>CM041778.1:270311637-270628846 GCA_023374045.1 Limonium bicolor | reverse complement strand
AGCTCCATTTTGGTGCCAAGAGGAATCTCCATGGAAGGAGCTTGAGTTCATCTTTCCATATATTATGTGCTCCTTTGCTTCAAGCTTCATTCCAACCTTTCAAGGACTGGGTGGAGTCCTCTCTTGACACGTTTCCAAACTCTCTTCAAGTTCTAAGTTGACAAGCAAGCAAATATCCTTACCGATTTCTGAAAGCAAGAAAGAAAATTGTGAGGAAAGGAGGTAATTATGCTAACCAAAAATAGCTTGAAATTCCTTTGGAAAATGAACGTATGTTGTCTACTGAAACTACCTAAAGAGCCAATGGTAAATGACTTAGAAAAATGTTCTCAAAGAGACTAGTAAAGGACATACGTATTATTGTGTGTATTTGCAGGTCAAAGGCAAATATATTGTGGGAAATTCAGTGTTTAAGATTTATGCATTTTAAGAGCCTAAGTGCTATGCAATTTAAATTGTGCACTATGTTGTTATGTGGTGTATATTTGGTGAAGTTTTGAGTATAAGAGTGTACTGGGAAGTTTATACATATGATGGGTTTAAAGAACTTACGTAGCAGGACTTGAAAAATTGCAAGTACGTCGATTCTGTAGGTTGGGTCCGGGACCTAAGTCATGGGTCATGTCCCGGACCAGAGGTGCAAAATAGGCGAGAGAGTTATACATAGATATAGGTCCGGGACTTGGGTCTTGTACAAGGACCCGGACCACCCTCCTTAAATCACCCGAGAGTTTTTGCCTAGACTGGTCCGGGACTTAGGACCTGTATGAAGTCCCGGACCACCCTGTTAAATGTAGCCGAGAGTACAAGACTGTCTTGGTCCGGGACTTAGGGTGAGTACAAGGTCCCGGACCACCCTATCAAAACATACCGTGAGTTTGTGTAAGTGTTGATCCGGGACTTAAGGTAAGGACCAAGTCCCGGACCACTCTAAAAATGTTGTTTAAGGTATAAAAATGATGTGTAAAGATGGGGATTGATAAGTAATGATGTTGTAAGGATGTTAAGGACATGTTAGATGTGATATAAAGACAACCAAGTGGGTGGAAAGTTGTAATAAAATGTGAAAGTAAAACAAGTTAAAAATGTCAAGTTGTTTAACTAGTTAACGAGGGTAAGTATGAGCGTTAGACTTTAAACAAACGTGTTACCCCGATGTTGATAAAAGTAAATGTAATGTTGCCAGTTGTTCAAGAACTGTTCAAGAAACTTAAGACGACACGTTAGAGTGGACGTTGGTGACAGGTATGGTTTTCTTGCAACCTGTGTCCTACCGGATTACACGGCTTGTATGCCAATGTGTTTTCTGTATGTTTGCCACGTTGTAAGATAAAACATGTAATGAGTTTACAGTAATTCATATATGTGGCGTGTTTAGTTCCGATACCATCCAACCTCGAAAGTGTTAAACCTTAGCTAACTGAGTCTAGGATCACAGGAGAGTTGGTATTCGTGATTAAACGACCTGAACCATGGGGCGTTCTAACCACGGCTATGCGTGAGTTAAATGTGTGGTATGTGTGTGTGAATGTAGGGATCTCCCTTGTATGTTTAACCCAAGAGTAACACTGTATGGTGTGTAAGTACGATAGATTCCGTAGTGGAGTTCTAACGAAAAATTAAAAGTAAGTATGTACTAACAGTAGTGAGGAATCCGGTTTGGCCGGTCGCGCGTTGTTTGGGAGTGGGTATCCTTTTTAGCTTTACCCTTCTCTCTGTTATGGTTGTTTCCCTCACGGGTTATGATCTCCCATTAGCTTATCCCAAAGCTTAGCTATTCTGACTTACGATCGGTTGGGGGGGAACATGTGTTTGTGTGGTGAGTTCGGGTCACTAAATCCGATCCATCTTTAGGTAAGTTACTCGTCCGACTATTGGGGCGGTAATGAGTTTTGTTATAACGAGCTTAACATGGGGGTGATATCATTCTCTAGGCTCACCAGTGTGTTAACTATGTTTGGGCCGGTTCCTAAGAGATCCGTACCCGTTATGTATGTGTTGTTGATATGTTGCAAAGTTATTGCGATGTGATGTTATATGTGATTAGAAGTGAAATATGAGGATCATGGATATGATTCCTAGTATGTAAAAGAGACGTTTGTGGAAACCCGATAGTGGGTAAATGTCGTCTATTAAGGTAATAGCTCCGTTAGAGGAGAAATACTATAGGGTTGAAGAACTCAAAGGATGATTGGTTACGTAAATGAGTTGTATTTGTTAAGCCCATTGGGTGTGAAATGTATCATGTTGTGAGTTTATGTTTCACATGCTTGATTTAAATGTAATCAACTGCATGCTAAGACGACAAATAGTTGTGCGTGGCCCGGTAGCATGTGGGCTGCGGGATTACCATACCAGCAAAGGTGCTGAGCCCCTGGGGGGCCACCCTTTCTTTCCTTTTCTGTTTCAGGTACAAGGAGCTGGAGCCGTTCGAGAGAGGAGGTAGGGGGGGTAGTTGTTGCGTACGGGTAATTGATGTAATCACTTGTAACCTGTAGGTGTAGTAAGACCGAAATTGTTCTCGGCATTAGTTGTAAATACTCGGTACAGTTGGAAGGTATTTGTATAATGAATGTTGGTGTTGATGAAGGAGACAGTAATGTGTAGTTGCTCGGGGATCTAGTCCATCAGACCGATACAGTTGTGTAAATGTTAGCCTTGTTAGCCACGTGGGTGGTTAACGGCGTGTAACACCGATACGTTAAGTTATGTGATGATGTGTATTTTCCGCTGCAGTTTAATGTTAAGTATGTTGTTGTATGTTGGGGTGTTACAATATCCCTAAGATTAATTAAATAATAAATAATTTATTAAGGCTAATACGTCCCAACAATGGGTTATGTAACATACATAACTAGAATCTGTGGAACCTTAATGATAATCATATAAATAATATAAGGTTAAAAAAGATTGTTAAACCTCACATAAAATAATGATTTGAAGAATATAATTGAAGAAAGAAATTATGTAATAAAATTTAATGTAAACATATAATGTTCATTATTACATGAAATAATTACTTAAAATATGATTTTGAGAGAGATTAAATAATAAAATTGGCGTAACAACGTAATACGCATCATCACATCAAATGATGAAATTAAAGGATATAATTAAAGAGAGAAATTTTATAATAAAATTTGTGTAGCATGTAATATACAATATTATATGAAATAATATCATAACAATTTATATGAGGAAGCTTGAGACCTTATTTAACAAACTCTTAATTAATAAAGTTCAGCTAGCAAGTTGGGAGAATAGATCATGCTAAAAATAAGCCCAGTTTGGCCAACTGGACCAACCGGGCCTGCAACTCCCTTTTAAATTCAGAGCAGCCCAACATGTACTAATAAAAATGAACACATGCACTAGTAGAAAAACACCATACCGCAGCGGTTGTTTGGTACCTATGGCAGCGGTTGAAAACCGCTGAGACGGGTGCCACCGCGGTAGGTGAAACACCTACTGTAACACCCCTACTAATTCTGCTCCTAAAAACAATATAATCGCAGCGGTAAATAACAGACTGTCGCTCTAATGGTGTCACTGTTATCACTCGCCCATACGGGTGATAACGAGTTACCTGATAATCAACATGCGAAACGTATTCCCGCAGTGACCACAAGAGATAGATAGTAAAACTTTAAACAATTTAAAACAAACCAACAGTAACCAATTATTACAGACCGTACTCGTGAGCAACTAAAACAAATCCACCTCGGTTTACACAACCCGAGTCCAAAACGTCTTCAGTATCAACCGTACCAAGTCTTAAACAACAACAATATAATACAACCGCCGCGCCTCGCGTCGACCACCAGCTACTCTCCTGAAATAAAAATGGTTTGTGGTATGGAATCAGCCCCTGCTGAGTATGTCATCACATGCCCCGTCATGCCCCCAAAGACCCCTCAATTATTTGGTCGAGAGCATGAGGTTTGTTACATGCAATACCGTTTTAATTTATAAACTGTAAAATAAATAACAGTAATATCCATACAACACAACCATCAACACACATAATATACCACAAATATAACCAATGAACAACAAAGCGAAACAACGAGAATAACAAACAAGTATTAATTCTCGTCCATGGTGTAGAAACCAATAATGTTCGCCACTGTACAACTCTCAATTGTATTAATTGTTCAGTTATACCTAGTGACAATGTCTCGTTAAAACGACATGTCTCTAGTTACCCATATATTATGGCGGGTCACCCACGGCAGTAGCCACTCCAACGGTAGAGTCTCCGACCAACGAGCCATTCTAGCTCACGGGAAATTTTCTTGATACTTGCGGACCCGTACGCGGACATCCTGGTATCGTTTTTGTGATCACAGCGCGCACCAAGAGCCACATCCTCTTGGCTTTACTAACTTTCCATTAATTAATTATACCATCGCATCGCATTACCATTTTTTTCTAACACAGCAGGCTAAGATCATTAGTCCAATCCGGAGTCTGTAAACTCGGGATCCAGTGTTAGATACGAGAGCGGCGTATAGAAAGGCCAATGCTCCGTATAAAAGTCTCAGATAATATGTATATGTTATTATCATAGTGCTACAACGTTTTACTTACGTTCCTTATATTTCATATAAGATAGTACCATAGCCGCTAGTTCGTTTTATATAAATAGGTTCTTATATACGAACCAATACTGTTAACTCAACAACAGTAAATAATAAGCAGCTATAAATATACAATTCATGCATATTAATTATCACATTCAGACAAACAATCTTATCACAGATCACACAGAAGTCTGAACTGAGGAAGCCCTCAGAGACAATCAGAGACACATAACAACATACCGTTCACCCTGGTGTATTACGGTGGAGTATGAATCAGCAAGATCCTATGCTCCGTGTGTCGTCTCTATTAGTCTAAACAATACATAATGCTACTGATTAGCATACTGTATAACAACACAATCCTACGGTGCCCCGTACCGTCACTATTAACCCCCGGTTAACCCCCCGTTACTAACTGTCAATGTTTGTTGGGCTTTCGGTTTAACTCGAGGTTAGAAAAGTGTTATATTACATGCGTAGTCTTGTCTTGTATATTAATATAGTTATTGTTGAACTTGTTATCGCATGTGACTTAACATACCCTTGTATGTCATATAGTTTGTTTCATTATTGCATGTGTGATCCTTTGTCATGCACTATACATCTCACCTTAGTATTTATTTTTCTAAGGTTTGTCTCTTTTCTTTTTAAAAAAAAATCTAATGTGGTATAATTCATTTGTAAACGATATTTTTAATTACATGAATTCTTATTATCACATGTACCCTCTTAACATTAGAATCCCATATCCAATGTTTGTAATTTTTTTTTCCTTTTATCATATGTCATTTTAATTATGAAAATACATGGTCATTCAACCATGTTATATTTTCCACCATAACATACATTTATTATGGAAATATTCTTGTATGGAAATCTTATAATATATATTCATCTTTTAATGAATATAAATTATATATATAACTCTAACTTATAATAAAATATATTATAAATATTACTCTTATTCCATTTAAAATGTCAACATTTTCGAAACAGCACTTATGTTCTTAAATATTTACAAAATCCCACATAATTAATGTAATGTTACATTATAGTTATATAACTTATGTCATGACATTTAAGTCATTAAAACAATTATAACATATAGTTGTAAATTGTTGTAAAATACCAAACAACCCCTTATATTTTTGGTTTTCAAAAACAACCACTAAACTTCTATAAATCACAAATCAATCCCAAATCATATTTCATTGTTACACTTATATCATATATCTCATATTATACCCTTTAAGCCTTAAAATAATTATAACCTATAGTTTTTTTAAAAAACACCGAATACTATTTTAATTATCTTTCCACCACTTAACTTTCTATATTCACCAAATTCTCCTCTTTATAACATATAGTTTTCTAATATCATCAAGACTATATATTATACATATGTCTTTATAAAACCTTATATATAATTCCAAAAATCACCAAACTATACCAAAAGGTTATAAACATTATTCCTAACCTTATATTTTCTCCAAATCTCGGTTTTACCACATATGTTACCCATTTGTAACAATATCATAAAATATCTTATATTATACTATATAATTCCTATAAACTCCAAATTTAACCAAATCAACTTCTAGAAATTCCTAATAACCTAAGGTTTGTACTAAACTCCATTTAGTACCCCAAGTTTTCGGAAATTACATTATAGCCCCATCTCTTTTAAATCTTTTACAAATTAATACTTATCTTATATAAGGTTGTATTTTAATTTCTAAAATTCTCCAAGCTTGGTCAAAGTCTCCTATATAGTCAACTTTGACTTCTAATACCAAATTGGACTCAAACTTTTCGGTAATCACCAAACTTCACCCATACTTTTCCATTTTTACAATTTTGACCCAAAACTTTATAAAATGTTATAATTTTTATTAATTCATTTAAAAACCCTAAATTCCTCTATATTAAGCTCTCGGCCTAATATTTTGTTAATAATTACCGTTTGGCCCCAACTTTAATTATAAGCATAAAAAAACTAAATAAGCTTATAAACTTAAATTAAAATGGCCTAATGACATGGCCTTATTACAACCTTGAACTTGCAAAATAAATTACACAATAAATGTCTCAAAATATAATACATACTCACGGCCTCACTTGTATTGATTATTTTTCCACATAATGTCATAATTTGACCATTATGTTAATTAAATCTCTTAAATGACTAGCTTAATTTCTCTTAGTCATTTTTTTCCATTTTAGGTCAATAAGACCTTATTTAATGTTTCACTCTCGGCAATATTAATACATAAGCTTAAAAATTATAAAAATCATAGATTTAAGTGTTTATACTTGATTTGCCCTTGTATGTACTCGGCCTCTTGTAGGAAAAATCACCACATGATTTAGACATGTTTAATACACAAAAACAAGATATGGTGGGTTCTTGTTTATTGTGTGTACATGTGGCGAATTGGAGCCTCTTTGGCTTGTAAATGTAAAATCACATGGTCTAAGGGGTAAACTTTGATCTTGACAATCTTAGTCAATTATTGACTCCTGCGGGCCCCCTTTTAGGGTTTTATTAATATTTTAATATTAAATTTGTAAAAATTTGTAAAATTGGAATTAAATTCCTAATATGATATAATGTGATGTAAATCATATTTAAAGGTATTATAACCTTTAAGCTCATTAAAAACCAATTTAGAAGGCAATTTCACAAAAATGTGCTTTAAGGAGTTTTAGTGCACATTTTGTGTTGCAAGGTGTTTCTGAGCTTAGTTTTCTTTGATAATGGTTTTGTTGTGTTCCTTACTTCTTATTAATACTTAGGAATCTACTTTGGATCCTATCTGAGGTCATACAATCTTTATGGTGTCTTAAAGCACCTTTTTGGCTTTACCGATCTTAAGGCATGTTTTGCCTTGTTGAGATCTTTAGATTGTTCCCCAGTAATATTTAGGTGTTTATTAACCATCTTAGATCATTAATAGATCATTTAATTATATTTTAAAGGTTAGGGGTATTTCACCTACCGCAGCGGTTCTTTTAACAACCGTTGCATTAGATACCTACCTCAGCGGTTCTACAACCACTGTAGTAGGTACTCTACCACAGCGGTTGTTAAAAGAACCGTTGTGTTAGACGTACCTACCGCAGTGGTTGTTGAAGGAACCGCTGCATTAGGGTCTGTTCAGAAATTATTAGATGATAAGTGTCCAAATGAGCATGTTTTATGGGTGTATTTCATATATATATTAGCAATTTTCTTGCTCATTTCTCACTTATCATATGTTTTTCCTCTAGTTATGTTTTATTGGTTATCTCACAAGTTTATTGGTTAAACATGAGGAAAACCAAGCTAGGAGCAAAGTAGACGAAGAGACGAAGGCATAGGCACAAACGGATCTTAAAACGGAGCTGAAACGAATATTTTAGGAGCAAAACAATTATTGTCCGAACCAGGTTTGTCCGGACAATGGTTCGGACACAATGATGTCTGTAAATGTTATGTCCGTGCTACGTCCGATGAAAAATGAGCGGACAAGAATGTGTCCGAGGCGCGTCCGCAGAGAAAAGGGCGGACACAATAGAAGTGTCCGAACCATGGTGATTTGGACGGTGGTCCGGACGCACCAAATTGAAGAGCCGTCCGTGGAATTAAGCCAGGACGCAACAAGGACATAAATGAGTCCGTGGAATTATGGACGGACAAGGGACGGACAAGGGGCGGACGCAACAAGGACATAAATATGTCCGTGGAAATATGGACGGACAAGAGATAGAGCTGTCCGTGGTAAAAAGACCGGACAACAAATAGAATGCAACCAGATCCAGAAATTGACGCGACTGGTTTCCTTCGCCGACTGGTTTCCTTCGCCGACCGTCTTCCCCAATTGCTTCTTCCTTTGCGGCGCCTACAGACATATTCATCTACTCCATTAACAATATCAGGCGTCACCCCAATCCACTCCTCAACTTGATCACGTGTGTTCCAGCCTGTCTCCAACCTTCTCATTTCTTCTATAAAACCCACGAGCCTTCTGCTCAAAAATAAAATCCCTTCCATAATCCATCGCTCACACCACAATACGTACCACACCTACGATCCATTCCATCCTCTTATCCCCCACTTCTCCATTTTATCTTCTTTCTTCATTCATTAGCCTTACGCTGTTAGTTTCTAGAGAACCAACGAAGAAGTCGATTGGCCATCTGTTCGTTATCCTTCGTTGGTTCCTACTATCTTATTTCTTATGTTTGTTTTACTATATAATTATGTGTGATTAATAAACCTAGCCTCCCGGGTTAGGAAGCGAGCCTATTTTATATAATTGTGTTATGTAAGCTTTCAAGTATAATTTATCTAAGCAGTATTTTGATTCTTGTCCTTAATGCGCTTTAATTCTCTTGTACAATTATTAAAGTGATATTTGTAGTTCTTTGTAAAAATGCAGTGCTGAGACAAGGTTTTAGACACAGGAAGTCAAAATGGTTTAACGACTAGAAGCGTATCTCGCCGTATAGGTTAACCAATCTCCAATAGGAGTTGTTAATAATGCGATTAATTTATTAATAACTTGAGCGAGAATTGCGCTTGTTGTTTAAATTAATCAGGGTTTATTGCACAGGGAACGGTCAATAAACTAATTAAGATTCTTGAGTTTATTGCTAAAGTGGGAAAGTTATATTGATAAAATTGGTTAAAATAGGTAAGCAGAGTAACCCGGGATGCTTCTTTAAAACACAAAAAATTTACAATTTCTATTTCTTTTCTGTTTTGATTAATTGTTTTTATTATTGTCTTATGAATTAGCTGTTAATCATACTCTCCCAAAAATGATAAAATCTGTTTATTAGAAATCTCAGTCAACTTACTACACTATCAGTTATCCACATCGAGGTCCCCAAGAGTACGACAACCCACAAATCCACTATTCCGCAAAACGATAGGTACACTGCCTAAGTGGTAGAAGTTGTAACACACTTTTATCCCAACATTAGACAGGGCCTATTGCAGCGGTTGTTATTAAGAACCGCTGCAATAGGTTGTTTTGTTTTTTCATTCCACCCTACAATTGTACCAAACACACCCAAGAATCAATCAAACCTGTTAACATATAACAATTAACAATGCCACCACAGTGGGGCAGTAGATCAACCATTTCGCCATTTAAATGGCCACCAGACCCATCTACGGACAATAATCCACTTACACTTACAAATTTGAGCAAATTAATCAAACATCAACAAAATCTTTACACAAACCACAATTGTTTCATGAGAATTTCAAAAACATTCTACTCAATCCTACCAAACACTAAAAGCAACCTACGTCAATGCTCATGTATTCTGCCCATTCCTCGAGCACCTCGGTTATATGTCCTTCACCGTAACCTTCTACTAACTCTTCAAAAGCCTTTACATTAACAAAAAAGAAATATGATTAGTTGCTAATAAAACTTTGAGTTAATTAATGAATTAATAAAATTATCTACAAAACCAAAATATTTCGAGAATGCTACTTACCTTGTCTAGAGACTTCTCTGGCAGAGTCTCGGTGCGCTACCAAGTCACTCATAAACCGCATGACATAGTAGCCACATTCTGAACCTCCCGGCTGCTGTGGACACTGCACATTCATATACGTACATATTCAAAATCGATTTTACACATAAATTATAATATTGTTCCTATTTCAAAACTAATGAACATATTACAAAATTTGAATAAGGACTGCAAAAATACCTTGACTACATTCCACGGAAGATAAAGTAAAAGTTATCAACCGGATGATTAAGAAATAACTAAAAATTGATAATTAATCAAGTTAAGTAAATTCATCACCTCATCAACATGTTATATATAACTGGCTTCTTGGGACGCCGAGATGCTGAGTCAAATTGCAGGACTCTTGGGATTTTTAGACATAGAACGAGCAAAGACCAGTGTTGGCTGTTCATAGATTACAATCCAAGCAGAACTTAATTCAATCAATTACATAATACAAATATCATAATTTTTAAACTAACTTAACATTTGATAAAATTCTTACCCTTGATGAAGTGGTAGCATTATGTAAGATTTATCAGCAACTACACACGCATGCATCACAGTCAACAAGTACTAGACCAAAGCTTGGGGGTCAGATCCCATATTAGCTTCAGAACAGTAGTCAGGGCATAAGAACCCGAAACTACTATTCTCATGTACTTGGACCGCCTTGTCATCAACAAACCTGCACAATATAAAGAAACCATATATTAATGATTTAATTAAAATATAAGAGAAATGTTGTACAAGGTATGCTAGTTACTCACATGCAAGCCAATTTGAGAATCGACGCACTCAACCAATCCTTCGTGAACAACTCCACAAAATCACTAAGATAGATTTCAAAACTCTGAGAGCCTTCATAGTAAAAAAGATCCGGTCTTGGTTCCACTGTAACCGAATCTCTTGCTGGCGGCGTCATCAACAGTGTGGAGTGCAATAGTTTCAGCTTGGGGGGTAAGACATTCAGAACCACCGGTTCTAGCAAATTCGATCTCATCACAACTCTAGTCGCGGATGCCATCGAAGGATTAGCTGGTGCAACAACAACTCTCTTTCCTTTTGCCTTATCAGAATTTGATTGAATGTGTTCCTAATATATTAATTTAATAAGTATATGTTTCTACTCTAGGATATGTTAAAGAATAAGTTTTTTCATGCGCTTACCTGCTGCTCCCCAAGCTTAATCAATATAATGGGCCACTGTATTGTCATGGATTCAGCTTGACGAAGGGTGGATATGTCTGCACTGGGCACCGGTACCTGACAATCCGCGTACACAGGCGCGTAACCATCAACAAGCACCCGGACATGGTACTCTCGGAGCGCTGCATTCCTCACGGTGTCACCAGGAGAAGACTTGAAAAGTTTTCCCCACCCTACTTCGACTTCGTCACCGCCAATCACTTGGAACAATGTGCAATCAATCGGTTTCTAAATTTTCAAAATTAAAGATTTTAGATGCACATAAACAAGTGTATAATTTGTTTTTTTTTGTATTTGTAGTTAACATGTTGTTCTAACCTTGAGAGATGAATATGGAAATGGGTTGACGGAGTGAACACTACTGGGAGGCACTGGTGTGGGCTCTGATGCTTGTGCCTGATCTGGTGGTCTAGAAACCTCCTGACTCATCCTCTCAGATCGCAGCATCTCTATAGCTTGAGCGATTTGCTGCTGAAATTCATTTCGTAGTCGCTGCTCAAGCTCTGCATTCTAGCGTAAGTGCTCCTCATATGAAATGATCCCTCTTGCACCGTGTCTGGACCCAGGATTACCGAAGGCTTGGCGTATACCGACATGACCACCAAAGCCTACTGCACGACCCGGATGATCCTTCTTCCCGAGAGAGCGGGAAAGTGGATCATCCTGCCTAATGGGCTGCCAAGTGCCCTGGGTGATTTGAGAGCTTAACTGATCCTGTTATGGAGTTTAATAATTCAATAAGGATACTTTCGTTTCATGTAACTGCTATTGTTACTCTATAAATATATAAACATTTTTTAAACTAAAAATCACTTACCATTTGGTTGATGACTTCTCTCGTGGCGTCATCATACTAAGTAGGCGCCGCCGGATCTGAAGGTTTCTTCCGTCGACTTAAGTCCCAAACCTTCATCCTTCTTTCGCTGACATTCGATTCAGGTGGCAACAACCCCTTTTTCTCCCACTCCGGCACACGCTGAGCAATACTTGTACTCCCCATGTGATGGGGGTAACGATTTTTTTTGGCATTTTGTTGTTGTTTCTCACGTATAGCCTACATATATGTATGAAAGATAAATTATTCAAATAATATATGAAAAAGACAAATTAACCAAATGAACTCTAAGGACACTTTAAACATTTATCATACAAAGAACAACTACTAGTGTGAAACTCACCTTGAACTCAGGGGTCAAACGCTTCTCAACTAACTCCTTACACTGCGCTTCAGTAATACCATTGTATTTTTGCCACGAAGACGCCTGCGACCTCCTTGGCGGAACGAGCTGCTACGGCGAGGATGTGGCGCGCGCGGAAGGAGAAGGCGGTGGTGGTGGTGTTGTCGCAGGCGTCGAGCTGGGAGAAATCGCCGTCGTCTTCTTCGTTCTCACGAGACAGAAGAGAATGAAGAGGGAGAATGACAGAGTGGCTGATTTGGGGAAAATAAAAGAATCTATCGCAGCGGTTCCTACTAAGAACCGCTGAGATAGGTCAGTAAAAAAGAGCTATCTCAGCGGTTCTTAGTAGGAACCGCTGCGATAGAGTTTTTTTTTTTGAATGACCCTAGCGCAGCGGTTGTAAGTAACAACCGCTGAGATAGGTTTGCGGGATTTTAAAAACGGCCTATCTCAGCGGTTGTTTTTACAACCGCTGCAGTAGGTGCGCTGCGATAGACCATTTTTGTAATAGTGATGGATGCCCAACCGGGCGCCTCCATCTCTTTATTCTCTTTTTCTAACTCTTGCTCACATTTTACAACCCTAATTGCACAATGAACATACATGACAAGTGCCACTCTTCATTCTTTCTTTTATGAAACCCTAACACTCCCTATTCTCTCTTTCAATCTGCGTCGCCGACCTCTTTTCCCTTCTTCTTCATTTTTTCTTTTGAATCTCCATTATCTTCTTCATTTTGTGGGTAAAACCACAACCATAACCAGTGAACGGAAATCAGTACCTCTCTATTCTCTTATTCTTCTTGTTGGGTTCTTCCTTGCCAAACAAGGAACACCCGTCTCCCTTCATTCTCTTCTTGTATTCGGACCGGAATAAAGGGGTATGAGTATGTTTTTCTTGATTTTGTTTATTTCCTTTGTGATTTCCGAAACCCCATACCAGCCCTAACTCTATTCTTCCATTATTTTCTCTTCGGTTGAGCTAGGAAGTCAAAGACGCCCTTGTTTTGTCCAGATCTAGGAAAACTGTGAGTAAAACCACAACCAGCCGGGAAAAATACCCCCAATCAAAGAGTAAGTGCTTGATTTGAAACTTTGACTTTAAAAACTTCATTATATCTTCAAATGTGAAATAAAAACCTAAACTTCATCTCATTTCCAATAGGGCCGAGAGTTTGGAGTCAAAACCCGCTTCTAGAAATCAAGGTTGAAATTTACCCTTGGTGTGTTAAGAATTCTATAAATCAGATTTTTTTTGCTTTGCTCTGCTTCTGTAAAAAATGATGTCCAAAAATTAAGTTGATGTTACTACTTGGTTCAGAATCTGTACAGGTCAAAGCTAAAGCTCTGTTTGAGAGAATTGTTGAAATCAAATAGATTTTTGTGGGAACCTTGTTGTCCGAAAATTAGGGTTAAATATAGGGTTGAAATTAAAGATTTTGAAATTCGGGTTTCTTAAAAATTAGGGTTTATTAAATTTTGAAATTTGTGTTAAAATTGGGAATTTTGACTTGGTCAAACCTAGGGTTTCTCGATGATTCTAAAATAAGGGTTTAAATTTGAGGAATTTTGAATGTACGGCTGAAATTAGGTTTAAAATGCATTTAGGGTTAAATTGGGAAAGTTTGTGAAATTGGGTTCTGGAATTGGTTGGTAAAATTTTGGGGTAAAATTGGAATTTAGGAAAATTTTAGGGTTAAAACAGAAATTAGGGTTTCTGAGTCAAAGTTGGTCGAAAGTAAGGTTAGTCAATATCAGGGTTTTGGTCAACTCAAAAAAGTAGGGAGAAAATGTTAGAAATTTGTTAAGTTGGGAATTAGGGTTTTATTTAAATATAAAGGCAAACAAATAAAAAAATGAAAGAATTTTGGGTAAGTTGGTAATTATGAAAGTATTAAAAAACTTAGGTTTAAAATTTGTTATAATATGAAATAAAATAAGGGTGTTATAGGAAATTTAAAATTTAGAAAAAAAATTGGAGTATATTTCGAATATTGTGAAGATATTGAAAATATGGGAAAGTTGGGGCGAAAGTGTAATTCGGGTAAGTTTAAGGTTACATTTAGAAATTGGGTAAAAATCTGTGGTTGCGGTAGATCTGAAAATAAAATTTTATTTCGGGTCTTTTGGTAAATTCAAAATTAGGATAATTATGATTAATAGTTGAGTTATTAATGTATTATGTTTCAGATTTAAGTTTAGTATTACCTTGTTAATTAATTTATGTTATAATTACTTTATTATATGGGCAAGTCCAATTGGGTTAATGGAATGGGCTATATTGAAATATGGGGTAACTAGCTAAGTATTGGGTCGAGCCCAAACAGAAATCCCATAAATACAAGTGAATCAAACTTGGGCTAATAAATAGATCATGGGTTTAGGGACTAAGCTCAAATCTAACTCAATCCAAAAATGTGGACACATACCCAAAATGGTCTTGGTGGACCCGTTGACTGAATTTATACTATTGACTTCGTGATCTTTGATTAAATTTAGGCGCATTGACCACGGGGTCAAATTGACCATTGTTTTCATTGACCCATATTGACCAAATGGTCCAGTTGACTAGTTTAACTAAGTAATTGATAAGAGCTTTGACCAAAAATAAGGTTAGACCAAGGGAAAGGCCCATCTCTAAATAATTGAAGATCTAGTCTGGATAAGCTTAAATTATAGACTGGGTTAGTTATATAGAAATTGGACATGGAAAAAAAATATGTGGGCTTAAGAGGCTAGGCCCATTTAGGAACTATAATTCATTTAGAATTTTCAACTGATTTTAAAAAGAAAGTAAAGGCTTGATGGACTTTAGAGAGTATTAATTTGGGATAGAGAGTATAAATTTGGGCTTAAAGAAGAAGGACTATTAGAAAGCCTTATTAAGTTAAAACTCAATCTGGCTTAGTAAATGAGTTCACCAATTAGGGAGTTGTGTACCAAGTAGCAATGGAGCAGGAAGAGTGGACTAGAATTAGTTCACCTAGAAATTCAAATAAGAAATAATTGGGCCAAGGTGAATGACTAGGAAAATTTGAATAGGAATTTAAATAATGATATTATAAAGGCCCAAGAGTTTATACTAGCTTAGTCCTAACTTAAAGAAGAAAGACAATAGGTTAGATGTAAGTGAATTAAGCCTTTGGGTGGTACGTTTAGAAGAATTTAAAACATGACCTTTAATCAAATTGATAAAGGAGAAACCATAGTTAACTAATTAATTCATAAGAGAGGATAGTTAGAGTGATGTGATTGTTTAATAAAACCCAACCTACAAATTCGTACACTATGGGAGGAACCCGTTAAAGCTAAGTGGTAATGTTTTAAAACTAAATTGGTGGGACAGACAAATGAACAGAGTAATATATTTTAATCCAAAAGTGAATGTAATTAATGAATTATATCTACTTCCAAATATAGGATTTGGAAAATGGAATGCAAATGGCTAGACTTGGATGATTGGATTCATTTGAGATATTTACTGGTGGAAGAATGAAATGTGGGATAAGTTATCCATAAAAGTGAGGAATAACCTTAGAAAATATCTTATGTAATGGGATGGAAAGACCATATATAATTAAAAGACATATGGAAATTTGTTATGAAATCCATTATGTGAGATTCCCTACGAATAATTCTTAAGTCAAGATATTGGGGAAAAAGTCTATAAACATGGTGTTGATGGATCACCTCATACTAAGATTGAGTTTATCAAACACGGTGCGGATGAATACCCTATATCCATATTGAAATTGAAATGAATAATTATGGTACGGATGGATCACTTATATCCATACTAAGATTGGATATATAAAATATGGTGTGGATGAATCATGTATATACATACTGGAGTTGAGATTAATATAATATGGGTTATTGATTATTGGGGAGGAATCCAAGATATTCTTGGTTACACATTGTGATTACATGGTGGATTATTGAGATCGGGTCCACTCCAGGTATTGGTAAAATCCAACGAGTCAATTGATTGTTGGTCGGTTCACTTCGTCTGGCCCTGACTACTATCGCAGGATTATCCCGTCTTATAATAGGGGATGTGCTATCTTCGAACATGAAGGTACTTCAGTGATTTGGGATGCAAGACATGGATCTCTATGTTATTTATATAAGATGATTCTTTATTGGAAGTGAAACATGAGGTGATTATGAAATATGAACTCTTTAAAAGATAACAAGCAAGGCCCGAAGACATGAGAAAATAATTTCACAGTTAGCAATGAATTTTCTACTGTATGATTAATTATACTTGTGACTATCCGTGTGAATGATTATCTTTGATTAAATGATGTTATGAAAGTCATAATCTATATAATTTGAATATTCTTGTGTTATGTTATTAATTTGATGTAAATTGGTAAATATATGTAAAATGTAATGAATGTTAACTTTGACCAAATATCTAAGTGTAGTAGGGTTGCATGATAGTATACTCAACAGTTGGGCTGACCCCTCTAACAAATGTTTTTTTTTACAGGAGCATAGATGGAGACGAGAAGATGCAGAGTTGGGCTCGGGGAGAAAGTATCTTGATTTTGGGAAATATTTGATGTAGATTGTATATGCTCACAATCATGTTTAAAGATGTAAATGTTGGTAGACTATGTTGTTAATACTATCTCTGATCCTTGTTACGCACGTGGGTGTGTGATGGCGCTAACGTTCCACGTTGGTTAATTGCTATCGATACAGGGTTCTGTCTGTAAATTGTTGATTTGCTTAAGGTGAAGATCAGGATTTTTTAATTATGTCGGATTATGAGGTAGAGATGTTATAATTGTGTTTGACAAGTATGGTCGTCTCTTCTTATTTGTAAGTTGGTCACTTGAACCTTCGTATATTTCTAGGAAGCCTTTATCTCAGGCCAGAGCATTTTCTAGGGATAATTAATGCACTCGTTATTCTACCATCATGCTACGTAAAGAATCTTTGTTCTATATCTTATTTTTTCACATACTTCAACCAACTTTTTCTAAGTTACAAAAATCTATAATGTGAAATGAATAGTGCAACTGGTGTTGTGCTGGGTGCAATCTTCCTGGTATTTACACTAATTTTAGTGGGTACACCAAGTTAAATCGAGCTCCATCCGATCAGTCAAGTTATGAGGAGGAGTAACATTTCTTTTACGCTTGAGGAGGTATATCGCACAAAAATATATATTCATTACACTACACAAGGGAGGGGTATACCGTGAAAATAATATTCATTATGTTGCATAGGGATATACATAAAAATGTCTGGTACACTGTCCAAGAGTATATCGTGAAAAAAATATTTGTTACACTTACAGGGGTATATTGTAGGGTAAAATAAACCCGAAGAGTATATTATAGTTAGGAGTGAGCAAACGGGGCGGCTATTTCGAACTGAATTAACCGTTTTTTTTTGTTTGATCATTGTATTTTTTAACCGTTCTACAAAGGTAAGTTATTTCAGTTAAAACGGTTATCCGTAGTTTAGTATGATTCAGTTGTCGGTTATTGAAATTCAAACTTCGATTTTTCGGAATAACTGTTTATATATATATATATAATTTTTAATTTTTTTTTTATCTTAAAGTTACACTTACTCTCGATTACTCAATGTTCCTACACTAACTTCAAGTTGAGTCCCAACACCCAATTGGGTCTCTTTCTCCCTGTCAAGTCCATGTTTTTTCATGTCGCCGTTTGATTGTAGTCCCCCCTCCCCCCTTCTTGAACATTGTGTTCCCGCCTTTTGATTAAGAAGCTTGTTGAATACTTCCGTCATTGTTTGAAGTTTTTGCTTTTCCTTCTTTTTTAGGTGGAATAATTCCGTCATTTCTATTTTTAATTTTTTTTTGTTTTATGAGTTTGTATCTAAAGATTTTATTAAGCTCTTTAATTCAGATCTGTTAATTCATTTTTTCAGTTATTTCATGAAGTTCGATTATTTCAGGAATTTCAAACATGTTAGGATGTTCGGTACTTTTAGAAAATTCGGTACTTTTAGAAAGTTCGATTATTTCCAGAATTTCAGTTATTGGGTAGTTAACCGTTATTAATGTAACATATAAAATGATTATTGGTTACGTCACTTATCTGTTAAAACATATATATTATTACTAAGTTCGGATAATTCACCTCTAATTATAGTGATTTGTAAAATTTAGGGATAATTTGTAAAGTTTCCTTAGTTATTCCTTTGTTTTACCTCTTTCATATTCTTATTCTCGTAACAAAAAACAGGTTTCTTGTAGATATGAGAGTTAGTCTTATTTCGTTTGGCGCGCAAGAATTAGAAATTAGGGTTTTAGCATTGGCTGGCAAAATCCAGAGCAAAGTCTTGCTTGTTTCCTTACCTGTCAAACCATAGGTGGAAAAGAAGACAAGAGCGGGGTACCCTTCTGAATATTACACTGCTCGAACCAGCTGAGGGTGAGGCTAAGGGTGTGGCTGCAACTAAGAATAAGCAGTAGAGAAAGAAGACGTGCAGGGGCTGTTGGATGGCGTTGCCACTTCTGAGACCCCTGAATTCCTCTATTCGATTCATGGCTTCTAGGCTGCTCTCATACTCGGTTCTCCACTCTCTCCCTTCTCCGTCGTCTTTCCCTCTTTCCCGCCCTGCCCTTGCCTCAAACAGGTACCTCTTTCACTCCCACTTTATGCCTGTAGTGCACCTTTATACCCTCTACGCGCCTTGGCGGATGTTTAACCGTTGGGTTTTGATTCTCACCATCTGCTTAAGGTGCTTTGAATGGTTGTCTCTTTTGGAGCGTCGGGTAGTGGCTGTTGAAATTGTTGCCTGAATGCCAATTTTTGGCATATCCCTTTGGAGTTGTAAGTTGTGGATGTGGTGCAGGTTGGTCGCTTTAAGGCTAAGAAGCGTTTCCAACCGGGGTCAGCTAGTAAATGTGGTCACTCCAAAAGCTTTCATGTCCACTACCAGGAGCACAACTGAGGCTCTACAGGATACTCCGGCCAGTAATGCTTATGGGTCGGAGCAAATTCAGGTAGTCTAATGGTTTTTGGATAATCACCGAGACACGAGTTTTAACATGAGGCTGCTGTATAAATGGACGTCAACTGTTGCTCCTCTGCGGAAGATGTTACAATATTTCAAAGGCATAGGCTGAGTTATCTATGTAGTATTGTTATGAACATGATTCTGCCCCTTTATGACTTTTTGTGTTCAATCTTTTCATTACTCCCTCAGTTAATTAATGTATGTCGTTTTAGGAAGATTCTTGTTCAAAAATATATGTCATTCTAGCTTTTTGACACATATTTTTCCACTTTTAACCCTCTTATTCAACACAAAAATAATTATTATATAGATGGAAAAGTAACAAGCAGGGGTACATGCGTCATTTTTCTAGTTTCTTTAATAAGTGTGCAAGTTTATAGAATGACAAACATTATTGAACGGACTTTGCATCCTTCCTGCAATAGCTATATGCTTGTGCTGTTTGATCATTACTAAATTACAATGGATGCTCTCACTCCAGGTTCTTGAAGGGTTGGATCCCGTGAGAAAGAGACCAGGCATGTATATTGGAAGCACAGGCCCACGTGGTTTACATCATTTGGTATCTTTTTGATGGGCTCTCTTCTTGCTGGCATTCCGCGTTTTCAATCTGAAGTTTATGTTAAGGTTAAAACAATCTGGTAGGTCATAACCTGATTAGAAATTTGATTCAGGTCTATGAAATACTGGACAATTCAATAGATGAAGCTCAAGCTGGATTTGCTTCAAAGGTTGATGTTGTTTTTTGCTGACAATTCTGTGAGCATCACTGACAATGGACGTGGGGTATGAGATTTACGCCTATATTCAAACTATAGCACATTACTTATTTAGAAAAATTGATTTGTAGATCTGATCATTTCCTTGAGGGACAGAAAATTGGCCCTTGATTGACGATCTAGGATTCCAGGAATGCTCTTAAACCTATTGCTTGCTTTTAAGTCAAAAAGTAGTGTCATATAGGATTCTAATGGAGAAACTTTCCTTGGTTTTCCTGTTGCATTGTCGGTTATTGAATATGTGATAAAGCAAATTTAGTGTTTTTTCTCATATATTATTGCTCTTTAATTTGTCGGATGTATCTGACACTTTCTTGATGCTTTTGTGGCTCATGCCAGATTCCTACTGACATGCATCCTGCAACAAAGAAATCTTCTCTGGAGACTGTGTTGACGGTATTGCTGATAGAACTTCTCTCTTTTTTTTCCATTTGTGTAACTTCACCATGTAGATACCTCTTAGCAATTGGTTATTCATGACATGGTTGAATTCTTGTTGTTTATCTTTATTAGGTACATTGACAACTGAAAAGTCAGGTCTATTTGCTAAGTTTCATGATGTTGAATGACAAGCCTTAATATCACTTTCATAATTTGCAGGTCCTACATGCCGGTGGAAAATTTGGTGGTTCAAGTAGTGGATATAGTGTATCTGGTGGATTGCATGGTGTTGGCCTGTCTGTTGTAAATGCTCTATCAGAGGTACTATACTTTCATTTTCTGTGTAATTCGATATGTGACCTTGCGAATTTGATGTTTTGAATTTTCTCAAATTGTTTACATGCTTGCAAGAGGCCAAATGCTCGAGTGGTTAATTATTGCTAAATATAATGAACTATGACTTGACAGAAATTAGAAATCACTGTTTGGCGTGATGGAATGAAGCATGAGCAAAGTTATGTTCGTGGTAAACCTGTTACTGCTCTTCGGTCTACTGTACTAGAAGCTGAACAAAAGATCGTCAAGGGACATGTGTTAGATTTTGGCCCGACAAAGAAGGTAAAACTGTAAAGGATTGTGTTTTATATTATGATTCTTACCTTTGATCTTTATTTTAGTGGATTTGGTTAATGGCCACTTTGACGTGAGTAAAGACTTGTAATGCAGTATTTACTACTGAAATACAGTTCGACTACAACAATATAGCTGGTCGAATAAGGGAGCTTGCTTTTCTCAACCCTAAGGTGATACAACTTTGCTTTTGAATATAAGTCCCCAGTAATCGTATTGTGGGATACTACTTGTTTGTGGCTGCATTGTGGACTCTAATGTGAAAAATATACATTTAAAAGCAGTGAAACGAATAGTTGGTAGCCATTTGGTAAAACTCTTGCTCCAACCTACTTCGTTGCTAACTTTAGATATGGGCATTAATAGTTTCATTCATTTAATATATAGCTCACAATTACCCTGGCTAAGGAAGATGAAGATCCTGAGAAAAGACACTACAATGAATACTTCTACGCTGGCGGACTGGTTGAGTATGTGAAATGGCTTAATACTGATAAGGTTTGCCGTTGTTTAACATTTATTTGATATTCTTGATGTCCTTATTGTACTAGACTGTGTTCTTTTTCCATTTTTCTAGAGACAGCTGTCAATTCTCAGTTTTCACCGTGATGTAGGAATATTTTGCCCTAATTGTTTACATATTTGTATATACTTGGCTTTCATTATTTCTACAAAAATATTTCAGAAACCATTGCACGATGTTCTAGGATTTACAAAAGAAACTGGTGGACTGAGAATTGATGCTGCTCTGCAGTGGTCAGGCTCTTCATCTCATCCATAGCTTCTGTCAATCCTTCCCCTCCTTCTGTTTTCCTTCCCATGAATTTAAAAGTCGTTCGTATTTATTAGGTGTGGAGATGCATATTCCGATACACTGCTAGGGTATGCTAATAGTATTCGTACTATTGATGGTGGATCTCATATAGATGGTCTCAAGGCTTCTTTGACAAGAACACTCAACAACCTTGGGAGGAAGTCAAAGATTATAAAGGTGCTTTGTTTGATTGGTTGAACCTTATTACATAAAATCAATCTTCTGTTATTCTATATTTAATTATTTAAAACCATCTGTACAAGTCCCTGTCCAAGATTTATAATGACATTAGTATGTTCTTGTTTGCTGACTAGTGACTACATGCTTCAAGTGATTTATGATTTACTAGTTTGAGAATGGCTGAGATAGGGCAGTCATGAGAAAGTTATTAAACACAATCTATTGTTATTGAAGGAGAAAGATATTGCACTAAGTGGCGAACATGTGCGTGAGGGTTTAACTTGTGTGATATCTGTTAAAGTCGCGAATCCAGAATTTGAAGGGCAAACTAAGGTACTGTGGCTCTCCCTGTTGTTATTTCTTGGTATATTTGCTAGTAGTGTGAGACGTTAGGGCTGACTTGGAAATTGCTGATGACATTATCACACATTTGTAGACTAGATTAGGGAATCCAGAGGTCAGGAAGGTAGTTGACCAGTGTGTTCAGGAGTATCTGACTGAGTACTTGGAATTGCATCCTGATGTATTGGACTCCATCCTATCAAAGAGTCTAAATGCTCTAAAGGTTTGTTCTCTAAAATTGGATTTCCTCCCCTACCAAAGTATTTCTCCCTTCAACTAGCTGTAGAGAATATATCTGGGAATTATCGCAGTTGAAAATGTAGAAATTGAACATGGTTCCATATTTAGGCAGCTTTGGCAGCGAAGAGGGCAAGGGAGCTGGTAAGACAGAAAAGTGTGTTGAAGTCATCATCTCTTCCAGGAAAACTGGCCGACTGCTCTGCTACCAACCCTGAAGAAGCTGGTATGCTATTTCTTTCCCTACTCTTCAAGGCTATTAGAGATGGTGTGCACTCAAATTGAATTCTGCAAATATTTCATTTCTGTCTGGTGAAATTTGACTGTACGTTTAGGGTGGCTGCTGCTATGAATTAGAGGTTACTATGCGGAGACTGTAAATATTAGCTCTGATGTCTGGTGTGTACTGAACCTGAAGGATTTGCATTGTTGTTTTAAATTACTTTATCCCTTAGATGAATGTTTCCCGTTGCCCATGGATGCTCTTGGTCATCGGGATTCAGAAGAATTGGGTATTATTTATATAAACTTTTTTGCTATTTGCGTTACTGCAGAGATATTTATAGTTGAAGGGGATTCAGCTGGTGGAAGTGCAAAACAAGGCCGAGACAGACGTTTTCAGGCCATCCTTCCACTAAGGGGTAAAATATTAAATATTGAGAGAAAGGATGAGGCAGCAATGTATAAGAATGAAGAGATTCAGAATCTCATTCTTGGACTGGGACTTGGGGTGAAGGTGGTCCTTTGTTAATTTTATATGCAAACCGTCCTTCCTTGTTTTCTCTCATCCTCTCTGGCTCATTCATTGACTTAGCTCATTTTTCAGGGGGAAGATTTTAAAAAAGATGCACTTCGTTATCATAAGATCATTATCCTAACAGATGCTGATGTTGATGGAGCCCATATTCGAACACTTCTGTTGACATTCTTCTACAGATATCAGGTTTTTATTTGATCAACTTCATGAATGTTTTGGGTCCTGTATTTATGTGAAAACTAACATGTTTTGAATTAAAACTCGTTTCCAGAAAGCTTTGTTTGACGAGGGTTGCATTTATGTTGGGGTGCCACCACTGTACAAGGTAAACCTTAAGCTTGTTGAGGTTTAGGAATTGTTAAATCCTTGATTTTTATTTGTTCGTCACCTGATTAGGTGGAGAGGGGAAAACAAGCTCATTACTGCTACGATGAAGCGGAGCTTAAGAAACTCCAGAGGTCTATGCCTTCAAATGCATCCTACAACATCCAGAGGTTTAAAGGTAATCCTACTGGAGATAAGAAAAATAAGCTTGTAAACGCATGTTTTGTACAATTAATATGTCATAAGTCACCACAAGAGACTATGCTGATTGATTGAATTCCTCTAAAGACTCCTAATCTGAGGTGGTTGTTCATGATAGGCTTAGGTGAGATGATGCCTGTTCAATTGTGGGATACCACCTTAGACCCAGAGAAAAGACTTTTGAAGCAACTTAGGGTTGAGGATGCTGCTGAGGCGAATTATGTCTTCTCTTCTCTCATGGGTGCTCGGGTAATCCAATAGATCATTACAAAAGTTTACGCATTCCATTTGGCATCCTCTTTTCTTACTGGGCTGCTTGTTTTTAGTAAGAACGAGGGGGCTTGTGATTAGCATTTGATTCGTACTATTAATGCTTTACTGTTAGCTTGACATGACCTTGTTTAACAATTTGCTATGTTTTTTGTTTTTTAATTCTTCAGGTCGATGGTAGGAAGGAATTGATAAAAAACGCAGCTAGCTTGATTGACGTTGAGCAACTGGATATAATTTATTATCTTTCTTCTTCCCAAAATCTCCGATTATCCTGGAAGTGGTTCTCTGAAGTTGATATGCTGATGGAACTCATGTAAACCTTGTACAGGGTGTCAATCGTTTTCTTTTTAGTTTTGATACGGCATGATCAGTATTTCTTGCCTTCACTGTGAATTTGCTTAGGTGACAGCTTATGGCAAATTTTATTTACTATGATCAGTGGCTATAAGCTTCCGGTCAAATCTCATTTGTTTTTTTTGTTCATTTTAAATTGGGCGAAGTTATTTTGCGCTCCTCTGAAGTACGGGTGTTATATTATTCACTTGTGAACTTAAAAATTATTCCATATACCCATATAGTGATAGAACTAGAGAGGGTACGAGACAAACCCACCAAAATCCTCAGGTGAGTCCACTACTTTTGATATCATAATCTCACACACCATAACCTCCTTATACTACTACTTGGTGCACACTAATACTCTGACATACCAACAACTTTATTCCTCCAGCTCAGCACCTACTAGCTAGAAATAACAAACTCTAGCACTAGCAAGTATCACTCACATAACAGCCAATGTAAATATAAAATATCACTTGCTATTCACTTCTTCCCTTCTTTTATAGATATGTGCACTATCACCTGTCCTTAAGGTGAAAAAAAGGGAACTGATCGTGGATGGCAACAATCTCCCAAGAGGTAATTTAATCTGGACGACCTGACCAAAAAATTCACACTTCTTGTGGATGGCCTTCACGCTGGCGGTAAGCAACTGTAATAGCAGTTCCAAGTCAGTGGTCAGACCATCAGGCAACGGCAATGGAGAGATAGTGTGACTGGTGGTTTTTCGATGTTGTGAGACATTGACAATGGAATGATTTTTTACTTCAGGCGGTAACTGTAGTTTGTAGGCAACATGTCCCACCCAAGGATCTCAAATGGGCCATAATAGTTGGGGGTAAGCTTAGCATTCCGCTTCTTGACAAGTGAGACACACCAGTAAGGATGAATGCGCAGAAAGACAAATTCTCCCACTTGATAAGAGACATCCTTGTGGTGGCGGTCAGTTTCACTACGTTGTTGGGCTTGTGAAAGTTTCTCGTTTAACTCATCCAGCAATAAATCCCGCTCAGAAAGTTATCAGTCCACCTCATTCACTAAGGAGTGTGTGTGTGTGGGGGGGGGGGGGGGGGGGGGAAGCAGTGCCAACGATGGATCACGACCATATAGTGCCCGAAAGGGGGTTGTACCCAAACTTTGGTGAAAGGTAGTATTATACCAGTATTCAGTCCAAGGCAAGGCTTTTAGCCACAACTTGGCTTCTGGAAACATAGGTAGTGCAGGTTATTTTCTAGGCAACGGTTGTTAACCACCTCCGTTTGCTCATCTGTTTGGGGGGGGGGGGGGTGAGAAGCAGTGCTAAGGCACAACTGGGTGCCTACAACTTTGAACAATTATTTCCAAAACAAACTCATTAATATGGGGTCACAGTCAGATATTATAGACTTTGGAATGCTGTGTAACTTGACAATTTCAGACATGAACACCATAGCAACTTCCCGAGCAGTAAAAGGATGTTTTAATGGACAGAAGTGAGCAGATTTGGTGAGATGATCAACCACCACAAAGATAATCTCATAGCCATGTACTTTCAGGAGTCTAGTAATGAAATTCATTGTAATGTCTTCCCAAACATGTTCCGGAATAGGGATAGGCTGGAGTAGGCTTGCTGGTGCACAAGCATTGTATTTGACTCTTTGACATAGGTTGCAAGAAGAAACAAAGTCCTTGATGCATTTCCTCATTCCTTGCCAAAAAATAACCCCTGAAATGCGCTTAAAGGTGCACAAGAAACTAGAATGGCCACCAACAGGAGCTGCATGATACTCCCTCAAAATCAGTGGTAAGTTTAGAGTTTTAAGACAACACCAATTTCCCTTTATGGATAAGTGGCTCTGTGTAACACCCCTACCGCTAATACCGTCATTACCGTCCAATCACAACGTACTTACATACCTTCGCAGCGGATACTTACATACACAACGGTGGGTGATACAATGCCGTTAGCCACCCACGTGACTAACAAGGCTACTACTACTACATACAACATCGGTCTGATGGACCGGAATATCCAAGTGCTACACAAATACAATCCTACTACAATTACAACCAAGTACTACAACTTCCCATTCAATACAATACTCCATAAGTTCCACACAATATAATACACCGAGTTTACTATGATCCTTATACAAATACAATACCTCTTCCAATTTCATACATGCTCATGAAGAGTCTACACTACCCATTCCTTACAAGCTACTTACTTCTAAGTACAAGGATAACCCCCTTGGTACGCTACTACGGCAGGCTACAAGCCTGGTACAACTCACACTATCTACATTTCACTCCTAGGGGCTATCCGAACTTAGCTGTCGATCCCTTACTGTGGTCATGTCCGCTTCGGGTACCTGCACACTAAAAACGTTGCCCCTAGGGGCTCAGCTTTCGCTGAATATGACTTCCGCATACCCCGCGTACTAGCGAGAGTACGCCGACCACTTGGTCGAATACATGCAATTCATTTTACAAGTACATACATACATACATGCTTTATACATCATACTATGATACTACACAGGGATACATACACACAGTTCAATACATACAGGAGGACAATACCGGTCAACCAATGAATATTTACCTTCATCCGAATTACACATGCACTATACATACACAATACATACTCATTACATACTCAATGCACAATGTTTGTTAGCTCCATTTGTCCTCCTGGGTTAATCGGGTGGAGATCTCTTTTACTCGGGGTCAATGACTTACACCAGCCAAGACCACTACTCATACAATACTTTACTTTACTTACTACTTACTCAAGTCAAGTCGTCGGGACCTCCAGCTCGGGGACTACTCTGTCCCACCACCGGGATTTACTTGGTTCACTAATCCAGGATGCTACCCATTTAAGGGGTTTGGGCCGTGGACCAACTTAAGAACCAGGAATCAGATCCAACCTCTTGTGTCTCCTCATCCTCACGCGTGGCCGAAACTATATCGGACTTTACTCATTCCAATTTACTCAATACTTACGTTAGGAGTTAGGTTGTTAGGAATTAGTAGAAGTCACACATCCAAGCCACACAACGATTCAATACTCCCATACACATACATACAAGGTACAATACAATACACAATTACCTACAAGGTACTTACACACTTCATATTCATCCATATATTCATGAATTATACAAACTAGTGCTCAAGACAATATATATCAAGAACAACATAAACTAGCACAAGTAAGTGCAATATAGTCCGATTCATGCATTTATCTTATTTAGGTGATCAAATAAGCACACAAATCGGGGTAGCCAGGTTAGGATACAGGGCATGAAGAAATCATACCTTTCACCGGGATTTACTTCACCGGATGTCCTCACGTTCCTTTGGTTCACTCTTGTTCCTCGAGTCTTATTCTCGAACCAATGACTACATGCCAAATGGTTCATTTAATACTAAGCATTACATTACATACATGATTACTACTCCCGTACTTACCCCGTTATCCCCTTATTTCGGTTTAACTTAATGTTCTTATACTCACTACTTTCTTAACTCGTTTTCTTACTCATATGTGTACTTCCTTACCATCTCATTCCATTAATGACGTACTACTACTTATACATATACATATGTGTATAGGCATGTATATATACATACCTATGATAACTTTAATCATAATTTTTTTTTTGTTTTGACTCGACCGACCTTACCCAGGTCGGACCCAAGTCGATCGAAGTCAGTAAGTTAATACGCTGGAAAAATTCAGGCCCGACCGACCTTGCAAGTCCGGTCCCAAGGTCAGTCCATTCCAGTGGGTTACACAACGGAAAATTTTAGGCCGACCGACCTTGCAAGTCCGGTCCCCAAGGTCGGTCCATTCCAGTAGACTTCCCGTCTTTGTTTTAAGGCTCGACCGACCTTGCAAGTTCGGTCCCAAGGTCGGTCCGGCCGAGTACTTCAGTTTTAAAAATCTGTTTTCAGTTCTTTCTTTACCCATTGTTTCCCCAATCTTCCTACATGTAATCCCACATGTTTTAACACTACTTAGGCCTTAAAATTGCCTTAGTTCATCCACCAAATTCCTTACTCATTTCTAAATCCACTTACATAACTTTCCTTCACTACACTTCAGCACTTATGCCAATTTTGTTCTCAAATGCTACAGATTTCTACAACAGCTTTTACCATCTATTACTCCCTCTACCAATGCCATTATTAGTATCCTCATTACATTACCTTCCACTCAATTCCTCCCCATTATCTAGCTCCTTTCAAAATCTATTACAAAGTGGTTTACTACACACTTTAAGCTCTCCAAACACACCTAGTTCCTCCAACGCATTTAATACTTCATGCTACAAATTTTTACATCCTTTCATTCTCCTACAACAATTACTACTCCATGGTTACTAAACATCTCTACTAACTCCAATACACACCTTGGTTCTCCCATTCACCAAGTCATCCATTAATGCACAATTCCTACTAAAATTTTGCCTAGTTCACCTACTTTTCTTACTTATCCACACACATACTTTCTCACCAATTTCATTCCTAACTAGCCACACCACACCCTTACAAGGGTCCTACCAGCAATCAAAGCAATACTCATTACATCATTACTCCATCAAACATCAATACCAATACTCATACACAATATACTTGGCTCTAAGGCCTACAATTCACTTACTAGTTCACAAATACTCAAAACTTCATAAACTTCAATACTAATACAAGATTTTGGGTTCTTTAAGTAGTTTACCCATTCCCATTACTCTAATGCATTAATTTTAGCATTTAAGAAAGAGCTCTTACCTTGAGCTTTTAATTTCCTTATTTCTTTTCCATTTCTTCTCCTTCTCTCTTTCTTGCATAAAATCGGTCACATGGGGAATGGATATTCCCATCACCCAAAGCACACAAAACAATTGTAATTAAAATACTAACCCTTAAATTAATGCTAGTTCATAGAAATGTTTAGAACACTAATTTTAGGGTTTACCTTTGGAGTGTTTAGGAGGGGTTTTTGCCCTTGGTTCAAGAAGGTGATTCCACCACCATTGCAAGGTTGGAATTATGCTCAAAGGAAAGAGAAAAACAAAGCATTATAAAGGGGTGAAAATCGGCTACAAAAGAAGGTGAAGGAAACATGAGTTTTTCATGTAGATTTTACCTTAATGGAGAGAGGAGACTCCAAGCTACCCATTGATGCTATTTTCTCTTTGAATGGGGAAAACCCATGGGGATTAACTTCCTCATTTTGGATTTTGAAAAGAGAGAAGTGTAGAGGATGATGAGGGGAGTAAGAATATGTAATTATTTTTACATTTGGAGCTCACATGGAGGTAGAGCATGGAGGTAAAGTGGAGAAGCCATTGTTGTTGTGGGGAGCTTCCAAATCGCCAGAATAGGGAGGAGGAAGAGAGAGAAATCGGTGGGGAAGAAGAGAATGGGAGAGAGAAAAGGGAAATGAGAGGTGAGAGAGTCCCCCCTCTATTTTGTACTTTATTTTGCTTTTTGCTTTAATTAGTTAGTGTGTGAGTGTGTGAGAGGGCTTTTGACTTATTAAAAACCAGCCCCCTACTGTTATACTAGTTGGAGCGTTTTTCGTCTTTTACAGAAAACACTCGTTATTTTACCCGGTTTCGGTACTATTCACTAACCGGGTCCGTTTTCCGGAATTTTCTCGTTTCTTTAATTTTATTGGTTATTAAGCTTCCATTAATGCTTAATTATTGTTATTTAATGACTTATAATTTTTTACGGGTTCGTTTGACCACTTAAAGTCACGTTTTCGGGTTTTCTCGAAAAACGTGCACTAAAGCTCTATTAGCGTTTTAATACATTATTTGGATCCGTTTTCTTCGGGAGTTGTTCCCATGTATTATTTTGGCCTTATTAAGCCCTAGGAATCCATATAATACGCTAACCGAGGTCTCATACCTCCTATGGTTATTTAACGCTTATTTGGTGTTTTCGCTTTTTAAGCGTTTCTTTTTATTTCTTTTGGATTTATTTTTCTTTCCAACATTACTTAGGCGTTATTAGGCCCTTAAATATGTATTAGATAATTTGTAATCACTATATTTAAGTTCGGGGTATTTCAATCTACCCCCCTTAAGAACTTTGTCCCCAAAGTTATTCGAGGTTGTAGGATTACTATACTTACTCATTTATACTTGCCTAATACCAAAGCCATACATTCCTCCTCCTTACAATTTCCCAAATCCGTTACTCAAGGTTTCTCCTTTCCATACCATACCAACGTACAATGGTTACTCCTAATCGCGTTACTATCAACCATCCGGTTCCTCTTTACAAGGTTCATACATACATACATACAGTGCAAAGCTATCCCCAGCGCAATGCAATACACATTACAACCCCGCAGGCACTCAGGTCCTCTTGACACAGGACTCCTCTATGTCCCGCTGCCCTTGGAATAACACAATATGATACACTACTATCTTTTCCGGTACAAACTTCTAACAAATCCTTATTCTCATGTCTAAGAAAATCCTTTCACAGCTACTAATTAGAAATTTTTCTAAAACACAACTCCAAATTTCAATTTACATTTATTACATATATCCTGTGTGTGATTCTCACGACCACTTGAGGGGAGCTTCAAGAATCATTCGACCCTGATGTGATCAGCATCAGTGTTGAACTATCTTTCCACCCCAATTTGTGTTTGGTTTCCCTTGATCTGATCAGGATCAAGTTCGACTTCCCACATCAGTTTCAAACAAATAGATAATTCAATTATTTCCATTTTCTATCTTTTTACTCTTTCTAGTCATGATTACAATTTCACACATCTCCAAAGGATGGAATTCAGTCCATCAATCATCCTCAATCTACTTCCCAAATACTTACTTCGAAATTCAACGCCTAAGTGCTCATTTCATCAACCTTCGCTACTTTCATCCATTACTCTCCCTTATCTCAACTATTCTAACTAAGGAATACAATGCCTACTGAATTCGGTCGTCCTCAATTTACTTCCAATAATATACCTAGGAATACACTACTCCTAGACTTCATTCATCTACTACTTCTCAACCGTTTCGTACTATTTCTTTAAGGAATGCAATACTTGTGGAACTCCGTCCACTAATCATTCTCAATTCCTCACTACAATCACCTAGGGAACTCAATTTCCTCTAGGTTCTACATCGGTTTTATACCGACTCATGCTATGGTATTTGCATCTCTCATGCCTAATTATCACAATTACAATGTGAATGAATACATATGTTTATTTAACATAGTACCAATCATTAATTTGATTCTCATTTGTGCTATGCACATTATAGTTTATGTGTTTTATTCATGAAACTTACATTAAGCGGTTTTCGCTCTACCCCCCTTAAAAGGGATTACGCCCACGTAATCTACCATATGTTATTATTATACATTGGTTTACTTAATTCGGGCAATTTGAAGCACTTAGCTTCACTACGGTCTATTATATACTGTACTTTGGTCTAAGGGTCTTAACCATACCGATGGTTTAGTCTTTGCACCAAGAATTCCTATATGAGTTTATTTAACTCATAATTAATTCGGTTCTAGCCCATTAGGCTTCAAGGCATTGATAGCCATTCTCTTATACTTACTAGGTACATTAATCTCCTAGCTAGGGCCCACTAGCTTCTGCTGCGCGACCCTGATAACCTTAGTGCTTAATTCACTTTTTGGTTATTCTAAATTTTCTACTCATTGCCTTTTATCCCTGTGGTATTCTTTTACCGTGTTTGAACTCAATGAGTTTTAGATTGTAACCAGCTCTCTGGTAGTCTATTGTACATACTATTCATGCTTCCACGATTATTCATTAAGTTCCTCCGACTTACTGTCGGGTGAGGTTAAGTCACTACTTAGTTGTAGTGCTTCCTCTGTTGTCAATAGCTTCTGAATTATACCAGTTCTTCTGGTTCAGTACAAGTGTTCTTTACTTGTATGACCTTGCATTTCTATGCGTCGGTCCTAGTGACTTTCCTTAGTCTTCTTTAACCTTTTATTCCAATGGAATTCACATATTGTGATTGTTAGTGTGCTTTACACTCTTCGTGCTTCTTTGGCCTTAGGCCGCACGGTTTGCTGCTAAGCTTGCTTAACTGGCTTATGCCGTGTTCATTGGTGAAAAGAAAGGTTTACTACGATTACATTTTCCATATTCCTCGCTATCCCACTAGATCATTAGCTACACAAGTGCAATACCAAAACACTAAGTCGTACAGAGTGCAGAGGTGTAAACGCTTGACAGTAAATCACTTATGTGATAGAAATGAATATTTCTGCCTGTCATCTCGTACTTACAACTCCGTGTCATTGTCGAACTACGTCCTCATAGTGGTCGCTTGTTGCGCACCATACTCTTACTCCTTATACGACATTATTTTTACTGTCTCCGTTACTGTGGTAGTTCCTCTTTACTTATTGTCACTGTCGTTGGCACCATTTCCTTATGGTGTGAATATTGAGGTTTTCCAATGTTCGTGTGTATGACGGTTGTCGTAGCCTACCGCAATATTACTATCTTCCCAATGTGAAGATGTTTTATTTCAATTCAAGTTTCATGTGTAGGTTAGCTTACCCCACATTACTTCCTCATTCATGATATAATTTTACCAAGTATCTTGGTCGACAATGGATGAAGTAATTTATTGGGTTACAAGCTCTCTTGAACGTTGGTCATTCGTGGTGTGCATTGTGCATTCACATTGAATATTTTTGGCAATTGCTGTCTCCCAGTGTTGAGCATTGGTTATAGGCTCTAGCTGGGTAGCTTTACTTTTGTATGTACATCGCTGGGACATCCCAAGAAACTTCAAGGGTTTTCTGGTCCTGTTCCTCAATTGAAGAGTAAGCTATTCCTGATAACGAAAGTTCTTGTTGAGGGGTCAGTTTCCACTCATAAGTCTCATGACAATGTTTACCATGTTTGTGTTTGCACAATGGTTCACCACATGCTTGAGTGCATATGGAGTATACTTACTCCTTTAAATCGTAATGGTTTGGAATTTCATTTCCTTATTCCATCGCCCCTTGGCAATATCTATATGCGTAGGCTTTATTGTTATAGTAGATGGAAGCCCTTCCTATGGGTTAACATCTTCACCACATTGGTGGTCTCCTGTCAACGAGAGGTATCTTCCCTCAAGTTTCTCGTAGTGTCCAAGTGTGGACTAGGCCATTGTTGGCATTATTACGATTCTTGTGCCTCTGTGCTACCATTGCTATAGAAGGCATGAAGGGAAATTAAAAGCTTGTCAACTGTATACTAGACTGGTTCTCTAACGACAGTGACATTGAGATAGCTTACTCCAAGCCACTCATGATGTTGAGTCTGAATTGGTGGTTCCGTTGTTGATCTCTTTGTCGTATGAGACAATATCTCTTGTAAGTCTTGTTATCAATTGGTGTGGGTTTTGCAACCGTTAAAGTTTGCATAACATAGTTGGTTCATGGCTTTGAAGCTTTATTGCTGCAAGCTATGCTCCTTGCAAGCTGCTTATACATGTTTCCACTCCTTGTATACTCCATAGGTTGGAGGTATTACCGGGCTCCATGGCAAGTCGTGGCATCACGCTTCCGTTCCTAGGAGACCCTTTAGGCAATCTGGTGTTAATCAATGCCTTCTGGTAATTTAGGGTATTTCCTATTAAGTGAAATCCCTTCGGTGTCCTAGCCGAGTGTTCTTCTAGCTTCCGTGCTTCTATCATGACGCTTTGTTCGATTGATGTTAACTCAGACACCCTTCAAGGATTGCTCCTGGGTGTTGTTAGTTACGCCGTTACATCCGGCTAATGTTTATGATACATTGTGTCCACTATACCGCCTTGTGGTATCGCAGTTTGAGTCATCCCTTTTTGGGTTATAACGTCTCCCGTTCTTGGGTAGACTGTTCATACTTTCTCCTAGTGTTTTAGACTAGGTTTAAAATCCTCTTCAATGATGGATTATGCTCCCTGGTAGTTTTGTAATTGTTCTTTGGAATTCCGCCCCGTCTGCTGAGCATTGTTGTGTTCACATTAGGCATTTGCCTTACTGTGTACAGGCTGGGTATCCTTTCCAGCTGTCCGGTATTTGCTTGAAGTCTTTGAGACGTATCCAATGTCTATACTTACTAGTCTGTGCTCTTGCACTTCCTAGTTCTTATTCCTTATCTCAGGTGGATTCTCTGAGTTTTTATACTTACTTCTTAGTTGAGTTCCTTCTCCTTCATCGTCTGTGGTGTCCAGCTGTTCTGCTTGCATTTACTCATGGTCCGTAGAATGGAGTTGACTACTTCCCGTGTTTCGTGCACTACATGTATACATACGTGGGCTACCTTATTGATGTGTTACCACTTACCTAACTATATGTTAGGCCCGCAAGCTCCTTCGGAGTGCGGTCGTCCCACATCCCGTATTTGGGTATACTCGTAGTGCTCGTCACACGCCTAGGTGAAGTATTCTAATGTCAACTCCTCTTGTATCATTCTATGATACTCACCATAATTCTGTTGGTTTGGTTTTAAAATTCAAGGTTTAAAAGAAGGTTTGTGGTTTGAAAGAAATTTTCGGGTTTTAAAAATCATAGTTCGGTGTTAAAAGAAATTTCTTCATGGCATGGCCATGTCTGAGGTCTTGACCAAGTCCAGCTTCCCGCTGACTGGTATGTTCTTAATACAATGGTCGGACCGTTAGGCCTTTCCAAGGTTTCATTCTTAGAGTTTTTAGGAGGTGTGATCCTATGGTTGCTTCATTGCTGTCGCGGTACATTACTATGTACCTGTGGTGTGTTAGAGTTCTTCTATATGTTCTTGTCCTTACTGCACTTGCCGTGGCAAGTGCGTGGTACTGGTGGTTTTGGGTAAACCTATACCGGTCATGGTATTGTTTCCTTGTATATTCGGTAGCCTTGTTGGCTTCTCCATCGATCCATTGATCATTTACTTGGGTTATTCAATCTTTTTAACAGCTTTTCAGTGATCTTGACATGGTTGTCATTGATCGGGGTACTTCTCCAATCCTTGGAGACTCCCATTTATTTGACTTTGTGTTTTTCCTTGTTGCTCGTTCCCACGGTTTATCGTGGTTGTTGAGCCTTAGCTCGTTTAGGCACTACTCTTGTAGCCCTATCGGATTATATTCCGTGGATGTTCTTGTAGCTGTCTGAGCTTTGTTAGCCAGGTATTGTAACCTTCTTGGCATTGTACTCTTGGAGTTAACCACTCCCGACTATGTCCTTAGTCAGTTAGCATACCGTTGGTGGTACTATTTAAATATTATAGCCCCGTAGACTTGTGTCTCGGGCTTTGTTACAGTTCCTTTTTCCGCTCTATTGCACGTTTAGTGCTTCTTTTCCTGCTGCTGGTTGATTAGCCAGGTTCCGCGACTGCTAAGCATGTCGCCCCATGATGTTGTAAGTTGTAGTCTCCTTATGGTTGGAGTGCTCATTCTAGTGCTATTAAGTGTGGTGTTGTTACTCAACCGAGATCCATCTCCGGGACTTCCATTCCTTGGAATTTCCTATATGTCAGGTTCTTTCCTCTTTTAGGATTATCTTACTACTACTACTGCAGATCGGGTTTTCTCGAGTATGAGAGGTATTTCCTTCTCTCAAGCTTTCTTTCCCAAGTTATACAGTGGGTTGTGGAGGGCGGGTTTGATATGGTAGATATCTGGTACTCACCGGGAGTTCCTAACTAGCATCTCTCTAATGCTATCACTCAGCCCTTAGCCCTAAGCTTCTAATTCCTAACTCGGTATCTCCTAAACTCGATATTTCCAGTCCTCAGAGCGATGCTTCGCTCTGATACCACTTTTTGTAACACCCTTACCGCTAATACCGTCATTATCGTCCAATCACAACGTACTTACATACCTTTGCAGCGGATACTTACATACACAACAGTGGGTGATACAATGCCGTTAGCCACCCACGTGACTAACAAGGCTACTACTACTACATACAGCATTGGTCTGATGGACCGGAATATCCGAGTGCTACACAAATACAATCCTTACTACAATTACAACCAAGTACTACAACTTCCATTCAATACAATACTCCATAAGTTCCACACAATATAATACACCGAGTTTACTAAGATCCTTATACAAATACAATACCTCTTCCAATTTCATACATGCTCATGAAGAGTCTACACCACCCATTCCTCACAAGCTACTTACTTTCTAAGTACAAGGTATACCCCCTTGGTACGCTACTACGGCAAGGCTACAAGCCTGGTACAACTCACTACTATCTACATTTCACTCCTAGCTATCCGAACTTAGTTGTCGATCCCTTACTATGGTCATGTCCGCTTCGGGTACCTGCACACTAAAAACGTTGCCCCTAGGGGCTCAGCTTTCGCTGAATATGACTTCCGCATACCCCGCGTACTAGTGAGGGTACGCCGATCACTTGGTCGAATACATGCAATTCATTTTACAAGTACATACATACATACATTTATGCTTCATACATCATACTACGATACTACACAGGGATACATACACGTAGTTCAATACATACAAGAGACAATACCGGTCAACCAATGCTTATTTACCTTCATCCGAATTACACATGCACGATACATACACAATACATACTCATTACATACTCAATGCACAATGTTTGTTAGCTCTATTTGTCCTCCCGGGTTAATCGGGTGGAGATTACTCTTTTACTACTCGGGGTCAATGACTTACACCAGCCAAGACCACTACTCATACAATACTTTACTTTACTTACTACTTACTCAAGTCGAGTCGTCGGGACCTCCGGCCCGGGGACTACTCTGTCCCACCACCGGGATTTACTTGGTTCACTAATCCAGGATGCTACCCATTTAAGGGTTTGGGCCGTGGACCAGCTTAAGAACCAGGAATCGGATCCAACCTCTTGTGTCTCCTCATCCTCACGCGTGGCCGAAACTATATCGGACTTCTACTCATTCCAATTTACTCAATACTTACGTTAGGAGTTAGGTTGTTAGGAATTAGTAGAAGTCACACATCCAAGCCACACAACAATTCAGTACTCCCATACACATACATACAAGGTACAATACAATACAATACACAATTACCCTACAAGGTACTTACACACTTCATATTCATCCATATATTTCATGAATTATACAAACTAGTGTTCAAGACAATATATATCAAGAACAACATAAACAAGCACAAGTAAGTGCAATATAGTCTGATTCATGCATTTATCTTATTAGGTGATCAAATAAGCACACAAATCGGGGTAACCAGGTTAGGATACAGGGCATGAAGAAATCATACCTTTCACCGGGATTTACTTCACCAGATGTCCTCACGTTCCTTTGGTTCACTCTTGTTCCTCGAGTCTTATTCTCGAACCAATGACTACATGCCAAATGGTTCAGTTAATACTAAGCATTACATTACATACATGATTACTACTCCGCACTTACCTTGTTATCCCGTTATTTCAGTTTAACTTAATGTTCTTATACTCACTACTTTCTAAACTCGTTTTCTTACTCATATGTGTACTTCCTTACCATTTCATTCCATTAATGACGTACTACTACTTATACATATACATATGTGTATAGGCATGTATATATATACATACCTATGATAACTTTAATCATAATTTTTTGTTTTGACTCGATCGACCTTACCCAGGGTCGGACCCAAGGTCGGTCGAAGTCAGTAAGTTAATAATACGCTGGAAAATTCAGGCCCAACTGACCTTGCAAGTCTGGACTCAAGGTTTGTCCATTCTAGTGGGTTACACAACGGGAAAATTTTAGGTCGACCGACCTTGCAAGTCCGGTCCCCAAGGTCGGTTCATTCCAGTAGACTTCCCGTCTTTGTATTTAAGGCTCGACCGACCTTGCAAGTTCGGTCCCAAGGTCGGTCCGGCCCAGTACTTCAGTTTTAAAAATCTGTTTTCAATTCTTTCTTTACCCATTGTTTCCCCAATATTCCTACATGTAATCCCACATGTTTTAACACTACTTAGACCCTTAAAATTGCCTTATTTCATCCACCAAATTCCTTACTCATTTCTAAATCCACTTACATAACTTTCCTTCACTACACTTCAACACTTATGCCAATTTTGTTCTCAAATGCTACAGATTTCTACAACAGCTTTTACCATCTATTACTCCCTCTACCAATGCCATTATTAGTATCCTCGTTACATTACCTTCCACTCAATTCCTCCCCATTATCTAGCTCCTTTCAAAATCTGTTACAAAGTGGTTTACTACACACTTTAAGCTCTTCAAACACACCTAGTTCCTCCAACGCATTTTAATACTTCATGCTACAGATTTTTACATCCTTTCATTCTCCTACAACAATTACTACTCCATGGTTACTAAACATCTCTACTAACTCCAATACACACCTTGGTTCTCCCATTCACCAAGTCATCCATTAATGCACAATTCCTACTAAAATTTTGCCATAGTTCACCTACTTTTCTTACTTATCCACACACATACTTTCTCACCAATTTCATTCCTAAACTAGCCACACCCTTACAAGGGTCCTACCAGCAATCAAAGCAATACTCATTACATCATTACTCCATCAAACATCAATACCAATACTCATACACAATATACTTGGCTCTAAGGCCTACAATTCACTTACTAGTTCACAAATACTCAAAACTTCATAAACTTCAATACTAATACAAGATTTTGGGTTCTTTAAGTAGTTTACCCATTCCCATTACTCTAATGCATTAAATTTTAGCATTTAAGAAATAGCTCTTACCTGAGCTTTTAATTTCCTTATTTCTTTTCCATTTCTTCTCCTTCTCTCTTTCTTGCACAAAATCGGTCACATGGGGAATGGAGTTTGGCAACTCCATTCCCATCACCCAAAGCACACAAAACAATTGTAATTAAAATACTAACCCTTAAATTAATGCTAGTTCATAGAAATGTTTAGAACACTAATTTTAGGGTTTACCTTTGGAGTGTTTTAGGAGGGGTTTTTGCCCTTGGTTCAAGAAGGTGATTCCACCACCATTGCAAGGTTGGAATTATGCTCAAAGGAAAGAGAAAAACAAAGCATTATAAAGGGGTGAAAATCGGCTACAAAAGAAGGTGAAGGAAACATGAGTTTTTCATGTAGATTTTTACCTTAATGGAGAGAGGAGACTCCAAGCTACCCATTGATGCTATTTTCTCTTTGAATGGGAAAACCCATGGGGATGAACTTCCTCATTTTTGGATTTTGAAAAAAGAGAAGTGTAGAGGATGATGAGGGGAGTAAGAATATGTAATTATTTTTACATTTGGAGCTCACATGGAGGTAGAGCATAGAGGTAAAGTGGAGAAGCCATTGTTGTTGTGGGGAGCTTCCAAATCGCCAGAATAGGGAGGAGGAAGAGAGAGAAATCGGTGGGGAAGAAGAGAATGGAGAGAGAAGAGGGAAATGAGAGGTGAGAGAATCCCCCCTCTCTTTTGTACTTTCTTTTGCTTTTTGCTTTAATTAGTTAGTGTGTGAGTGTGTGAGAGGGCTTTTGACTTATTAAAAACCAGCCCCCTACTGTTATACTAGTTGGAGCGTTTTTCGTCTTTTACAGAAAACACTCGTTATTTTACCCGGTTTCGGTACTATTCACTAACCGGGTCCGTTTTCCGGAATTTTCTCGTTTCTTTAATTTTATTGGTTATTAAGCTTCCATTAATGCTTAATTATTTTTATTTAATGATTTATAATTTTTTACGGGTTCGTTTGACCACTTAAAGTCACGTTTTCGGGTTTTCTCGAAAAACGTGCGCTAAAGCTCTATTAGCGTTTTAATACATTATTTGGATCCGTTTTCTTCGGGAGTTGTTCCCATGTATTATTTTGGCCTTATTAAGCCCTAGGAATCCATATAATACACTAACCGAGGTCTCATACCTCCTATGGTTATTTAACGCTTAATTGGCGTTTTCGCTTTTAAGCGTTTCTTTATTTCTTTTGGATTTATTTTTCCTTTCCAACATTACTTAGCCGTTATTAGGCCCTTAAATACGTATTAGAATAATTTTAATCACTATATTTAAGTTTGGGGTATTTCACTCTGTTTGAGCTTATAACAGAATGGCTATCTTGTTGCACCAGCAATTATGAACAATACCATCCATTGTAGGGTCATTGTGGTTCTCATCCACCAATTGTTTCCATCTTTCAAAGTGATGGATAAATGATGCAGTGTGGCGGTGACTTCGACTTGAGAGAGAGCATCAGCCACAAAACTTTCTCTGCTGGTGGTAGTAAATCTGAAATCGAACCCTAGTAGCTTAGTAACCCACTTTGTACTGCTCCTCGGTCAACAAGCAATGATCCCACAAATGTTTGAGACCTTTCTGTTTTATAATGAAAAGCCGCCCAAGAAGGTAATGCCGCCATTTGTGTACTGCAAACACCACCACCATGAGTTCTTTTTCATAGACAGATTTGGCAAGAGCTCGAGTAGACATCGCTTGACTTAAAAAATCAATGGGGAGCCCTTCCTGCATAAGTACAACCCCTAAACCCTAGCCTTAAGCATCAATCTTCACAGTGAAAGTCGTAGAGAAGTTGGGTGAGGCTAGGACAGGAGCAGTAGACAATGCTATTTTGAGCGATTCTAAGGCTAGCCGGCTTCCTCACCCCAAAGGAAAGAATTTTTCTGGTCAGGGCAGTTAAAGGAGCAGCTATCATCCCATAGCTTTTGATAAACCATCTATAATAACCGCTAAGACCAAGAAAGGAGCAGAGTTCTTTGATTGTTCTAGGAACTGGCCAATCTACCATAATCTGTATTTTGGCCGGGTCAACAGCCACCCCATCGCCTGAAATAACGTGGCCCAAATAATCCACTCTTCGCTACGTAAAGTAGCACTTCTTCAAGTTCACACGGAGCTGGTGCTGGGAGAGGACAACTAAAGCTTCCCTAATATGAGATAGATGTCCATCAAAGGACTTACTGTAGATTAAGATATCATAAAAAAACAAGGATAAACCTCCTCAAGTATGGCCTGAAAACGTCATTTATGAGAGCTTGGAATGAGGCTGGGGCGTCCTTCAGCCCAAAAGGCATAACCTGAAACTCATAGTGCCCCTCATGAGTGCGGAAAGCGGTATTCTCCACATCCCGATCACACACCCGAATCTGATGGTACCCCAACTTAAATCCAAATTTGAAAAAAATAATTGCTCAACTAAGTTCATCAAGTAATTCATCGATGGTTGGGAAAGGAAATTTGTTGGGTATAGTGATGTTGTTAAGGGCACGATAATCCATGTAAAATCGCCATTCCCCGAGTTTCTTCTTCACCAACAGAACCGGGCTAGAGAAGGGATTAGTACTAGGTCGGATAAACCCAACAAGCTGTAATTCTTTCACAATCCGCCTAGTTTGATCTTTCTGATAGTATAAGTATATCTATATGGCCGAATATTAAGGGGAGGAGCGCCAGGCTTGAGAGGGATCTGGTGGTCATGGAACCTTGGGGGTGGAAGTGAATCAAGAGGGGCAAAACACTGGGAAACTCATCCAACACGGATTGTAATGAAACTGATTCCACATCATCCAGAACGATCAAATTCAATCAATAAACATAATTTAAACAGTCAGTATAACACAACCAGCCAGTACCCCTCCACTACTTGCAGGGAAGATTGCACTGGTAAACTGGATAGCGAGTGAGAGACATCAACACATAAATCTACCTTTTTACCTTCCCACCAAAATGATATGGAAATAGTATTCCAGTTCACAGAAATGTCACCTAACTTAATAATCCAATCAACTCCAACAATAATATCAGCACCAGAGATAGGAAAAGGAAAACAGTCAACTGAGAAGAAAGCCCTCAGTAAATCCAATGACAAATTGCGACAGACCCTGATACTTGATTCGGTTACACCTTTTCCAATTGTTACTCCAAATTGTGAACTAGCATCACATGGGAGTTTCCATTTCTGCACCAGTTGTTCTTGAACAAAATTGTGGGTTGCCCCATTGTTAACAAGAATCAGCACCTCATGTCCCTGAAACAATCCCGTCAACTTCATGGCTTTTCAAACAGGGATTTCTAGTAGCGACATGAGGGATAACTCATCGTGGAACAACTGAGAAATCGACGGGACTCATCACCATCAATAGAGAATTCGTACGCTTCCTCCTTGGCCTCTTCATTTTTGGTGAGCAAGACTTGCAGCCCCACCGTTTTGCACCTATGGGTCGTCGGAGCCCATTTGTCTCCACACCGAAAACAGAGGCCCTGGGACCGACTCCATTACATCTTTGCACCTGGAATTTGCCGAAACTTGGTGCGGCTAGAGGAATCCGTTGAAGCGGATGAACCAAACGTAGAGGATGAAAATTAGGGTTATGAATTTCCCTATTTTTTTCAGACCGAGTGACTTCAGATTCAACCGCCGTTTTACTTATTGCTGAACCGGCCATAAAGAACCGGCCCCCTTCTGCTCTTTTGACTGATGGAGTCAAAACTCCTACTCACCCCAGTCAAATCCATTCATTCTTTTCTTCGATATTTCTCACCAACACCATCATCTCCCTTAGGTTGCACGGTGAGAATATTGACCACTCCACACAAACGGAGGCACTCAATCTGTTTTTTCAATATTACACGTAAAACAGAATCAGGAACTTCTGAAAGGTGAGCAAAATAAAATTCAAACCTATGATGGTATTCTTCCACTGTGGAGGTCTGCTTCAATGAACAAAGTAAGTTCATCATATTCCCAGTGGTTAAAGAACCAAAGCGCTCAAGTAGAGCTCTCGCTAGAATTTGTCCCAGTCAAGCGATCCCACATGGTGTTTCAACCACTCGTACTAGTGGAGGGCGTCCTCCTCCATACAAACTCACGCGACTCAAACCTTCTCCAGAGTCGAGATTTTATTCAATGCAAAATACTGTTCAGCTTTGTAAATCCACCCCTGGGAGTTGTTGCCCGTGAAAATGGGCATCTCTAACTTGTGAACCTGAAACTCTCGCCGATCAGTATTTTCTCCCAATTCCTTCCTAGAATTGGTTGATCTTCTATCATCAGCGAAGGACTCCTTCTGTAGAAGCTGCAAGATGGCGGGATATCTTTTTGCACCACAACGATGGAAACATAGAGGTTCTCAACCCTTTCCTTGATCGCACTCACACCGGAGTTGGACGCGAGTGAATCATCATGAGCCATCTCTTCTTCATTTGGTCTCCCAAGAGCCAGCTCAGAGATCCCCGCTCTGATACCAGAATGATAGAACTAGGGAGTGTATGAGACAAACCCTTCAAAATCCTCAGGTAAGGCCACTACTTTTGATATCATAATTGATACCTTCCTTACACACGTCATATCCTCCTTCTTATACTACTACTAGGTGCACACTAATACTTGCACAATCCACCTCTGACATACTAACAACTTCATTCCTCTAGCTCAGCATCTACAAGCTCGAAATAACAAACTCCAGCACTATAGCAAGTATCACTCACATAACAACTTACGTAAATATTAAATATCACCTACTACTCACTTCTCCTTTTTTATGCACGCGTCCGAAATACTTATCAACGGGGGTAGACTTATTATTTAGTTACCAGGGTGAGACCCGTAAAGATATAAGGTAAAGAATTAACTTGGTAATGTTAAACATTTGAAAAGTTTCAATATTGTATCATAGACATTAAGATTCAAAAGGATGATTAAGGATAAAGAAATAATTAAGCAAAACTAATGAAGGTAGTCACAAAAGTATCTGGATGATTTAAGTTAAGAATTGTGACTGAAAATATAACGAGAAATAGCAGAGAGGTCTGTTGCTATACTTTTAGGTTTGTGTTTTTATTTCTCTATTAACTATATTAGTCTCACCCCACTTTATTTTTAAACCCGTAAAATTACTATCGTAAATGATTACGAACGTAATGATCAATTTCGTAACATAATTAAAAAGACGTCTCACAACGGAAGTTAAACTACATTAATCCTCACTTGGGGGTGTCACATGCCAAAACTAACCGCCCATGCGATAACGAGCAAATCCAAAATAAACAAATGACAACAACAACAACCGCAGTGATGAACGAGAAATTTACTACATAGCCTATATACACCGGTACCTATACAGTGAGCACTTAAGAATTCCCAGATTACAACGTACTAACATGAAATTTAATCCTAGAAGCGTAATAAAAGTCGAGGTCATCTACCCACGATCCCGCACTCCGGCGTCAATCATCAATCACCTGAACATAAAATATCGGTGCCCATGGAGGGCTCAGCACTTGGCCGAGTATGTTAAACTATGTTGTCCTAGACCCTTTAGGTCACTTAGGTCATTTAGCCGTCTGAACATGAGGTTGATTACATGCTGGTTCATTTTACAGTTTATATAGACAACGGTAAATGCCATAAATAAGCATCTAGCATTCCATCAATGAATCGTACATACACCACATACATACTCAACTAGCAAAAACATATACACAGTATACAGTATACAACACACACATATTCGAATGCGTAATTACTTCCACCAGGATAATCGTAGTATTTCCTCTAAATTATGTTAGTCACAATTAAGTTTTACTCTCAATACCAATGGGCGTCATGTTAGGACAACCCGTAAATAACCTTACTGGACAGTAGTCCTCCCGTACACAAGGTGCTCATTGCCAAGGATCATTCGGTCCCGGGTCTTCCACTTGCCTAATAAAGGCGTCCATGAATGGCCGAAGCCGTGTGCCAAAAGCGGCACCCAGATCCAACAGTCTATCTAGGCCCGTCGAAATATAGAGGGAGTCGGTCGATACGGACGTATTACTCCGGTGATCACCAATGCGCAACCAACTAGTCGAAACTAATTGGATTCCTATACCATGTACCTCAACCATCACTCTCCAATATGTGATTAATCCTTAATCAACTACCCTAGGTAAATGCTTAGGTCTTGGAGAAGTCTTTACCATTTATTACCTTTGAAGTCTCATGTACTTCCCTAGAATTAGTCTAGGTTATAGTCATGTTCGAGTATCAGCTCTAGAGACTGGGGATCCCGAGTCTCGTTCCTAGTTGTTTACTTAGGTTAATTAGGAGTAAAGTTCTCGGATTAGTATTCCAATCGCTTGAGAAATCATAGTAATATTGTCCGAAGACGTCGCGCACAATAATAATCGCTTAACAAATCAGGGAATTAATTCCCACAACATGCATAGCACACATATCATCTTATCACATCAACAAACAATACCCGAACCCGAGGCTTCCCTCAGGGGTTCAGACCACAGAATCCAACATACCGTACACCGTCGAGCGCTCGCGTGACAACCCCGCGTAATCTCTAGCGCTCCCAAGACTCGTGTCTACCAACTCGTACCTCTGGTACATATGTCGTTCTAATATTAGTATATACAATTCAGACTCACTTAATCATCCTAGATTCAACCCTTACTTCCATCCCGTAGCTAACCCTAGTTGATCTCTTGTTCAACTTGATATTTGTTAATCTTAGGGATTTAGATTCCAACTACTCGTTATATCCTACATGTATGTAACAATTGCTATTTATTACATGGAAGTTACATTCTTACATTGTTCATGTAATTCGAGATGCATGCATGCGGAAATAACATTTACGTGCGTGCATGCATGTTGCCTAACCATTTCGTTATACGAGATAACTTACGTAGTTATTACTTGCAAACATGTGCTAACATTTATATATACACCTAGAGTATGTATATATTATAATTATTGTTATACTTTATTGCTTACGCACTTTTCACGCGCATATAAAAATGCTATATACTTGTATGTTATAACGCAGTCTCATTATATTAACGTTCTACATGTAATTGTATAACCCCTTTTTATGTGATTTGTTAAACGCATTGTAAATTCCTATCATATGAATTATAGAGTTTCTCTTATGACAAAGTTTCCAACCTTACAATATACTTCCACAAATTTCTAACTTACCCCATCATGTAATGTAATGTTTATAATGCGTACTTATTCCTTAATAACTTCCTTATAATATTTATCCTCTTATACTTAACATTATGTCAAATTTACTATCCCAACCTTATTATATATATTCTGTCCACATATTAACCATTCCCAATTCAGTCCGTATATTGTAACCACTATATTTATAACCTTATTAATTTATAATCAAGGTTTTCAAACATTTTCATATATATATATGTGTGTGTTATATATATAATTCCGAACAACCCCTACTGTTTCGGAAGTCCCTATCTCATTCCCACATGTTTTGATTATTAACAAAAACTATCCCATATATTATACTCGTTACATTATTAACCTTATTAACTTGTAACCTAAGGTATTTAAACCTTATAATATACATGTGCACATATAATAATATATTATTGAACAGTCCCGACATGCTACCCAAATTATTTTTGTCCACCCATATATTTCTTTAATTACCCTATTACCCCCTTTTATTTTATAACTCTCATTTAATTATTTAACTTTATAATATACACTTCAATTATTTTAAGTACCAAACTAACTCAATATTCTTCTCAATTCCCAACTGTTCGGTTTTAATACATGTTAACCCTTAACTTTTTTTATTTATACTTTGGCCCACCTTTATTTATAAAACTTACCATTTAATATCCAAACTTTATATTATCACCTTGATTTATTTAATTCCAACAACCAACAAATACTTTTTCCAAATTTTTGAATAATTCCCAAGGGTTGCTCTAATTCCAAATTCCACCCAGATTTTTGATTATTTACAAGTAGCCCCTTGTTTTATAAATGTTACATTTAAATACTTAAACTATATGTTATACTCCTTAATTAAATAAATCACATTACCAACTCATAATTTACCCAAATTCACATACAGACCCTTAAGGTCGTTAAATTTCATTCCAGCCCCTAATCTTTCGGAAATTGCATCATATACCCATAGATTTTAAATTGCTACACATTTAGCACTTAAACCATATATTATAATCCTTAATCAATTAATTCATCAAAAACTAACCCAAAAATTTTTTTAATTCCAAACAGACCCTAGGGTCTTAATATTTATTTTTCAACACCTATACTTCTCGATAATTACATAAACTACCCATATCTTTTATAATTGTCATTTTTGACTAATATTTCTTTAAATACCTAAAAAATAATTACTATTTTCATTTTTGGTCAAACCTACTTGTGGTCAAGGTTGACCACTTAATTTATCCTCTTGACCAGATTTGTTTTTACTTACTAAAATACCCCCAATTAATACTCTATTTTATATTTAACCCTAATCTCATAAAGTTCACATTTATATTTATAAACTTCCTAAGATCATCCTCTCGGTTTCTATTATATTTAATATTCTATATTTCTTTTAGTTATGTTTGGCCCCATATATAATTTATTTATTTTCTTAGACATATATAAGGTTTTTAAAATTATTTAGACATGTCATAAACTTATAAATACACCAATATTTTTCTAGTGTATGCCTAAGTAGCTATATTACTAGTATCACAATTTACACCAGAAACTTATTTAACCTTTAAATCATTCCAAGAATTTATTAATAGTTATTTAAAGCTCAAAATACCATAACAACATAAGCCTAATTACATGGCTTTAATAATAGCATAATAATAATATTTAAATGCATTTAAATATCTCTAGAATCGTACCTATATCACGGTTTATACAGCACATTACTTTGCCCTTTTAAAACCATTTTTTTTTTACCCAAGTTATTTCCTTATCATCTTCACCATATTTTGATTTAACTATTTAGATATGTTACGGTTTATTTCTCCTAACTCATATTTACTCCTTAACCATTTAGTAGCTTAATACACAAAAATATACGCCTAAATTTTGGCTCCTCAACAGCATTTAACTAGTAATTCCTTTTTAAGGCATTAAAATAGGTACTTAATAATTACCTTGCTTAATTTGCCAAGGGGATTTCTTTCTCCAGCCACAATAATCCTTCACCAGCAACAAACTCCTTCACCGCCTAGTTAAAATATACGCACATATCATGGTTACAATTTTTTTTTTTTTACATACCCCAGCTTATCATGTATGTCAACAGCAAGGGTTTTTTTTTTGTTACCTTCTCACCCTTCACTGCTCGACCTCTCAGCAATAAACCTTCACTTGCCGGTGGTCTAGTGGTTGTATATGCCTGTTGTTTTGATCGTTCCAGCCATGAAGGAAAAAAAAGACGCTTAGTATTCATCCCTAATCAGCTAACTTGGAGAGATTCACACACGATTTTAGGCAATAAGAGATGACTCATTACCTTGATGTTTTGCTGGAGTTTCAAGGTAAGATTTCAGTCGATTAAACACAAGAGAAGAGTTCAGTGATTTTTTTTTTTTGTTCTGTATGAAGGACGCAGAAGACAGGCAGCTCACTTGGTCACATTTTGCTTCATCCTCACCCCCTGTTTCTCCTCTCCCTGGTGTCGTTTTGCTTGACAATAGGGCTGGAATGGAGTTATAACCGTGAGCACTCAGAGGTGGAAAAAGGGAGTAAAAAAAAACATAGTGTTTTCAGCATCAAAACAGAGATGGAAAAAGGGTGTTGTGTGTTTTCATCATGGTTTTCTTACCGTGGAAGATCAAGGATTTCTACTTCAACTGGTGTGATTTCCCTTGGGTTTTTGGAACTTCTAGTAGTGGATTCTGAGCTTTGAAAATGCAGGGAAAATGGTGAATGTGGTATTGTTTTCTCACGCCCAGAAAAAAAAAACATAAGTAGGAAGGTGCAGAGAGTGTGGCTCCTTTTTAACCACCGTTGTGAGCCGGAAATGGGGAGTTCAAGGTGCGGTTGTTGTGCATAAGTAGAAGGGGATAAGTAGCAGTATTATTTCTTAACAAAGATGGGGTAAATCCTGATGAGAACAACAAGCTGAACGTGAAGAGCAGGAAAGAGAATGAAGCAGGAGGACATTACCGGTTGTTTTTTTTTGTTTATGGTGTTGCTCTGCTGCTTGTGAGCTGATGAAGACAAGCTCTAGTTGGGTTGTTCTACTGCTGTTACTGCAACAAGGCGAAGACGCTGGATGAAGCTGGAACGTGAAGAGGAAAGAAAATAGACAGGGATGCAGAGTACCGTGTCTGTTTGTTGTACTGAGGTGAGCAAGGAAATAAAAGAGCAGTTTATTGTTCCTTGCTGTCACACTTTGCAGCAGAGGGACTGCGCAATATTAGGCAATGCAAAGGGATGAATCTGATGAAGAAGGGAGAAAATGGAGCCGTGAAGAGGAAGGAAAAAATGCGCAGGAAAGAAAAGAAAAAGTTGAGCTGGAAATGCTCTGTGTGGTCGAGAATGCAGGGGAAGATGAGCTGTTTTGGTGTGAAGAGAAAAGAAAGAAAGGGTGAATACTTTGTGCAGAACTGACGTAAGTTGTAGGAGAAAATGAAGGATGGAAGTGATGGCTGCTGTATGCCATCGATTAGGCATGGAGTGTGGAAAAATAAGGAGACTTTTGTACCATGTTGTACTTGTAAATAGTTAATAGGTCTGATTGCCAAATGAGTTTGTTGTTTGTTTTTTCATCTTTTCCAAATATGTACGACAACAAAGGGGTTTGGAGGGAGAGCTTTTGAAAATTGTTTTCCTTCTTCTAATATTAAGTGTTATTGTACATATAATAGATATGTGACCATTTTATATGTCACATTGTTACTTATAACATTTTTGGTTTTAGAGTGTGTATATACGAACTCATGTTTGTGTCTATAATTGTTTCCGGTATATAAAATATTTATATACTTTATTAGGGTGTACTAGTAGTATTTAATTATGTGCTAATATGTACATGTATATTACTTTTAGGAGTTTAATCTTATGTCTATTTGGACTATATATTTTAAACTATAATTCTATGGTATTATTGCTCACGATGTAATTTAATCCTTATTAGTTAAGGTATAATTATTCAGGGTATTTCAGTCTACCCCCCTTAAAAGGACTTCGTCTCGAAGTCGTCTAAATCGAATATGTACGTCACTATCCAATGAATCTCAAGGTTCCAATCCATCCAGCCTATCAATTCTAAGGTTCCAACACTTTCCTGAAGTGTAATCCATTCCAAACCAACACATATATATCACAAGTGTCGAAGGACGTCAGTACATAATAGTTCAAGTACTCTAGGCACATACATGTCACAAAAACATATCCAAAGCGTTAAAGCACATACACAAAATCAACGTACACACCATAAATAACACAAAAAAATGACTAATATGCCAAGGGCTCTACCCCCCTTAAAAAAAGGTTACGCCCCGTGACCCCCAAAGTATCACACAATCGCTCTGTGAAAGAGCGCTGGATACTTGGCTCTCATGGAGTTCTCCAACTCCCTCGTTTTCGTATTGTAACTTCGGAGTGGAGTCTTCTCATATTTGAGAGACGGGTCGATCTCTCGTCCCTCGTCTCTAAAGGAAACTATGCGAAGGGTGAGGCTCGTATTTTCAGCCAAAGGCGTAGGTTACTTGTGCGCTCTCCCAAATACGTTCTATTGGGCCCACTCGCTCCATAATGAGGTGCAGACCCACGTACATACGGCTTGGTTTGCCCTTTTTGTTCCTAAGGACATATTATAGATGGTTCATTAGTAGCAAGTTATTGCTGATCTCATTCCACTATGACGGTGTCATTCACGATCTTTTCTTAATTTGGAAACGGAGGTATCTTAATCGGTGCGGTATGTTAATTGCAGATGTACTCGATTAGGTCTAAGTCGTGTCCAGAAATTCTGGATAACTAGCGTGGAATATATTTAGATTGTTATTATCTTCACTCATTGGTTTCTAGTTGAGTTGAAGTATGACATTGGCTATCGTTTGACATTAGTGCTCTTTGTACTAGTCTCTGAAATTTTGAATGTATTAGCTTATAAGTTCACGAATTTAATTCTTGTCATCCCGTGTCTCCAGGTTGTTTTGTTCCAGAGTAAATACATTAATTGTAATATTTGTCATGCACCTCACGATTGTTACATATCATATATTCAGTATATTGTTCTCACGTCAATACTTGTACGACTTGCCCCGCTTTTGCTAGGGGTTCATTGTTGTGTTTATATTAAGTCTTGCATCTTTTACATCCCGTGGGTATGTTTTCTTGGCAATTGAGGTATTTTTCCTCTAGTATATTTTATAACCTTTCTATTTTTCCATGTCATTTAATAAGAGTATGCAATGTGCATTTATGAATTCTTGTATGGGTTATAACATTGAACGCCATATTTATTTTGGAGTGTGTCCTCTAACGGTCTAGGCTGTTGTTTGTATAGCCTGCCCACGATGTGTTTCTCATCATTTGAGTCCTTTACGAGTTTCACTCGTCTGGTCTTGTCAATGTATTCATTCTGAAGGTAGTCTATAATGGTTGCTTCTGTGCTCACCATATTTCAATCGATTTTACGATTAAGTTATTCTTACATTTGTTCTATAGCTTATGGCCTCTGCTAGCTTTTGCCTTTCTTTTTATCGTATATTGGTGTACTTATGTTCAGCCCCCTTTTGTGGGTGAAGACGTATCGTTGCCCTTAATTAGGGCATACAAGAACGTTACCTCATTCGGTAGTGTTTGTGTTATCTGTTGGAGAGTAATTCCCTTTATGCCCCTCTTATGGTGGCGTTCCTTATTATTGGGTAGGTTCCTTTGGATGTTATGAATTGTGTTATTGTAAAACGGTTATTGAACCTTATGAGAGTTTTAATTGCGTTTATTCGCCCATTTAATGGGTTTTCATAGCTGTTAGGTTGACTGCCACTCTATCCTCTTTCGAGAGGTTTCCTTCTATGTTATTGCGTGTTAACCATTTCTTTGTGGAGTTATGACTTAGTCGTGTTCTATTCAAGGGTTTTGGTTCCTCCAATCTCATTGGTTCAATTGGAACTATTTTCGTTAATTTTAGTTTAGGTAGTTATCTGTACTGGTTTGAATTTGCATTACTGACCTGGTATAGAGTTGACTACTTCTTGTGTTTCTTACACTACTTGTTTACTTGTATGGGGTACCCTACTGATACATCACTACTTACTTGGAAAACTCATAAATGAGTCTGTCAAGCCCACAAGCTCCATGGAGTGCGGTCGTCCCATATCTCGTTTTGTATACTCGTAGTGTCCTTCACGCATTCATGAAGTATTCTATTGTCAATCTCCCTCATTTATTCATGTTGGGGGTGTCCCAAGGGAATTTCATTTCGGTTCTCCGGGTTCCCAGCCCAATGGTGTGATTATATACCTTTCATTCAATAGGTAGTTGTGATATCTCTCCCTAACGGTAAAGTTTACTTCTGAGTAGTACGAGGTGGTCTTTCTCCTTGTCATTGGTAATTTATTATTGTTTAGTAAGTTCTTTGTTGGAGTTACTTATGTGTTGATTCAAACTATTATTAGTTGATTACCACATGCACGGTTTGGCGCTTGTTCGTTGTTTCTTGCTCTTATTTATAAGTTAGTAGGTTATACACGTTATTTACGGTGCATAGTATAGTTCTTATCACTTTACCCTATCACTTGGGTTATATCATTTGATGTAATTTCTGAGATTTATGGTGAAGATTTGTGTTTTTCCTTTTCATGGAGGTCCATGGTGTGATCTGGTTTTAACCAGTTTCCATTACTTGCCATGTTATCTTAGATGTTATTGTTCAGTTGGTATATGTTGAAAGGTAGCAGGAGGCGGTATTTTTGATCTCCTGGAATTGTGTCCTTTTAGAGCTACATTGAGTACTTCCACTTAAACTTGTGTTCTATAACATTTAGACTTGTTATCTTGCATCGCCGTTTAGGCTGTTTGTCATTGTTCAACTCATATTGTCATTTCCCTAACAGTCGCTATGTTATTAGACGACACGTCTTAACACGCATTCCCTTTTGTCACCTATTGTTTGGCGGGACGCCGTTGGCGGTAGCCATTCCCTTTTTATTCGGAACCTTGATTCGATGATCGGTGTGATCAAATGAATTAACAGTTTATAATTGTAACCTGACATCTGTTCGTTTCTTGTTGGTTATGGCATTCCTTGGTATGGTTAGTGCCTTGGGTGGTAATTATTTAAGTGTCCAACTCCGATTCGCTTTTATGGTTGCGATCGGTTAGGTCATAATTGTGTTATAACATAACATTTTCAATGTTGGTCCTACTAGGGACTAGTACGTTCTTTTTCCTCTTCCAGTATATTATGTATTGGCGTATGCCATCATGGGCGTAGCATTGCCCTAATTGTCATGCAATTATGTTCCACCATCATTCTTTATATAAATATATTCAGGAGTGAATTGTTTTTTTTTATTATTCACAAACATTCGTATTTAGTGCTTTACTTGTTAGATTGCAGGTGCTTTAGCTGCTAGCAGCTAGTATACTTCGATTTCCTGTCTATTCCTAATGAGATTAATTGCGGCCACTTGTAGAGAGTTTCAAGAATGGTCCGACCCTGATGTGATCAGTATCAGTGTCGAACTATCCTTCCACCCCAATTTGTGTTCAGCTTCCCTTGACCTGTACCGGATCAAGTTCCACTTCCCACGTCATTTTCGAACCATTAAATGATTTACCAAGTATGTTATGGTGTTTGGCTCATAGGCCGATGCTATGGATTGTTTTTTGTTTAATGGTTATAGTTTGTTATGGGCTGGAGTATGCCCTTTAGTTGTAATGTTCGGACTCGTCGGGTCCTCCCTTGGTTGCAGTTTTCGTATTCTAAGGGTTTCGTGACCCTATGGTGACAGGTTGTAGTTGTAGCAGTGGTTGCAGCTACTAGATTCGTACTGAAGTTGTATGAATGTTTGGTGATTACCGGTGGACATGGCGTTGCACCTGTGGCCTACACGGCCTGCAAAATTCAGTTGTATTTGTCGTTATAGTTATAGTTGTGATTGTCGTCGTAATTGTAGTCATAATTGTAACCATCATTGTAGCACTTGCTGTAGCAAGTGCGCGAGGTAGACGGAATTGTGAGTATAGCATTGGTTATAGCGCTTGTTGTAGAAAGCGCGCCATGAAGGTTGAGTCGTCGGTTTCCGGAATTGTTTGTTTCACTGACGTTTCGGTCGTTTGAGTAAGGTTTGGATGATTAATCTTGGAAAAGGGTAGTATTGGGGTTATTTCAGTTCGTTAAGGTATGATAAGTTCTCTAAGGTAACTCTATTTCTAGGTTCTTTAAGTTAGGCTCTTTCTGAGGATTATTTTAAACTCCTTCATGGTAAGAGGAGTTTCTGACACATGTGTTCATGCAGTCAGTTTATTAAGTTAAGGGGTTGTGGTTACCTAGATCGCGCTGCGTACTAGTACCAGCGCCTAAGGTTCCCACAAAATTCGGGGTATTCTGCCCCTGGTGACTCTTTCCCCCTTCTAGTAGCTCGTATCGGCTGGGGTCTGCTCCGCGTGGCTACCTCGTGGTGCTTCGGGTTCAGCAGATGGAGTATTCTAGTTATCCTTGGTACGACATTCCTTTCCTTGAGCGTTATGTTATAGTAATTTTAGGAGTTTCGCTCGTAAGCTCATATGGTTATTTTGATGTAGGTCAGATTTTACTGAGCCTTCTAGGTTGTATCCGGTTGAAGCTATTCCCATTTTGAGAGAGACTTCTATGCATTTCTAGGTGACATCTATTACATTGCCTCTATGGGTGATACTCGAGATGTGGGTAGCGGCGGGTGGGGTACTACTGTTGTTCCCGGCATGTTCTTCCATCAAGCTAGTGCGGCGACTACCGTCTCAACGCTTTTCAGGGTTACAGGACCTCCATCACCCCCGACATGCCTCTTCTCGACACCCGCAATGCGCTATGTCGTATTATTACTCGATAGTTTACCGTGTAGAAATCAATACCACAGATATGTCATTAAGGCAAATTTTGTTACGCATTTAGCGTTTCTAAGACACTGGTTCGTTTAAGACCAGACGGCTCGTACCTCACAAACGTTTCCTGTATTTCCCAAGTCCTATGCTCACTGTCTAAATCCTAATATCTCGTCATCAGAGCGGTACTCCGCTCTGATACCACTTTTGTAACACCCCACTCTATAAACCCGTAATAATCACTCCCGTAATAATCACTCTCGTAACATAATTAAAGACGTCTCACAGCGGAAGTTAAACTACATTAATCCTCACTTGGGTGTCACATGCCATTACTCGCCCATGCGAGTAACGAAGCATATCCAAAATATAACAAATGACAACAACAACTAACCGCAGTGATGAACGAGATATTTACTACATTATCCTATATACAAACCGGTACCTATAACAAGTGAGCACTTAAGAATTCCCAGATTACAACGTACTAACATGAAATAATCCTAGAAGCGTAATAAAAGTCGAGGTCATCTACCCACGATCCCGCACTCCGGCGTCAATCATCAATCACCTGAAACATAAATATCGGTGCCCATGGAGGGCTCAGCACTTGGCCGAGTATGTTAAACTATGTTGTCCTAGACCCTTTAGGTCACTTAGGTCAATTAGCCGTCTGAACATGAGGTTGATTACATGCTGGTTCATTTTACAGTTTATATAGACAACGGTAAATGCCATAAATAAGCATCTAGCATTCCATCAATGAATCGTACATACACCACATACAATACTCAACTAGCAAAACATATACACAGTATACAGTATACAACACACATTATTCGAATGCGTAATTACTTCCACCAGGATAATCGTAGTATTTCCTCTAAATTATGTTAGTCACAATTAAGTTTTACTCTCAATACCAATGGGCGTCATGTTAGGACAACCCGTAAATAACCTTACTGGACAGTAGTCCTCCCGTACACACAAGGTGCTCATTGCCAAGGATCATTCGATCCCGGGTCTTCCACTTGCCTAATAAAGGCGTCCATGAATGGCCGAAGCCGTGTGCCAAAAGCGGCACCCAGATCCAACAGTCTATCTAGGCCCGTCGAAATATAGAGGGAGTCGGTCCGATACGGACGTTATACTCCGGTGATCACCAATGCGCAACCAACTAGTCGAAACTAATTGGATTCCTATACCATGTACCTCAACCATCACTCTCCAATATGTGATTAATCCTTAATCAACTACCCTAGGTAAATGCTTAGGTCTTGGAGAAGTCTTTACCATTTATTACCTTTGAAGTCTCATGTACTTCCCTAGAATTAGTCTAGGTTATAGTCATGTTCGAGTATCAAGCTCTAGAGACTGGGGATCCCGAGTCTCGTTCCTAGGTGTTTTACTTAGGTTAATTAGGAGTAAAGTTCTCGAATATTAGTATTCCAATCGCTTGAGAAATCATAGTAATATTGTCCGAAGACGTCGCGCACAATAATAATCGCTTAACAAATCAGGGAATTAATCCACACAACATGCATAGCACACATATCACTCTTATCACATAAACAAACAATACCCGAACCCGAGGCTTCCCTCAGGGGTTCAGACCACAGAATCCAACATACCGTACACCGTCGAGCGCTCGCGTGACAACCCCCGCGTAATCTCTAGCGCTCCCAAGACTCGTGTCTACCAACTCGTACCTCTGGTACATATGTCGTTCTAATATTAGTATATACAATTCAGACTCACTTAATCATCCTAGATTCAACCCTTACTTCCATCCCGTAGCTAACCCTTAGTTGATCTCTTGTTCAACTTGATATTTGTTAATCTTAGGGATTTAGATTCCAACTACTCGTTATATCCTACATGTATGTAACAATTGCTATTTATTACATGGAAGTTACATTCTTACATTGTTCATGTAATTGTCGAGATGCATGCATGCGGAAATAACATTTACGTGCGTGCATGCATGTTGCCTAACCATTTCGTTATACGAGATAATTTACGTAGTTATACTTGCAAACATGTGCTAACATTTATATATACACCTAGAGTATGTATATATTATAATTATTGTTATACTTTATTGCTTACGCACTTTTCACGCGCATATAAAAATGCTATATACTTGTATGTGTATAACGCAGTCTTCATTATATTAACGTTCTACATGTAATTGTATAACCCCTTTTTATGTGATTTGTTAAACGCATTGTAAATTCCTATCATATGAATTATAGAGTTTCTCTTATGACAAAGTTTCCAACCTTACAATATACTTCCACAAATTTTCTAACTTACCCCATCATGTAATGTAATGTTTATAATGCATACTTATTCCTTAATAACTTCCTTATAATATTTATCCTCTTATACTTAACATTATGTCAAATTTACTATCCCAACCTTATTATATATATTCTGTCCACATATTAACCATTCCCAATTCAGTCCGTATATTGTAACCACTATATTTATAACCTTATTAATTTATAATCAAGGTTTTCAAACATTTTCATATATATATATGTGTGTGTTATATATATAATTCCGAACAACCCCTACTGTTTTCGGAAGTCCCTATATCATTCCCACATGTTTTGATTATTAACAAAAACTATCCCATATATTATACTCGTTACATTATTAACCTTATTAACTTGTAACCTAAGGTATTTAAACCTTATAATATACATGTGCACATATAAATACATATATTATTGAACAGTCCCGACATGCTACCCAAATTTATTGTCCACCCATATATTTCTTTTAATTACCCTATTACCCCCTTTTATTTTATAAACTCTCATTTAATTATTTAACTTTATAATATACACTTCAATTATTTTAAGTACCAAACTAACTCAATATTCTTCTCAATTCCCAACTGTTCGGTTTTAATACATGTTAACCCTTAACTTTTTTTATTTATACTTTGGCCCACCTTTATTTATAAACTTACCATTTAATATCCAAACTTTATATTATACACCTTGATTTATTTAATTCCAACAACCAACAAATACTTTTTCCCAAATTTTGAATAATTCCCAAGGGTTGCTCTAATTCAAATTCCACCCAGATTTTTGATTATTTACAAAGTAGCCCCATAGGTTTTATAAAATGTTACATTTAAATACTTAAACTATATGTTATACTCCTTAATTAAATAAATCACATTACCAACTCATAATTTACCCAAATTCACATACAGACCCTTAAGGTCGTTTAAATTTCATTCCAGCCCCTAATCTTTCGGAAATTACATCATATACCCATAGATTTTTAAATTGCTACACATTAGCACTTAAACCATATATTATAATCCTTAATCAATTAATTCATCAAAACTAACCCAAAAATTCTTTTTTAATTTCCAAACAGACCCCTAGGGTCTTAATATTTATTTTTCAACACCTATACTTCTCGATAATTACATAAACTACCCCATATCTTTTTATAATTGTCATTTTGACTTAATATTTCTTTAAATACCTAAAATAATTACTATTTCATTTTTGGTCAAACCTCACTTGTGGTCAAGGTTGACCACTTAATTTATCCTCTTGACCAGATTTGTTTTTACTTACTAAAATACCCCCAATTAATACTCTATTTTTATATTTAACCCCTAATCTCATAAAGTTCACATTTATATTTTAAAATTCCTAAGATCATCCCTCTCGGTTTCTATTTATATTTAATATTCTATATTTCTTTTTAGTTATGTTTTGACCCCATATATAATTTATTTATTTTCTTAGACATTATATAAGGTTTTTAAAATTATTTAGACCATGTCATAAACTTATAAATACACCAATATTTTTCTAGTGTATGCCTAAGTAGCTATACTTACTAGTATCACAATTTACACCAGAAACTATTTAACCTTTAAATCATTCCAAGAATTTATTAATAGTTATTTAAAGCTCAAAATACCCATAACAACATAGCCTAATTACATGGCTTTAATAATAGCATAATAATAATATTTAAATGGCATTAAATATCTCTAGAATCGTACTAATATCACGGTTTATACAGCACATTACTTTGCCCTTTTAAAACCATTTTTTTTCTTCCCAAGTTATTTCCTTATCATCTTCACACATATTTTGATTTAACTAATTTAGATATGTTACGGTTTATTTCTCCTAACTCATATTTACTCCTTAACCATTTAGTAGCTTAAATACACACAAATATACGCCTAAAATTTTGGCTCCCTCAACAGCATTTAAACTAGTAATTCTTTTTAAGGCATTAAAATAGGTACTTATATAATTACCTTGCCTTAATTTGCCAAGGGGATTCTTTCTCCAGCCACAATAATCCTTCACCAGCAACAAACTCCTTCACCGCCTAGTTAAAATATACGCACATATCATGGTTACAAATTTTTTTTTTTACATACCCCAGCTTATCATGTATGTCAACAGCAAGGTTTTTTTTTTGTTACCTTCTCACCCTTCACTGCTCGACCACTCTCAGCAATAAACCTTCACTTGCCGGTGGTCTAGGTGTATGTATATGCCTGTTGTTTTGATCGTTCAGCCATGAAGAAAAAAAAGACGCTTAGTTATTCATCCCTAATCAGCTAACTGGAGAGATTCACACACGATTTTAGGCACTAAGAGATGACTCATTACCTTGATGTTTTGCTGGAGTTTCAAGGTAGATTTCAGTCGATTAAACACAAGAGAAGAGTTCAGTGATTTTTTTTTTTGTTCTGTATGAAGGACGCAGAAGACAGGCAGCTCACTTGGTCACATTTTTGCTTCATCCTCACCCCTGTTTCTCCTCCTTCCCTGGTGTCGTTTTGCTTGACAATAGGCTGGAATGGAGTTATAACCGTGAGCACTCAGAGGTGGAAAAAGGGAGTAAAAAAAAACATAGTGTTTTCAGCATCAAAACAGAGATGGAAAAAGGGGTGTGTTTCATCATGGTTTTCTTACCGTGGAAGATCAAGGATTTCTACTTCAAATGGTGTGATTTCCCTTGGGTTTTTGGAACTTCTAGTAGTGGATTCTGAGCTTTGAAAATGCAGGGAAACTGGTGAATGTGGTATTGTTTTCTCACGCCCAGAAAAAAAAAAACATAAGTAGGAAGGTGCAGAGAGTGGCTCCTTTACCTTACCGTTGTGAGCCGGAAATGGGGGAGTTCAAGGTGCGGTTGTTGCCATAAGTAGAAGGGGATAAGTAGCAGTATTATTTCTAACAAAGATGGGGTAAATCCTGATGAGAACAACAAGCTGAACCGAGAGGAAGAGCAGGAAAGAGAATGGAGCAGGACATTACCGGTGTTTTTTTTTTGTTTATGGTGTTGCTCTGCTGCTTGTGAGCTGATGAAGACAAGCTCTAGTTGGGTTGTTCTACTGCTGTTACTGCAACAAGGACGAAGACGCTTGGATGAAGCTGGAACGTGAAGAGGAAAAGAAAATAGACAGGGATGCAGAGTTACCGTGTCTGTTTGTTGTACTGAGGTGAGCAAGGAAATAAAAGAGCAGTTTATTGTTCCTTGCTGTCACTACTTTGCAGCAGAGGGACTGCGCAATATTAGTGGCAATGCAAAGGGATGAATCTGATGAAAGAAGGGAGAAAATGGAGCCGTGAAGAGGAAGGAAAAAAATGGCGCAGGAAAAGAAAAGAAAAAGGTTGAGCTGGGAAATTGCTCTGTGTGTTCGAGAGAATGCAGGAGGAAGATGAGCTGTTTTGGTGTGAAGAGAAAAGAAAAGAAAGGTTGAATACTTTTGTGCAGAACTGACGTAAGTTGTAGGAGAGAAATGAAGGATGGAAGTGATGGCTGCTGTATGCCATCGATTAGGCATGGAGTGTGGAAAAATAAGGAGACTTTTGTACCATGTTGTACTTGTACAATAGTTTAATAGGTCTGATTTGCCAAATGATGTGTTTTGTTTTTTCATCTTTTTTTCCAATATATGTACCGACAACAAAGGGGTTTGGAGGGAGCTTTTGAAAATTGTTTTTCCTTCTTCTAATATTATAGTGTTATTTGTACATATATAGATAGTGACCATTTTTATATGTCACATGTTACTTATAACATTTTTGGTGTTAGACGTGTATATATACGAACTCATGTTTGTTGTCTATAATTGTTTCCGGTAATAAAATATTATATACTTTATTAGGGTGTACTAGTAGTATTTAATTTATGTGCTAATATGTACATGTGATATTACTTTTAGGAGTTTTAATCTTAGTCTATTGGACTATATTTTAATACTATAATGTTTATGGTAATTATTGCTCACGATGTAATTAATCTTATAGTTAAGGTAGTAATTTATTCAGGGTATTTCAGTAGCATCCGGATTGGTGAGTCAAGTAAATCCCGGAGGTGGGACGGAGTAGTCCCCAGGGCCGGAGGTCATACCGACTTAACTTGAGTATAAGTAAGTAAGTAAGAATGAGTAAGTAAAGTAATTGAAAGTAAGTAAGTGCAAGTAAGAGAAAGTAAGTGAAATGAGTAAAGAGTAAACAGCATTCCGATTAACTCGGATGCGTAACTTGGCTAACATCGTGAAGGTAAGTATTGTATGCCCTATTGTATTGATGCCTTGAGTTGTGTAATGTATTGTAAATGCATGTATGTTGTATGCAAAGCATGTATGTATGAAAATAATGAATCGCATGTTTAGTGGACGTCAAATAGTCGGCGTGCCCTAGCTAGCACGCGGTATATGCGGAGTTCATGCGCAGCTTTTGCTGAGCCCCTAGGGGCACTGTTTTTACTACACGCAGGTACGGGAGAAGGATGAAGGCCATGAAGAGATGTAGCTAGTTCCTTGATTTCTTTTTGGATTGTAAACAATGATTGATGAATGGTGTACTAAGTAGTACACGGCTGTAGCTTTTGGTTAGCCGGTGTACCATGGGGTACACCTTTTTGGGTATAGAAAGGATGATGAATTGGTATAGATGAGTAGCCGGTAGAAACTCATTCTTTTGGGAAGTTGAATTTGGATGTAATTGAATATACTTAAATACTCGGTGATCCATTGATGTAAGTATTCGGTATGCGGTATTTTGGTAAGTAATATAGTAGCTCGGTACACTATGATCATCAGACCGTGACTGTAAGGTAAGGTAAGCCTAGCTAGCCGTATGGGCGGTTAGCGGCGTTGTATCACCCACCGTAGTAATAGTAGAATTTCAGCTGCGAACTGATAGGATTAACAGGACGATTAGACGGTAAGCATAGGATTAACGGTAGGGGTGTTACAAAAAGTGGTATCAGAGCGTAGTTACGCTCTGATGTCCATAAGTACCGAGCATAGGGGATTATCGAGTTAGGATTTCAACCGTCTTAAGACGGATACTTAGAAACCTAACTAGGAACTACCGTTACTAATAACGGATACCCTTGACGTTCTTAGGAACGATACCTTATTTAAATTCAAGACCTTTGAGTCATATCTTGCGGAGCCTAATGTAACTGCTAAATGTTCAGATATCAGGAAGAGGTCCAGGTCACCCTAGAGGAGGGGGCAATGACGGACCCGACACGCAGACGATAGCTGAAATCGTCGCTGCCACGGTAGCACAGATGCTACCACAAGTGATCCAAGCTATACAACAAACTCAACAAAACCAACAGAACCAGGCGGGACCAATCCCTCCCCCTCCACCCAGAGAAGTGAACTGGGTAAAGGCCATCGCAGATCTCCGTCCTCCATGTTTTAGAGGCGAGAGCGATCCTGCCAAATTGGAAGCTTACATATCCGAAATGGAGACTGCATTCGAGACCCTCGAAGCTCTTGCTGGAGTTCGAGTAAGATTAGCAGCTTATTATCTGAAAGATGCAGCCATGGATTGGTGGAAGCTAGTCAAGCACGAGTACATCAATGACCCCACATTCGATTGGGAGTCTTTTGCATCACTCCTCCGATCCAAGTACTATCCAGAGCACGTAAAGACAAAGAAAAGGCTAGAGCTGGATGCCTTGAAGATGACAGACAAGATGTCTGTGGATGAGTATTACCACACCACTTCACTTCTATTCTCCGTCGTCTACCTGACCTTGGGTACACCGGCCTGTGGAGGGTGATATTTCGGTATGAAGGGGGTCTATGCAAATATGGTCTGACTGAAAAGCCAGTATCCTAGAAATATGCCATTCTGTGGGGGGTGAGAACCTGTTATTCTGGCATCCCTCAAATACCTACTAAATCGTCCGTCTTTCCCAGAAAGCATAAAGGGGAGTGCAGATGTGCACTACACCTGCTCTCGATGGGCTCCACGCGGACTTATGCCCTAAGGGCGGAAATTGACTAGAGTCGCCACCTAGTTTGACCTAAGATACTAGGAAGGAAGGGAAGGAGGGTTCTAAGAAACCATTGGTTGACTCTGAAATTGTTGCCTAAGGATAGGACTTATCTGGTCATTTGCAGAGATTCTATGTGGGTTCGCACTGGGTTACACCCCTTAGAAGTGACAACGACCACAACTTCGGATTGGTGCCCGAGGAAACCTCGGTCTCCAATTGTCGGGATTACCTTCTTTCAAAACCTGTTTAGAGAGATTCATTTCAAAGGGCCATAAGGATATGATTAGGACGGGAAGAGAGAAAGAGAATGAATGAGGCGAACTTTTTCCAGCTAAGCTAGCGCCAAGAAGAGGAATGAGTGAGTTCGGCTGAGTATAGGATGAAAGATTAGGAGTCTGATTTTGAGAGTTAAAGAAGTCGAGGGTTTGTGGGAGTCAGAGGGGATTTGAATGTTTTGAGAGATATGAAGAACACCTTAGAGGGGGAAAAAGGGTTTTTTGTTTGGAATGGGGTCGCACCCTAGATGGGCTGCCTACGTACTCAACTCCCTGTTGAGATCAGACCTTACGTAGTTCAGGTTATTCGGAAGTTTTGATGTTTGTGGAGTTTGAAGATATTTGAGGTGTTTGAAATTTGGAAGGGTTTGGAGTTTTGAGAAGTTTCGGGCATGTGATGCTAGTCTGTGAGACGCTTGGGTCTGTGAGACGTTTGAAACCTTGAGATGTCGAAGTCTGTGAGACGCTTGGGTCTGTGAGACGCTCGGGTCTGTGAGACGCTCAGGTCTGTGAGACATTCGAATCATTGGAATGACAAAGTCTGTGAGACGCTCGGGTCTACGAGACATTTGGAATGGAATTAAAATCGAAGTTGAACCGGAATGAATATTGATTTGAATTGGAATTGAAATGAATTTGGAATTGAATGAGTTTGGAGTTGAATTGAATTGGATTTGAATTAAATTTGGGTTGGGGTTGGAAAAGAAGGTCATGTCAAAATTTGGGTTGGTCAAAGTTCAAGTCAAGGTTCGGGTCAAGGTCAAAGTTGGACCGGGTCAAAGTTAGGTCAAAGTCAAAGTTCAAAATGGTCAAGGTTGGACCAAGTCAAAGTTTAGGTTGGTCATAATTGGACCGGGTCAAAGTTGGACCGGATTGAGCATTGGTCAAGGTTCGGGCCAAGCTGTTGGGTCGATTTGGGTCTGGTTCTTGGGCCAATTTAGGCCTTATTGGGCTTTCGGGCCAAATGGGGCCTTGTTTGGGTTTGGGCCGAATTGGGCCTTGTTTGAGCTTTTGGGCCTGATTGGGCCGGCTTTTGATTTAAGCTAAAGTGGACTTTTGATTTTGGGCTGAAGTGTGATTTGAATTAGGCCTGAGAGTAGCCTTTTGATTTGGGCTGAAATGGGTTTTTGAATTGGGCCTTGGAGTGGCCTTTTGATTTGGGCTGAAATGGGTTTTTGAATTGGGCCTTGGAGTGGCCTTTTTGATTTGGGCTGAGTGAGCCTTTGAATTTGAATGTTGGGCTTGACTTGATTTTTGGGCCCAATCTTGGCCTTGGGCTTTTTTTTTATTGGCCATTATTTGGGTTGAAGGTGAAATGAAACTTCAAGTTGAATTTTTTGAATTTATTCTTTGTGTGTTTTTTGGTAAAGTTTTTTTAATGAATTAAGGGGTGGTTTGGGATAAGCTTTAAGAGTGTGGAAGGTATTGTTCCCCACAAAGCAAATCAGAAATAAGCTAGCTGTGGAGTACCTTCAGAGGCTTAAGAGATCTTCAAAGTTTTAGAAGGTATTGTTCCCCACAAAGCAAATCAGAAATAAGCTAGCTGTAGGGTACCTTTCAAGACTTGAACACACAAAAAAAGGTAACCTAGAGGGCTATCTAGGGCTTAAATATAGTAAATATCAGAAGTAAATAGATAAATATAAAACGATAAAAGAGAGGGAAAACATTAATACATGTTGAAAGAGTGAAATAATAACCAAGATGAACAGCAACTCAAATTAATAGACTAAAACAGCACATAAAATTCTAAAGAGGCTCTCCATATCTACTACCTCTAGTGACCAAATAAGGGTTCTGGTGATAAAACCCGTGACAAGCGCTAACCTGACCAGAATACATTGCTTAGCTCCAATTCTTTCATTTCTGTTTATTTCCATTTCGAGACCAGAGTGATATTACAGATTAACATGCCTCTTTCTTTAAGTTTAGAACACCAGCTTTGACGTACTGACAGGTTTACAAGCTTAGACATCCCAAAGTCTATGGTCATCAGATTTGGCGTCTTCAAACTGCAAGGTGATTGACAGATTCTAAAAAAAGTTTGTGATTAAACCAAGCTAATTACTGACTATTCATAAACTAACCAAGGTGGGAGGTCAATACAGATAGTTATCTAACAGGTCTGTAGAACTGTCTTTTTTTTTAAAACACGCTAAATCGGTTCTCAATACCAGAATCAAACAAACTCACTACCCCCCGCCAAACAAAGAGTTCTGTTGCCATTTACTCTCGATTATAGACAAGAAAGACGTATTGAAGTGATCTTAACCATAAGCAATCGCATCAAACACTGACTCAAACAACCATATACATCATCATAATCTACATACTGGAAGAATCGTGTGTATTAAAACAAAAAAATAGCCGAGTCGCAGCACTAGCCAAGAGAAGTCAGACAAACTCAAATGATTATATAATACCAGAAATGGAGAGACCGGTTCTTCCTGTGAAACCAGCTACAGCCATGGAAACGAAATGAATACAAAAAAGAACACCAGAAGAGAACATCCGTTAGCTTATGGTATTTGGCCGATAATCGCAAATGAAATAAAGGATAGTTAAGGGATCAGATTTCACTTCATGCGATTTGTAATTGACAGCGGTTGACCCCTCAAAAGTCGATGTACAACTCACCTTGCATCAACTCACATACCGACGCAGTCAACAAAGGTTACAACAGAAGTATAGGTTAACCAGAAAGGGAAGACCAAATGAATATACAGTGAGCCAATCTAGCTATTCCTCCAACAAGGACATGGTCGAACTGGAATTGGATCAAACTCACAACGGCCTCAGATAATATGTACACGAGCGGGTCCGTGAGCCCATCATGAGTCAGGTATCACCCAAATTAGTAGAGAACGACAAAAACAAATGAGAATATAAATACATATGAGACAGATGAGTGCAAGCTCCTCTCAGAGGTATCGTCGAAACCAAGGAGTTTGAACATGCTTTCTGAACTGGGCCGACGGATAAATGAGCGGAACAAAGGGAGGAAGTAAAACTTATAGTAACTTCACAACTTGAAATTGTGCATCTGCCGTGAACCCAAGAACCCATGTTGGGTTTGGTATTCATTGAAATGTGCGTGCATACAGAAATGTAAAAGGCGGATGGGATACAATGGAAGAAAGGGAGAAAACCGGCGCGGGCTTCCCAAAGGGTGCCGATGCGGTTATGTCTCCTCCTTCAAAAACCATCACCTTGAAGGCTCATTTGGAAAGTAAATAGAGAGCAGCTCGAAATAAATAGAGCAAAATAGATGCAGAGAGAAGGGAGGAAGAAGGAATCGTACGAGAAAAGCATTCCAGAGGAAATTTTCAACAGTGAGAAGATGGAGGTACACAAATGCAGTAACTTACTCTGGTGATTCTCGAAGCAAAACAAAATCGAAACCAGGAGAAAACAGGGAAATTTCCGACGGATTATCAAGGTGAAGGTTCGATGAGGATATGGAAGTTTTCTGAGGAAGAAGAAACTCGAGGGTCTGGGTTATTGATCTCGGAATTTCCAACAGAGCAAGGCAAGACAAAGAGTGTGGAGGGTGATTTTTCGGTATGAGGGGGGTCTATCTAAATATGGTCTGACTAAAAGCCTAGATCCTAGAAATTGCCATTCTGTGGAGGGTGGAAACCCGTTATTCTGGCAACCCTCAAATACCTACTAAATCGTCCGTCTTTCCCAGAAAGCATGGGGGGAGTGCAAGTGTGCACTACACCCGCTCTCGATGGGCTCCACGCGGACTTATGCCCTAAAGGCGGAAATTGACTAGAGTCGCCACCTAGTTTGACCTAAGGAACTAGGAAGGAAATGGAAGGAGGGTTCTAAGAACCGTTAATTGACTCTGAGATTATTGCCTATGGATAGGACTTATCTGGTCATGTCAGAGATTCTCTGTGGGTTCGCACTGGGTTACACCCCTTAGAAGTGGCAACGACCACGACTTCGGATTGGTGCCCGAGGAAACCTCGGTCTCCAATTGTCGGGATTACCATCTTTCAAAACCTTTTTAGAGAGATTCATTTAAAAGCCAAGGATAGGATTAGGACGAGGTGAGAGAAAGATAGTGGATGAGGCGAGCTTTTCTGCCAAGCTAGCGCCAAGAAGAAGAATTGATGAATTCGAATGGGTATAGAATGAAAGATTAGGAGTCTGATTTTGAGAGTTGAAGAAGTCGAGAGTTTGTGGGAGTTAGAGGGAATTTGAATGTTTGACAGATATGAATATCACCTTAGAGGGGAAAAGGTTTTTTTATTTGGAATGGGGTCGCACCCTAGATGGGCTGCCTACGTACTCAACTCCCTATTGAGATCAGACCTTACGTAGTTCACGATTTTTTTTGGAGATGCTTGAAGTTTCGGGCTTGAGGGGGTAGTCTGTGAGACGCTTGGGTCTATGAGACGCTTGAAACTTTGAGACGTCGAAGTCTGTGAGACGCTCGAATCTGTGAGACGCTTGGGTCTGTGAGATGTTCGGGTCTGTGAGATGTTCGGGTCTGTGAGACATTCGAATCTGAAAATGGTGGAGAGATTGAGATGTTCGAGTCTGTGGGGCACTCGGGCCTATGAGACTATAGAAGTTTGGAATGATTTGAGTTTGGATAATGATTTGAGTGTGTGTGGCAATTGAAGTTTGAGTAGAGATCCCGGTTTGTCGGATTTGAGATTCTGAAAGGGTTGATGTTTTGGACATTCTGAATTTAGAGTGAGATGATGGTGGACTGAATTGTTTGGAGGAATGATTGTCAAAATTCTCTCTTAAAGTTTTTGAAACCGAATAATCATTTTTTGTTGTAAAAGGGCGGATAATCCCGAGGGATTACCCTATGTACCCCCTCGAACACAACACTTAATTAATGGTAAGTGCCGAGGCTCGAAAGATGGGGCAATGTATTTATGTCGAAGACTAGGATTTAGAGAGAAACACCATGAATGAGATGCCCTCAGTCAAACCCTAATAACGTCTCTAACTCCCGGGTTTTAAAACGTTGAAAACCGAAAACATTGAAATCGAGCGGAAGGGAGTTAGACGATTCTGAAATCCTGGCTGCAGCTAGGAAGGTCGTTACTTCCCTAGCACCCCGCCTTGTAAAAATCAAGGCTGCAATTAGGGGAGGTTTGTCACCCTAATGCCCCGCCTAAAGAGATCCAGACTGCGACAAGGGAGGTTACGACCCCAGTGCCCCGCCTCAGATTTTTATTCGGAAAGGGAGACAAGTGATGTCTAACTAGGATGAAAGTGTTGGACATTTCATGTTCCCCGAAAACGATTTATTTGATTTGAAAACTAAGTTTGAAAACTTTTGAAGTTGTTCGGAATTCTAGATAAGGAAACACTGATTTTGTGAAATGTTTTAGGAGAAAACTTTCTGTATATGTGAGAAGAACTTTCTGCGTGTTGAGAAGAGTTTTTCTGTGATGTGAGAAGAGTTTTTCCTTTAAAATTCCACAAAATGGTTTCTTTTTGAATAAAATGATGGTTTGAAATTCTTTTTGGATTTTGAATTTTGAAAGGAATTTACAAGTTGAGTGTGGATTGAATGAAATGTATTTAGGTTTGAGTTGAATTGAGCTGAATGAATTGGGTATGAATTGAATTTGGGTTGGGGTTGGAAAACGAGTCGGGTCAAAGTTAGACCGAGTCAAAGTGGGATCGAATCAAAGTTGGGTCGAGGTCAAAGTTCAGATTGGTCAAAGTGGGGTCAAGGTCAAACTTGGACTTGGAGTTGGTCAAAGGTTCGGGTCAAGGTCAAACCGGTTTGACTTTTGTGGACTTGGGTCGATTGTGGGCTTGTTGGTTTTGGGCCGACTGGACTTGTTGGTTTTGGGCCGAGATTGGACTTGGGCCGAGATTGATTTTGTGCCGAGTTAGTTTTGGGCCGAGATTGGACTTGGGCCGAGATTGGGTTTTGGGCCGAGCTTGATTTTTGTTCGAGTTGTTTTGAGCTTTGATGGGCTTTGGAAAATTTGGGAAGAAATGATGAATCAAATTGAGATGAATTTTGAGAAAGTGCTTTTATTAATACATGTTATTATAAGATGTGGTTTGGGTTTAGGGATCATCCAATTTATTAGGTGGGACCATGGCTCACCTAAATCTTAGGGTTCACCCTCTATCCTAAGGCTTGGGCCTAAAAGGATATTAACTAGAGCTTAATAAATAAAAAACATACAACAAAGACGGGCCCACCATACAATAAGGCTGAAAGTAAGTTGCAGAAACACAAAGATAAATCAAAAGCAATTAACAAAGGTGAATTACAAATTGAAACCGACAAGGAAGGTAAGCAGTACTTAAATACATTACAGAAATTTTGCCCCGCTCGTATTAATCATTTTTTACACTCAAATCATGAAGCACGCCAAGGTTAGATTAAACCATCCTCTTATTAACAGTATTGCCAAACGCTAGCCAAATACAAAGATAGGAGTTATACACCGCATCTTAAACCATTTTCACAGAACATATCAGGCACTTCCTCTTTTCATTTTTTTTGGGCCAGAAGACAGTATACCCGCAATCACAAAGTATCATTGATAACTATGTACTTATTAGCATAGAGCGGTAGTCAAACACATAATCCAGTCGAAAGGAGTAGCCATAGAGGTTTAGGGTTCAGATGGTAATACCAAACAAGGGGAGACGAGACGAAAACCAGGTCTACAAAACTGGGCAGTAAAGTTCACCGGGGTTTGAATAGTAGCAATAGTGATCGGGAATTGGTATCAAGGAGAAGCATAGATAATCTCCTGCAAGTATACCGGGACACACCAGAGACTAAACAAGACATCAGTCCGACAGATAAATCAGAAGAAACGAAATCAAACCCGCTACGAACGCCTTTACCGTGCCCACTGTCGAACCAAAACATCATGAAAGCAGACCAAAACGTGACCGGAGATGGACCAGCCCGCTCATCATTCGAATCAGAAAACAAATCATATATACGAAATGAATAGCACATATGACTGAAACTTGATCCTGAGTAAAATTCAGAACAGCAGATCGCTCCTCATCCAAACCTGAGTAACTTCAGTCAATCTCAGAGTACATCCCAAACGAAAAAAAAACAACGAGAAGGATTTATATACTCAGTGGGGAATCAGTAGAAGCGTTACTATCAGTATACATCAGATGACATGGGAGTTCGCTGGTATCTAGACATATCCTGAGTACACACGGTTGTCCCAGTTAATAAGCAGAAAGAAAATGCAACAGGAGGAAAGTCCTTTTTTCCCTAACAACAAGCAGAATGTTAGTCCTAGAAATCAGAGAGGCGACAAGTAAATGCTAAGAAGAGTCGTAAAGCTGAATAAAATGCTTATAGCAACCTAGTATGATGTGAGATGAACAAAATAATAACGCATTTCCCTACGCTGCTCGCTAGCAGATTAAGCAAAGGGAGGAGGGTGAACCCTTCATCAGAAAGAGAAAATCAACAACATAAGCAGAACGTAACCATGGGAGCGGTTAGCAAAGTAATCGAACGGCAGAAACAAAAATTTGACTGGAGATAGACCAGTCTACCGTAATTTACAGATTATAAAGCATGACAATTAGCGAGCTAACAGTAAGGAGTGTGATGGTACAAGTCTTACGCAAACCCTATCGAACCCAATGACCCCACGATGGGGCCGGTGTTCGACCGGTCGATCAAATAACAGAGTACGATAGAAGGAAAGAAGCGAGGAAACTGATCGGGGAGGGGATGCATGTCGTCACAAAAATTTTGAGCGTGGAAAAGGAAAAGAAACCCAAAGCATGTTGAACAAGAATCTGTAATAAGTAACGAAATGACAAGTGAACAAAGTAAATGGGTGCGCCAACAACGACACTAGCATCGAGCAATCTCGATGAAGTCATTTTATGAAACCGTCCGCCATCGTCGGCTTCCTCCGGCGAAGAAGTATGCAAAATAACCGAAAAGAAAAAAAGACAAGAAGGGAAAGTGAAGATGAGACTTCGAAAAATTTCGACCGGGGAGAAGCTGATGGCTTACGAGGAAACCAGGCTTGCGATAGAGAGGGATTTCTGGCGTGGGAGCGATGGCGGTGATGATTCAGGTGGGAGAAGATCGTCGGTGGGTTTGTGGTGGAGGAAGGGATTTCTGGAAGGCCTAGACGTGGGAACGAAGAAGATGAGTTACTGGCATGCAAAAGTGTGAAGAAAACTGGGAAGATGTCGAGTTTGTCGAGAGTGTTCGCCTGCCTCGGTGAGTGGATTGTCTGGCTTCAAATAGGGAAAAGAATAGGGTTTTTAGGGGTAAAAACTGAATGGGCTACAGAATCCTTGGGCCTCGATTGGTGTAAGTGTGGGTGTCATTTGTTGGGCCTGAATAATGGGTTCAGTTTGACTGGAAAGATATTATTAAAACAAGAGTAAAAATTACTCTAATGTTGGCACTAAGATTCGAAAACAAGACCAATGGTATTTATTACACTTATACTTACCAGTTGCACTAACTTAGTACTTTGTATATACATGAGGGAATAATACTACAGTTCCACTTTGAACTGAATAATCCTTTTAAAAACCTAGTGTTTCTAGATGAAGATATACATTAAAACAAAAGAGTTTAATCTAACAAAGTGAATTGCTTTCTTCCTAAGAATTATAAAATTATGGAATGCAAACAATACAATACGACACGTAATAAAATAAACGAAACAAATACATGAAATAATGAAATGGTATACTAGTATGATAGAAATAAAATACAGTTGAACGCCCTAAAAATGGAAATTGTATTAGATATATATGAGTAATGAAATAAACAAGTAACAAAATAAACGAAATGAGAGGAAGATAATCGAATTAGCGATGAAACAAAACAAAATATAATAACATGAATAATAATAATGAAAATACACATAAAATGATAGAAATGATCCTATAGAATAATTAAAATAAGAGTAAATCCTAGAAGATAGGATAAAATAAATGAGTAACAAAATGAAAAATAAAAGATAACTCAAAAAGTAAACAAATGAGCAATAAGAAAATAAGTGAATAAAACAAAAGGGTCGGGTTTTAAAACCGTATGATTGTTGGAAATTCATTTTCCCAAAATCGTGTTTTTATGAAATGCTTTGAAAAAGACTATAAAATGATGGTTTTGTTTTGGCACGCACGTCAATACGTTTTGACAAAGAAAGGCGACGACCCCCCTTATTGTGTTTCTTATTCTGGAATTTGCTTTTATGGTGTGAGAATTTTTGGTGTCTACAGATGGCTCCCCTTGATTCAATTTTGCAAGCTCTTGCAGAATTGGATCAAGGTTGACGGGGCGCCAAAAATTCTCACTGCGGTTTATGATTTTCTTATGGACACGGGTGCACGGGGACTTATGACGGGCCCCAACTAGACCTCTTGATATCTAGCTCTAGGACTTAGGACGGGCCTAGAATACGATTGGAAGTATGAGGACTTATGACGAGCCTCAGTTAGACCTCTTGACGTCTAACTCTAGGACTTATGACGAGCCTAGAATACTACACAACAGAGTTGGTTTGGGTGCATGAGGACTTATGACGAGCCTAGGATACTAACAATAGATAGGTTGGTGTGCACGAGGACTTTTGACAAGCCTCAACTAGACCTCTTGACATCTAGCTATAGGACTTATGACGAGCCTATAATGCAATTGAAAGTACGAGGACTTATGACGAGCCTCAACTAGACCTCTTGATATCTAGTCATAGGACTTATGACGAGCCTATGATACTAACAATTATATTGGTTGCGGTGCACGAGGACTTATGACGAGCCTCAACTAGACCTCTTGACATCTAGCTATAGGACTTATGACGAGCCTATAATGCAATTGAAAGCACCATACTAGTAGCGTAATAACTGTCTAGCGGGTGTAAAATGAAAAGTCGACCGCACTAGTAGCGTAATAGCTGTCTAGCGGGTGTAAAATGAAAAGTCGACCGCACTAGTAGCGCAATAGCTGTCTAGCGAGTGTAAAATGAAAAGTCGACTGCACTAGTAGCGCAATAGCTGTCTAGCGGGTGTAAAATGAAAAGTCGACCGCACTAGTAGCGCAATAGCTCTAGCGGGTGTACAATGAAAAGTCGACCGCACTAGTAGCGTAATAGCTGTCTAGCGGGTGTAAAACGAAAAGTCGACCGCACTAGTAGCGTAATAGCTGTCTAGCGGGTGTAAAATGAAAAGTCGACCGCACTAGTAGCACAATAGCTGTCTAGCGGGTGTAAAATGAAAAAGTCGACCGCACTAGTAGCGTAATAGCTGTCTAGCGGGTGTAAAACGAAAGTCGACCGCACTAGTAGCGTAATAGCTGTCTAGCGGGTGTAAAACGGAAAGTCGACCGCACTAGTAGCGTAATAGCTGTCTAGCGGTGTAAAATGAAAAAGTCGACCGCACTAGTAGCGTAATAGCTGTCTAGCGGGTGTAAAACAAAAAGTCGACCGCACTAGTAGCGTAATAGCTGTCTAGCGGGTGTAAAACGAAAAGTCGACCGCACTAGTAGCGTAATAGCTGTCTAGCGGGTGTAAAATGAAAAGTCGACCGCACTAGTAGCGTAATAGCTGTCTAGCGGGTGTAAAATGAAAAGTCGACCGCACTAGTAGCGCAATAGCTGTCTAGCGGGTGTAAAATGAAAAGTCGACCGCACTAGTAGCGCAATAGCTGTCTAGCGGGTGTAAAACGAAAAGTCGACCGCACTAGTAGCGTAATAGCTGTCTAGCGGTGTAAAAATGAAAAGTCGACCGCACTAGTAGCGCAATAGCTGCCTAGCGGGTGTAAAACGAAAAGTCGACCGCACTAGTAGCGCAATAGCTGTCTAGCGGGTGTAAAATGAAAAGTCGACCGCACTAGTAGCGCAATAGCTGTCTAGCGGGTGTAAAATGAAAAGTCGACCGCACTAGTAGCGCAATAGCTGTCTAGCGGGTGTAAAACGAAAAGTCGACCGCACTAGTAGCGTAATAGCTGTCTAGCGGTGTAAAATGAAAAGTCGACCGCACTAGTAGCGCAATAGCTGCCTAGCGGGTGTGAAGATGCGTCAGACAGTGAGCAAATTTTGTGGGTATATGCAGATGATATGTGATGTGAGGTGATTAACCAATGTATTAATTGAATTAAACTCCCTGTTTGTGGATGTAGGTTTTTGTGTGAGCAGACGGCTCCAGAGTTGTTTGAAATTTTGAGATGACTTTGGCATGTGGTGATGGCTCCGGTATGGACTGATGGCTCCGGATTACGTTGATGGCTCCGGTGCGGTCGGGTGGCTCCAGTGTGGTCGGATGGCTCCGACATGATTCATGACCCCATTATGAGCAACGGCTCTGGGGTGGTTGCTGGGTTTCGATTTGGATTGAGATTTTGAGTCGAATGGTGGGTTGATGTGATTGGTGGACTGTGTTGTGTTTGACGTATTTTGATGGTAAATAAATTCTTGGTCATGGATGGATGGCTTCGGCCCGGTTATGACTTCAGGGTTCTCTCATGATGGCTCCAGGATAGCTCGGGATGGCTCCAGGAAGGGATACGAGATGGCTCTATTTGGTGATAGCGAGGAAGAAAGGGGCATTTTTCCTTTGAGGTGGTCGCACCCTGGGCGGGCTGCCTACGTACTCAATTTCGTATTGAGATCAGACCATACGTAGTTCGAAACTGTGTAGGCAAGACCCTGGTGATGAAATGGCTCTAACAGGGATGTTAGGTGGCTCCTATATTGTTCTCGAACTGTTGAGATGGCTCCTGTGTAGCTCTAGAGATGGTCTTAAAGTTTGAGGATGGCTCCCGCATGGCTCCAGCTTGGCTTTGGGAATGGTGTCGATGAGGCCCGAGTATGACAGTGGATGACTCCGAGATTGTCTTCGTACGGCTTAGGATGGCCTTATTTTGGTTCGATGTAGCTCAAAGGTAGCCTGGGATGGCTCTGAATGCTTCGATGTAGTTCGAGGATGGCCCCGGGTGGCTTCATCATGATTCGACGTAGCTCAAACATAGCCTGGAATGGCTTCAACTTGATTTCCTTTGATAGGAAGTTTTACTTCAACTACAGCAACTGAATTCGACTCTCAGCGAGACTAGGCAGAGTTCTTACCAATCAGGTGTTGATGATGGAGTGCTTATGATGCATGCAAATATTAAATGCTAGATACGGTGCAAAATGCATATGCAGTTTTTGTAGAGAAGGTACGGTCCTATCTCTATTAATATGAGGTTTACGAATATAAGACATCTTCGATTCGATCTTGAATGATTGTTGAATTGGAAGGCGTGAATCATTTTCCTCTCATGGAGGGATACGGGTCAATCTCTCGTGAGTTTGGCTGTGTGTGCAAAGCGGTGTGATGATACTCTCGATGCTTAGAGCAGTATTTTCCTGAGAATTTCCTTTCGAGGTTCTGGACTTTCCGATCCTCACAAATTCCTCACTTGCATGGGATTAGCTGTTTATGATTTGGTGCTTCGATCAAAGAATCACTCGCACTCGAAAGACCTTGTGGGGTAAGGTCACACTCTTCCGCTCATGGTCCCTTTGGGATGATGGGATATGTTGATAACGAGTATGAAGCTTATGATTCATGTTTCAGATCCGGTACTTTCAGTTAACGCTCTTTAGCTTATGAGTCAGAGGTCTTTATTGGGTTGTTACGGGGATGAGGGGTATGATGCATGTCACATGGTACTGTGGGATTTATTTGGGAATCGTGGGGCTTTTGTGCAATAAAGGACATGTTTTCACCTTTGCCATGGGTGGAATGATTAGACGGGTTCTGATAACCTCTTATCGGTTTCTTTCGGGACATCATTGGTCCCTTTTGTTTATTTTCTCCTTCTTGTTTGGTGTGTGATTTTCGCTTTCCTGCTTCCTGCTTTTGGAATCGCATGGGCTCATCGACCTTCTTGGGCATTTTCTGCTTACTTTTTTGGCTTTCAGCTTTGCTTTCAGCTTTGAAGTTTTCATTGACTCGCTAATCTTCTCAAACATTTCGGTGTTCTTTTTTTTTGGTGTCTGACTTTGGAGTCGCATTGACTCACTGATTCCTTTGGACATTTTTGTTTGTTGTTTTCTTGTGAAAGATGGTGGGGGAGAGACCATGGCTCCGGCTCCTTTGAGATCCTCTATTGCAAGGGCAAGTAAGTATATGTATGTGGGTTGGCATGTGGTGGAGTTCACAGAAAAAGGTTTAACGTGAAAGGCTCAGCGGGGCTCACTAAGGGATTATGTACAGGGCAGTCAAAGCCTTTTGTTTTTGTGGAGGTTTTTATTCCTAAGTGCCTCGTCATTCTCATTAGTCAATGATTGTTTTCTTACTACTTCTCGGATCTTTGCATGAATCACAGTTCGTATCTCGTTTATCGACATTGATCTCACTCTGAATTGTGTCTCTCCCTGTGCTGAAGGAATACATAAGTCACTCATGGTTTTACCTCTATGGACTCGCTCTATCTGCCCTCATCGCTCGGTGGATTGTCCAATATCCTCATTAAGAATTCAAGGGAAAATACCGCTCTTCGCACACTACTCACTTGGTTTGTGGTGCTGATTTCGATTTGACCCTTGTGTAAATTGGAGAATCGAGAGTTCAGTGATTCAACAAACATTCGATTCAACTAATCTCTTAAGATTTTTTCCCAAAGATGTCGTTTCGATACGAGAGTATGCAAATGCAACTATCTACAATGCAATCTATTGTGGTAATATGGAATTACTACTACTTATAGGATGCGTGAAATGCTGAAAATGATGAAAATGGTGAATGAAAATGGTTGACTTCAGGTTTTGACTTAATGTTTTTTTTTTTGTGTTTTTCCTTTCGGATGCAATGTATGCGTGGTAAGGCAACACCTAGTCTCGCTTGAGTCGGTTCCAGCTGATGGTTCATGAAGCTCATCCTTTCAATGTCGACCCAGAAGAAGGTGTAGTTGTCGGGTTGGTGACTAGCTCTTGGATTTTAGGACTTTTAGGGAGTGACGACTCCCGCATGGTGGCCCCGCGATATGACACACTCTTTCCTTTTTCGTCACTGGAGTGCAAGGTGATTCTGATTGGAGAGGTTTGAGCTTCCCGGTTTTCTTTCTTATCCCTCTGAGATTGGGCTTTGGCGGTCGGGGTTTTGGGATGAAAGATGGTGTATAGTGTGGTGACAATGAAACACATGATTACACAATTTTTGAGGTGGGCAGGACTTGTACCTGTTTGACGAATTTGGACTGATCGAAAATGCATGAGACCTTTTGTAATGGATGCAATGCATGCGGCTTGCTTTGTGCTCGGTTGTATTTGTTGGTGTGCTTATTCAGGGGATGCCTTCTGTAGATACCGTGAATTTTCACCCCATAAAGCGAGATTTATGAATGATATATAACTGTGAGGGGTCGTTCCTTATTCGCTCTTTTCATTATACGTGCATGCCAAAACAAACCAAGTTTTGGAAAAACAATTTTGAAAACACGTGTTTTCAAAGTGGCGGATTTTCTCAATATGGATTTTGATGCTCAGTCATTCGCAAATAAAATAAGGAGTGGGGAACCCTATACACATTGATCTAAATAAATTTAAAGGGAATGTACAACCTATACACAAGTCTATTCAGAAATTGACAAGAGAGAAAAGAATGCTAGGGAAAACCTATACATCAATTCTAAAAGTCATTAAATGGGGATTTTGAGCTTAAAGACTTCTCCTGAATTCTTCTGCTCCGTCTTCGAGCTTCTGACTGATTGCTTACTCACGTGCGGGCTCCTGATTGGCCACTCACTCATCTTCGGTTCTTGAACGGCTGCTCGCTTGTTTTCGGGTTCTCGACCGGCTGCTCGTTTTCGACCTCTTGACCGGCTGCACGCTTGTCTTCGGGTGCTTGACCGACTGCTGGCTCATTTTCAGGCTTTCACGGCGAAGCAAAACTGTGATCAAACAAAACGGGTTGGTGTTCTTCTGATTTTCAACAGTTTGAACTCGAATCAGTGTCTCTAGTCTTCATGTCGTTTGGCTCAGGTTGGTACGCCTCTGATTTTGTAATTGAACGGTTGGGGTCGGTCTTCATGTCGCTCGGCTAGCTCCACGGGTTGGTGCACCTCTGATTTTTAGCTCGCTCGATCCGCTCCGACGAGGGAAATGAGGCATATTCTTGAGAAAGGAAAAGGTGAATGATCAAGCACAAAATCTTATGTGAAAATCTACCACTTTTGTGAAAACACGAAATGACTAGTACGCTCCACAGTAATGACCGCTGCTCTCGAAGGTGGGTAGAACTTCAAAAATAGTGGGTCACGACATGGGGACTAAATCATTTATTTTGAAATACGTTTGTGAAAATCAACTTTGAAAACTGTTTTCAAACTATTTTGAAATAATGTTGGTGAAAAATGGTGTTTGAAATTCGTTTGCAGAAAGTAGGTTGTAGAAAGTAGGTTTTCAAAATCTATTTATGAAAATTGTTTTGGAATAACATTCTAAAGATGAAGTGGCAAGATTAAAATCGCAAATGTTTATGAGTAAAAATTAGGTGGGATTTGAAATTAAACGAGCTCGTAAAACAGCTATAAGAGATGTGCAAAAGAGAATTCCGAACGTTTTGAAACAGATTGGTTTGAAAAAGTGGTTTACACACACATGTATAGCATAAAAGAAATCGTGCTATGTTTTGTTTGGAGCTGTAAGTGTTAATGTTGGGATAATCACCTTCCAGGTCAATCAATGCTCCCATACCACCGGGGGAAACGTCGTTCCTTCACTGTTCATCTCTCGGGATTTATCTCTGCTATAAAAACCCCTTGCGGCCACGTCATCAAGAAAGTCCGGGGGAGTGCTTAAGTTCGAAAGGTCAGGATACCCGAAGTGATAAGGAAACATACACCACGGCCAGTGATGATCCGACAACACCCCACTTTTCGGGAAACTCTGGGAAGTATTGCATGGGAACGGGTCTCTCGTCATCTGCACGGTCAGGTATGTCTAAAGTCCAAATTATTCACTGACTACGTTGTGCCATGTGTGGGTATCCGGTAAATACGGGATCCTCTATGGACGTGTAGCGTGACATTGGGCTTTAGAGACACCCGTGGTGCAAAGGAACAATGGAGAACTGAGCCCATGCAATCTTCAGGGCAAGATAGAAGGGTGGTCAGACAGGCGGCATACAAAGGGGGTGACTACCCGTACAACCCGTCTTAGACACCGGATTAGGCAGCTGGACACTGAAGGCTCATGGTTCACTATATGCTGGCTTAAACTCGGATAATGGAGGATATTTTTGGATCATGAGCCTGCAGGGCGTAGGTCGATGACCATCTTGCCCCGTGGGTTAGCCATTTATATAAATGACCCAGCTCATGGGAAATCAACCGTGGACCGGTCGGGATTCCGTGACTCGTGGATAAATCGGGTGACACAGAGGAATGCATGTCCTAAGCTACCCTCCCAATGCACCCCACCATCATAACATAAATATAAAAGCGATGAAGTCAGTACCAACCTATTTGCTAAGGATTTTTTCTTGAAAGTGATTCCAAATTGGTTGTTTATTAACCTAAAGGGAAGTTAGCTTCATTCAATCCTAAGTGTCTCTTTCTAAGTGTGAGCTAATTATTAACCCAATTGTTGCAATGTTTGTTGAGGATATAACAAATCCTAGCTGTCCTCATCAGCTACACACTCTAAGTGTGGAGTAGAATAATCCTAAAGGCTTTGAAAAGAATCTCTTGAAGGTTTTGAAAGAAGTGGGGAAGTCCCGACAATTTTGAATGGAGTTCAGTCTTCCTTGAGTTTGAGAAAAAACTTACTCAAGTTTTCCCCAGCAGAGTCGCCATTCTGTGGAGGGTGATTTTTCGGTATGAGGGGGGTCTATCTAAATATGGTCTGACTAAAAGCCTAGATCCTAGAAATTGCCATTCTGTGGAGGGTGGAAACCCCCTAAACCCTCATACCTACTAAATCGTCCGTCTTTCCCAGAAAGCATGGGGGGAGTGCAAGTGTGCACTACACCCCTCTCTCTGGCATGGGCTCCACGCGGACTTATGCCCTAAAGGCGGAAATTGACTAGAGTCGCCACCTAGTTTGACCTAAGGAACTAGGAAGGAAATGGAAGGAGGGTTCTAAGAACCGTTAATTGACTCTGAGATTATTGCCTATGGATAGGACTTATCTGGTCATGTCAGAGATTCTCTGTGGGTTCGCACTGGGTTACACCCCTTAGAAGTGGCAACGACCACGACTTCGGATTGGTGCCCGAGGAAACCTCGGTCTCCAATTGTCGGGATTACCATCTTTCAAAACCTTTTTAGAGAGATTCATTTAAAAGCCAAGGATAGGATTAGGACGAGGTGAGAGAAAGATAGTGGACGAGGCGAGCTTTTCTGCCAAGCTAGCGCCAAGAAGAAGAATTGATGAATTCGAATGGGTATAGAATGAAAGATTAGGAGTCTGATTTTGAGAGTTGAAGAAGTCGAGAGTTTGTGGGAGTTAGAGGGAATTTGAATGTTTGACAGATATGAATATCACCTTAGAGGGGAAAAGGTTTTTTATTTGGAATGGGTCGCACCCTAGATGGGCTGCCTACGTACTCAACTCCCTATTGAGATCAGACCTTACGTAGTTCACGATTTTTTTTTGGAGATGCTTGAAGTTTCGGGCTTGAGGGGGTAGTCTGTGAGACGCTTGGGTCTATGAGACGCTTGAAACTTTGAGACGTCGAAGTCTGTGAGACACTCGAATCTGTGAGACGCTCGGGTCTGTGAGATGTTCGGGTCTGTGAGACATTCGAATCCGAAAATGGTGGAGAGATTGAGATGTTCGAGTCTGTGGGGCACTCGGGCCTATGAGACTATAGAAGTTTGGAATGATTTGAGTTTGGATAATGATTTGAGTGTGTGTGGCAATTGAAGTTTGAGTAGAGATCCCGGGTTTGTCGGATTTGAGATTCTGAAAGGGTTGATGTTTTGGACATTCTGAATTTAGAGTGAGATGATGGTGGACTGAATTGTTTGGAGGAATGATTGTCAAAATTCTCTCTTAAAGTTTTTGAAACCGAATAATCATTTTTTGTTGTAAAAGGGCGGATAATCCCGAGGGATTACCCTATGTACCCCCTCGAACACAACACTTAATTAATGGTAAGTGCCGAGGCTCGAAAGATGGGGCAATGTATTTATGTCGAAGACTAGGATTTAGAGAGAAACACCATGAATGAGATGCCCTCAGTCAAACCCTAATAACGTCTCTAACTCCCGGGTTTTAAAACGTTGAAAACCGAAAACATTGAAATCGAGCGGAAGGGAGTTAGACGATTCTGAAATCCTGGCTGCAGCTAGGAAGGTCGTTACTTCCCTAGCACCCCGCCTTGTAAAAATCAAGGCTACAATTAGGGGAGGTTTGTCACCCTAATGCCCCGCCTAAAGAGATCCAGACTGCGACAAGGGAGGTTACGACCCCAGTGCCCCGCCTCAGATTTTTATTCGGAAAGGGAGACAAGTGATGTCTAACTAGGATGAAAGTGTTGGACATTTCATGTTCCCCGAAAACGATTTATTTGATTTGAAAACTAAGTTTGAAAACTTTTGAAGTTGTTCGGAATTCTAGATAAGGAAACACTGATTTTGTGAAATGTTTTAGGAGAAAACTTTCTGTATATGTGAGAAGAACTTTCTGCGTGTTGAGAAGAGTTTTCTGTGATGTGAGAAGAGTTTTTCCTTTAAAATTCCACAAAATGGTTTCTTTTTGAATAAAATGATGGTTTGAAATTCTTTTTGGATTTTGAATTTTGAAAGGAATTTATAAGTTGAGTGTGGATTGAATGAAATGTATTTAGGTTTGAGTTGAATTGAGCTGAATGAATTGGGTATGAATTGAATTTGGGTTGGGGTTGGAAAACGAGTCGGGTCAAAGTTAGACCGAGTCAAAGTGGGATCGAATCAAAGTTGGGTCGAGGTCAAAGTTCAGATTGGTCAAAGTGGGGTCAAGGTCAAACTTGGACTTGGAGTTGGTCAAAGGTTCGGGTCAAGGTCAAACCGGTTTGACTTTTGTGACTTGGGTCGATTGTGGGCTTGTTGGTTTTGGGCCGACTGGACTTGTTGGTTTTGGGCCGAGATTGGACTTGGGCCGAGATTGATTTTGTGCCGAGTTAGTTTTGGGCCGAGATTGGACTTGGGCCGAGATTGGTTTTGGGCCGAGCTTGATTTTTTGTTCGAGTTGTTTTGAGCTTTGATGGGCTTTGGAAAATTTGGGAAGAAATGATGAATCAAATTGAGATGAATTTTGAGAAAGTGCTTTTATTAATACATGTTATTATAAGATGTGGTTTGGGTTTAGGGATCATCCAATTTATTAGGTGGGACCATGGCTCACCTAAATCTTAGGGTTCACCCTCTATCCTAAGGCTTGGGCCTAAAAGGATATTAACTAGAGCTTAATAAATAAAACATACAAACAAAGACGGGCCCACCATACAATAAGGCTGAAAGTAAGTTGCAGAAACACAAAGATAAATCAAAAGCAATTAACAAAGGTGAATTACAAATTGAAACCGACAAGGAAGGTAAGCAGTACTTAAATACATTACAGAAATTTTGCCCCGCTCGTATTAATCATTTTTTACACTCAAATCATGAAGCACGCCAAGGTTAGATTAAACCATCCTCTTATTAACAGTATTGCCAAACGCTAGCCAAATACAAAGATAGGAGTTATACACCGCATCTTAAACCATTTTCACAGAACATATCAGGCACTTCCTCTTTTCATTTTTTTTTGGGCCAGAAGACAGTATACCCGCAATCACAAAGTATCATTGATAACTATGTACTTATTAGCATAGAGCGGTAGTCAAACACATAATCCAGTCGAAAGGAGTAGCCATAGAGGTTTAGGGTTCAGATGGTAATACCAAACAAGGGGAGACGAGACGAAAACCAGGTCTACAAAACTGGGCAGTAAAGTTCACCGGGGTTTGAATAGTAGCAATAGTGATCGGGAATTGGTATCAAGGAGAAGCATAGATAATCTCTGCAAGTATACCGGGACACACCAGAGACTAAACAAGACATCAGTCCGACAGATAAATCAGAAGAAACGAAATCAAACCCGCTACGAACGCCTTTACCGTGCCCACTGTCGAACCAAAACATCATGAAAGCAGACCAAAACGTGACCGGAGATGGACCAGCCCGCTCATCATTCGAATCAGAAAACAAATCATATATACGAAATGAATAGCACATATGACTGAAACTTGATCCTGAGTAAAATTCAGAACAGCAGATCGCTCCTCATCCAAACCTGAGTAACTTCAGTCAATCTCAGAGTACATCCCAAACGAAAAAAAAAACAACGAGAAGGATTTATATACTCAGTGGCGAATCAGTAGAAGCGTTACTATCAGTATACATCAGATGACATGGGAGTTCGCTGGTATCTAGACATATCCTGAGTACACACGGTTGTCCCAGTTAATAAGCAGAAAGAAAATGCAACAGGAGGAAAGTCCTTTTTTCCCTAACAACAAGCAGAATGGTAGTCCTAGAAATCAGAGAGGCGACAAGTAAATGCTAAGAAGAGTCGTAAAGCTGAATAAAATGCTTATAGCAACCTAGTATGATGTGAGATGAACAAAATAATAACGCATTTCCCTACGCTGCTCGCTAGCAGATTAAGCAAAGGGAGGAGGGTGAACCCTTCATCAGAAAGAGAAAATCAACAACATAAGCAGAACGTAACCATGGGAGCGGTTAGCAAAGTAATCGAACGGCAGAAACAAAAATTTGACTGGAGATAGACCAGTCTACCGTAATTTACAGATTATAAAGCATGACAATTAGCGAGCTAACAGTAAGGAGTGTGATGGTACAAGTCTTACGCAAACCCTATCGAACCCAATGACCCCACGATGGGGCCGGTGTTCGACCGGTCGATCAAATAACAGAGTACGATAGAAGGAAAGAAGCGAGGAAACTGATCGGGGAGGGGATGCATGTCGTCACAAAATTTTGAGCGTGGAAAAGGAAAAGAAACCAAAGCATGTTGAACAAGAATCTGTAATAAGTAACGAAATGACAAGTGAACAAAGTAAATGGGTGCGCCAACAACGACACTAGCATCGAGCAATCTCGATGAAGTCATTTTATGAAACCGTCCGCCATCGTCGGCTTCCTCCGGCGAAGAAGTATGCAAAATAACCGAAAAGAAAAAAAGACAAAGAAGGGAAAGTGAAGATGAGACTTCGAAAAATTTCGACCGGGGAGAAGCTGATGGCTTACGAGGAAAACCAGGCTTGCGATAGAGAGGGATTTCTGCGTGGGAGCGATGGCGGTGATGATTCAGGTGGGAGAAGATCGTCGGTGGGTTTGTGGTGGAGGAAGGGATTTTGGAAGGCCTAGATGTGGGAACGAAGAAGATGAGTTACTGGCATGCAAAAGTGTGAAGAAAACTGGGAAGATGTCGAGTTTGTCGAGAGTGTTCGCCTGCCTCGGTGAGTGGATTGTCTGGCTTCAAATAGGGAAAAGAATAGGGTTTTCAGGGGTAAAAACTGAATGGGCTACAGAATCCTTGGGCCTCGATTGGTGTAAGTGTGGGTGTCATTTGTTGGGCCTGAATAATGGGTTCAGTTTGACTGGAAAGATATTATTAAACAAGAGTAAAAATTACTCTAATGTTGGCACTAAGATTCGAAAACAAGACCAATGGTATTTATTACACTTATACTTACCAGTTGCACTAACTTAGTACTTTGTATATACATGAGGGAAATAATACTACAGTTCCACTTTGAACTGAATAATCCTTTTAAAAACACTAGTGTTCTAGATGAAGATATACATTAAAACAAAAGAGTTTAATCTAACAAAGTGAATTGCTTTCTTCCTAAGAATTATAAAATTATGGAATGCAAACAATACAATACGACACGTAATAAAATAAACGAAACAAATACATGAAATAATGAAATGGTATACTAGTATGATAGAAATAAAATACAGTTGAACGCCCTAAAAATGGAAATTGTATTAGATATATATGAGTAATGAAATAAACAAGTAACAAAATAAAACGAAATGAGAGGAAGATAATCGAATTAGCGATGAAACAAAACAAAATATAATAACATGAATAATAATAATGAAAATACACATAAATGATAGAAATGATCCTATAGAATAATTAAAATAAGAGTAAATCCTAGAAGATAGGATAAAATAAATGAGTAACAAAATGAAAAATAAAAGATAACTCAAAAAGTAAACAAATGAGCAATAAGAAAATAAGTGAATAAAAACAAAAGGGTCGGGTTTAAAACCGTATGATTGTTGGAAATTCATTTTCACAAAATCGTGTTTTTATAAAATGCTTTGAAAAAGACTATAAAATGATGGTTTTGTTTTGGCACGCACGTCAATACGTTTTGACAAAGAAAGGTGACGACCCCCCTTATTGTGTTTCTTATTCTGGAATTTGCTTTTATGGTGTGAGAATTTTTGGTGTCTACAAAGAGGAATGTTCAGAGCAAATAAAACGTGTCGGCTGGGTAACAAACTCTCGCCCCCTTTTACTGTAGGGTTTTTTTACTATCTTTTATAATGTAGGGGGTGGGGTAGATAGACACATGTAGATTGGGAAAGATAGGTTAAGGTTTTGCTTTGCAGACATGGGCTTAAAAAAACGGTTGGGCCTAGTTGAGATGAGGGAGGTGCGGGTCTGAACTACATGGGGCCGCGTCAGTGTGGGCCGCGAACAAGGCCTCATTTGGCCAGAGACTCGAGCGCTGTAAAAAATAAACACTCCTTTTGCTCATCCCTGGATTTGAACTCTAGTCATTTGACCCGGCCATAGAGTGTACTAACCAATCGTACTACAACACAACTCAGTATACATATATGAGAGAAACAATATTTAAGCTCAGCTTCGAACTGGATAATCCCCAAAACGCTAGCATTCGTTTACAATGTAAATGTGCAGTAAGACGAAGGAATTTAAGAGTCATGAAATTAAGGCATGTAAATAATATGGTACAAAACATTTTAAAATATAGGACATGAAATAACATAATAACGAGTACATGAAATAATGAAGTAGAACTAGTATGATGGAAATAAAGATACAGGTGAATATCCTAAAATGGAAGTTAAGACAGATATGTACAAATATAGTAAATAAGATAGAATAACAAAATAAAATGGAATGAGAGGGATTTTAATCGAATGAGCGACAAAACGGAATATGCTGGTGAGAATGTACGTAAAATGATGAAAATAAATCTATAACGAATAAATGACAATGACAAAATACATACAAGTACAAATAAAGAAAAAGTATTGATGAAATGAAATGAGATAAAAATAAATGAGTAACGAATAGCATGAACCAAAATAAAATGAATAGACAAATAAATGAGTGAATAAAACAGAACGAACTAACATGAAATATTTTGGAATTAAAATGGTAAAAGTAAATAACGAGAGGGGACAAGTCTGAAACCGGATGCTTTGAAAATTGATTCAAGAATTTGTCGTAAAATGACCGTTTCATTTTGGTATGCATATGAACAAGTTTTGATAAAAAAAGGCGACAACCTTCTTATTTTATTTATTTGTCTGAATTTTGTTTTTTATGGGGTGAGAATTTTTGGTGTCTACAGATGGCTCCCCTTGATTCAATTTTGCAAGCCCTTGCAGAATTGAATCAAGGTTGACGAGGCGCCAAAAATTCTCACTACGTTTTTGTGGTGCATTGGGATGCGACTGTGAGCGTATGAAAGTGATTGAAAGTACGAGGACTTATGACGAGCCTCAGTTAGACCTCTTGACATCTACCCTAGGACTTACGACGAGCCTAGGGTACTAACAATTTTTGGGTGCATTAGGACTTATGATGAGCCTCAACTAGACCTCTTGACATCCAGTCTTAGGGCTTATGACGAGCCTATTATACTAACAATTAGATTGATTTGGGTGCACGAGGACTTATGACGAGCCTCAACTAGACCTCTTGACATCTAGCTATAGGACTTATGACGAGCCTATAATGCAATTGAAAGTACGAGGACTTATGACGAGCCTCAACTAGACCTCTTGACATCTAGCTATAGGACTTATGACGAGCCTATAATACTAACAATTAGATTGATTTGGGTGCACGAGGACTTATGACGAGCCTCAACTAGACCTCTTGACATCTAGCTATAGGACTTATGACGAGCCTATAATGCAATTGAAAGTACGAGGACTTATGACGAGCCTCAACTAGACCTCTTGACATCTAGCTATAGGACTTATGACAGCCTATAATACTAACAATTAGATTGATTTGGGTGCACGAGGACTTATGACGAGCCTCAACTAGACCTCTTGACATCTAGCTATAGGACTTATGACGAGCCTATAATGCAATTGAAAGTACGAGGACTTATGACGAGCCTCAACTAGACCTCTTGACATCTAGCTATAGGACTTATAACGAGCCTATAATACTAACAATTAGATTGATTTGGGTGCACGAGGACTTAGGACGAGCCTCAACTAGACCTCTTGACATCTAGCTATAGGACTTATGACGAGCCTATAATGCAATTGGTACCATACTAGTAGCGCAATAGCTGTCTAGCGGGTGTAAAATGAAAAGGTGACCGCACTAGTAGCGCAATAGCTGCCTAGCGGGTGTAAAACAAAAAGGCGACCGCACTAGTAGCGCAATAGCTGTCTAGCGGGTGGCAAACGAGAAAGGGGACCGCACTAGTAGCGCAATAGCTGCCTAGCGGGTGTAAACAAAAAGGCTACCCGCACTAGTAGCGCAATAGCTGTCTAGCGGTTGGTGTAAAACGAGAAGGTGACTGCACTAGTAGCGCAATAGCTGCCTAGCGGGTGTAAAATGAAAAGGTGACCTCACTAGTAGCGCAATAGCTGTCTAGCGGGTGTAAAACGAAAATGCGACCACACTAGTAGCGCAATAGCTGCCTAACGGGTTGAAGCGAAAAAGGCGAATCGAATAGTAAAAGATTTTTGCAAGTGAAAGACCACATGAGTGGAACGAAGAATCAAACTTGAGTGAAACAATTGATCGAACGACGTGATTGATTTTGTGGTACCCTTGAAAGGATTCCCACATGCAATGAAATGAGAATGATGACTTGGTTAACAAGTGCATAAATCGAATCAAACTCCCTGTTTGTGCACGAGGGCTTAGGAGTGCCTCAATTGGACCTCTTGATATCCAATCCTAGGACTTATGACGGGCCTAGAATGCGATTGAGAGTACGAGGACTTAGGAGTGCCTCAACTAGACCTCTTGATATCTAGCTATAGGACTTAGGACGAGCCTATAATACTTTATGGAGTCGTACGAAACTCGCTGCTTTGAGTGGTTGATTTGAGGATGACTCTGGTTATGGACTGATTCGGGATTGGATGTTTTTTAGTTGCTTCTATGGGATGTGATGGTCGAGTGTTCTTGTTGATGTGGCCCTTGACTTTGTCAGTGTGGGACTTGTGTTTCGGTTTTGCTTTGACAGTCTCGCCCGATGTGCACTGTAGTCTCGGAATTTGGTAGGACTCTTGGCTCAAGAGTTCGAGATGGCTCTGGTATGGCTCCTGAGTTTTTGTATTGGTTTTGGTGATTTTGTGATTTGTCTTTGAATGTATTTTCTTTCTTCTCTCTCTCTTTTCTTTTTTTATTGGCTTTGGAACCTGAGGGCTTTGATGTGCCCGGGCGGCTTCAGTATAATCAGGTGGCTCCGGCGTGATTCAGATGGCTCCGGTGTGGTCGGATGGCTCTAGTATGGTTCGTGATTCCACTATGAGCAACGGCTCTAGGATGGTTGGTGGGTTTCGATTTGGATTAAGATTTTCGGGATGGTTGGTGGTTTTTGCTTTGGTTCACATTTTGATTCGAATGGAGGGTCGAAGTGATTGGTGAATTGTGTTGTGTTTGACGTAATTTGATGTGATTGACAGTCTTCTTTTTTTTGTAGATGAATGGCTTTGGTATGGTCAGTTAAGGCTTCAGATTGATGGCTCCGGGATAGCTCGGGATGGCTCCAGGGAGGCTATGGGATGGCTCCATTGGTGATGGTGAGAAAAAAGGGGGACTTTTGCCTGTGAGGTGGTCGCACCCTGGGCGGGCTGCCTACGTACTCAATTTCGTATTGAGATCAGACCATACGTAGTTCGAGACTCTGTGAGCAAGGTTTTGGTGAGGAAATGGCTTCTGTGTAGCCCTAGGGATGGTCTCTGGGACGGTCTCAATGTCTGAGGATGGCTCTCATATGGTTCCAGTTTGGTTCCAGATATGGCGTTGATGATCCCTGAGCGTGACGCTGGATGGCTTCGGGATTGCCTTCGTACGGCTTCGAATGGCTTTAGTTTGATTCGATGTAGCTTGAGGATAGCCCAGGATGGCTCCAAGATGGTTCAATGTAGCTTGATAATGGCCCGGGATGGCTCCAATTGACGTCTTTTGATCCAAAGTTATACTTCAACAACTGCAACTGAAGCTGACTTTCAGCGAGACTAGGTAGAGTACTTACCAGTCGGATGTTGAAAATGAAGTGGTTATGATGCATGCAAACATTAAATGCTAGATACGATGCAAAATGTATATGCAATTTTCGGAGAGAAGGTATGGTCCTATCTCTATTAATATGAGGTTTACGAATATAAGACATCTTTATTCCGATCTTGAGTGATTGTTGAGCTCGAATGCGTGAATCATTTTCCTCTCATGGAGGGATGCGGGTCAATCTCTCGTGAGTATGGCCGTGTGTGCTAACTGGTGTGATGATACTCTCGATGGTCGGAGCAATATTTTCCTTAGAATTTCTTTCGAGGTTCTGGGCTTTCCAATCCTTACAAATTCCTCACCTGCATTGGGTTTAGCTGTTTATGATTTGGTGCTTCGATCAAGGAGTCACTCACACTCAGAAGACCTTGTGAGATTAGGTCACACTCATTCGCTCACGGTCCCCTTTGGTATGATTGGGATATGTTGATAACAAGAACGAAGCTTACGATTCATGCTTCAGATCCGGTACTTTCAGTTAACGCTCATTAACTTATGAGTCAGAGGTCTTTATTGGGTTGTAACAGGGTTGAAGGGTATGATGTATGTCACACGGGACTGAGGGATTTATTTGGGTATCGTGGAGCTTTTGTGCAATAGAGGATGTGTTTCACCTTTGCCATGGGTGGAATGATTAGACGGGTTTTTGATAACCTTTTATTGATTTCTGCGGGACATCATTGGTCCATTTGGTTTGGATTTCTCCTTCTTGCCTCTTCTGGCGTACGATTTGAACTTTCTTCTCATTTTTCTTTTGTGAAATTGCATTTGGCTCGTCAACTTTCTCAAGCATTCTTTACTTTGTATTTTGGCTTTCAGCTTTGGAGTTTCATTGACTCATCGATCTTCTTGAACATTTTCGGTGTTCTTTTTGGTGTTTGGCTTTGGAGTTGCATTGATTCACTGATTTCTTCAAACATTTTGTTGTTGTTTTTGTGAAAGATGGTGGGGAGGGACCATGGCTCCATCTCATTTGTAATCCTCTATTGCAAAGGTAGGCAAGTATATGTACGTGGGTTGGCATGTTGTGGAGTTCACAGAAAAGGTTTATCGTGAAAGGCTCGGCGGGGCTAACTAAGGGATTATGTACAGGGCAGTCAAAGCTTTTTGGTTTTGTGGAGATTTTTATTCCTAAGTGCCTCGTCATTCTCATTAGTCAAGGATTGTCTTCTTACTACTTCTCGGTTCTTTGCATGAATCACAGTTCATATCTCGTTTATCGACATTGGTCTCACTCTGAATTATGCCTCTCCATGTGCTGAATGAATGCACATGTCGCTCGTGGTTTTACCCCGATTGGCTCTCTCAACTTTCCCTCATCGCTCAGGGGATTGCCCAGTATCCTCGTTCGGAATTCAAAGGGAAATACCGCTCTTCACAATATTCATGTGGGCGTGGCCCAAGCTTCTTCACCCTTGAACTGGTGTTGTGAGGTGCTAGGTAACCTCCCTCGTTTAAAATTCTCCAGGCTTCACCAAGTGACATTCCTAGACCCGAATTCTGTCTTTGGGAGTCCTGCCCGGGTTGATGGTATTCTCTTTGCATGATTATTGGTTTTGGATCTTTGGTTTCAGCATCTTCCAAAGCAGCCACAACCACCATCAGTCGTCTGAAGTCACATACCCCTAGATATTTCAACTGCTGTCGGTGCACATCTTTCAACCGGAAATTACCATTTGCACTTGCTCTTCCTCATTAGGTCGGTTATTCATTTGTCCGGCCTTCACCCTCCATCGTTTTATGAACTCCCTCACGGGTTCGTCAGAATTTTGGCATGTGATCTCTAAATCTCGACGTGTAACTTCATGATGAAAGTTGTCGCCGTATTGAGAGAGGAAATCTAAATACAGGTCTTGGCTTGACTTTCCATTTAGATCTATGCTCATAATCCATGAGTAAGCAGGTCCTTGCAGATAAAATCTAAAGCATGCGGCTTTCAGCTCGTCGAAAAGGCCATGGAGATTCATGAGTTTATCATATTTGTCGACATGATGTCTCGGGTCTCCAATTCCCTCATACTTCTCCATCTCAGGCAGACTCGTGCCCTTTCGTAGACGAGCATCCGGATACGGGTTAGTTGGCTCCCAACCTGCAGACTTAAAACGTTGGGCTAGCTCTAGTTCCGCCTTCAGTTCTTTCACTAATTCTTTCTTAGACTCGCTCTGAGATCAAGGTTTTGGATCGAAATATACGCTGTCTCAGGGTAGCCGGTGCCAAGAGATTGAGAGGGCAGTGTGGTTCCTGGGTGAAGATGTTGGCTAGAATTTGACAAGTGAGGAGGTCTTTGCCAAGGGAGGACATATTTTGTGTGGGCAAGGAGAGGTTTAAGTCGGAATGCACCATGGGGGAAGATGGGCCCTGGGTCTTACCCTTATCACAGACCATTTGTGGTTGCCAATTTCCTCTGGTGGCGGTTGGGGTTCTCAGAGTTGCACTGTACATAGGTGAAGAAGGCATGCTTGGTGTGGTTCGGGCTTGGACAGATAGAATGTGATGATCCATTGCTTGAAACTCATAGGCATCGTATGCAGAGTAAGTTGGAGAGTTCTTGTAACTGCTATCCGACCCCGCATAGACCCTAGTTACTCTTCTTTGGACAAATTCTTCTATCTTCAGGTTTTTTTCCAAGTCATCAGCAAGGTCATGGATCAATCTTTCGTGAACAAATCGACCTTCAACTGTTTGATCATGTCGAGGGGCTCGCTCCATCTTTTCTGCCGTTGATATAGGTAGGATGGTCTTCTTTCTTTCCAGTTACCAACTGTCACGAACACCTGCATGCACAAGGATTAGAATGAAGAAGAAGAAGAGGTAATATCAGTATGTTTTGTTAAACAAAAATTTGTTGTGTGATGAATGTGAATGATTGTTGGTGCGAAACGAATTATCTTGAAAATTTTGTGAGATGGGTGTCACTTTATTTCGTCAATTTTTAAAAGGGGATGTATCCGTAGACACCACAAATTTCACCCCATAAAGCAAAGTTTTGAGAGTGATAGATAAAACGTGAAGGGTCGTCACGTTTGTTCCTTTATTTAAACAAGACGTGCCTGCCAAAGAAACTGAGTTTTTGGAAAACAATTTAAAAAAAAAACCGTGTTTTCAAAGTGGCGGATTTTCTCAATATGAATTTTGACACTCGGTCATTCGCAAATAAGATAGGGAGTGAGGAACCCTATACACATTGATCTAAATAAACTCGAAGGGAATGTATAAATCTATACATGTTATCTATTCAGAAATGGACAAGAGAGAAGAGAATCACATGGGAAAACCTATACATCATCAAATCTAAAAAGTCATTAAAAGGGGGAATTTTGAGCTGAACTTCTTCTGAACTCTTCTGGTCTGTCTTCGGGCTTATGAATGACAGCTCACGCTCGGACTTCTGGTTGGCTGATCGCTCGTCTTCAGGTTCTTGAGCGGCTGCTAGCTCATCTTTGGGTTCTTGACCGGCTACTCGCTCACCCTCGGGCTTTTGACCGGCTGCACGTTTATCTTCGGGTGCTTGACCGACTGCTGGCCCATTTTCAGGTATTTGCAGTGAAGCAAGACTGTGATCAAACAAAACGGGTTGGTGTTCTTCTGATTTTCAAAGTTTAAACCCGAACCAGGTGTCATCGGTCTTCATGTCGCTTGAATCGAGTTGGTACACCTCTGATTTTGTATTTGAACAGTTTGTGCTGGTCTTCATGTCGCTCGACTAGCTCCATGGGTTGGTACAGCTCTGATTTTCAGCTCGATCCGCTCCGACGAGGGAATAAGGGATATTCTTTGAGAAAGGAAAAGGTGAATGATCAAGCACAAAATCTTATGTGAAAATCCACCACTTTTGTGAAAACACGAAATGACTAGTACGCTCCACAGTAATGACCGCTGCTCTTGAAGGTGGGTAGAACTTCAAAAATAGCGGGTCACGACATGGGACTAAATCATTTATTTTGAAATACGTTTGTGAAAATCAACTTTGAAAACCGTTTTCGAAAACTATTTTGAAATAATGTTGGTGAAAAAATGTTGTTTGAAATTCGTTTGTAGAAAGTAGGTTTGTAGAAAGTAGGTTTTCGAAATCTATTTATGAAAATCGTTTTGGAATAACATTCTAAAGATGAAGTGGCAAGATTAAAACCGCAAATGTTTATGAGTAAAATTTAGGTGGGATTTGAAATTAAATGAGCTCGTAAAACAGCCTTAAGAGATGTGCAAAAGAGAATTCCGAACGTTTTGAAACAGATTGGTTTGAAAAAGTGGTTTGCACACATGTATAGCATGAAAGAAATCGAGGCTATGTTTGATGTGGAGCTGTAAGTGTTAATGTTGGGATAATCACCTTCCAGGTCAATCAATGCTTCCATACCACCGGGGGAACCGTCGTTCCTTCACTGTTCATCTCTCGGGATTTATCTCTGTTATGCCTTGTGGGGCACGTCATCAAGAAAGTCCGGAGTGCTTAAGTTCGAAAGGTCAGGATACCCGAAATGATACAGTCACACGAGCCACGGCCGGTGATTATCACAACATACCCACTTTGGAAAACTTGGGGAAGTACTGCATGGGGTCGGGTCTCCCGTCGTCTGCACGGTCAGGTGTGTCTAAAGTCCAAATTACTCACTGACTACGTTGTGCCATGTATGGGTATCCGGTAAATACAAGATCCTCTATGGACGTGTAGCGTGACTTCAGGCTTTAGAGACACCCGTGGTGCAGAGGACACTTGGAGAACTGAGCCCATGCAATCTTCAGGGTAAGACAAAAGGGTGGTCAGACAGACGGCATACAAGGGGGTGACTACCCATAAAACCCGTCTTAGACACCGGACCAGACAGCAGGACACTGAAGGCTCATAGTTCACTATATGCTGGCTTTGACTCGGATAATGGAGGATATTTTGGATCATGAGCTCAAGGCGTCAGTCAGAAACCATACTGCCTCTTGGGTTTGTTCACTCAGAAAGTGACCCTAGCTCATGGGGAATCAACCGTGGACCGGTTGGGATCCCATGACATCGGGGGTAAATCGGGTGACACAGAGGAATGCATGTCCTAGGCTACCCGCCCCATGCACCCCACAATGTAACATAAAATCGAAGCAATGAAGTCAGTAACACCCTATTTGCTAAGAGTTTTATCTTGAAAGTGATTCCAAATTGGTTGTTTATTAAGCTAAAGGGAAGTTAGCTTCATTTGATCCTAAGTGTCTCTTTCTATCTGTGAGCTAATCATTAACCCAATTGTTGCAATGTTTGCTGAGGATCTATCAAGTCCTAGTTGTCCTCATCAGGCACACACTCTAAGTGTGGAGTAGAATAATCCTAAAGGCTTTGAAAAGAATTTCTTGAAGGTTTTGAAAGAATTGGAGAAGTCCCGACAATTTTGAATGGAGTTCAGTCTTCCTTGAGTTTGAGAAAAACTTACTCAAGTTTTCCCCAGCAGAGTCGCCATTCTGTGGAAGGTGATATTTCGGTATGAAGGGGGTCTATGCAAATATGGTCTGACTGAAAAGCCAGTATCCTAGAAATATGCCATTCTGTGGGGGGTGAGAACCCGTTATTCTGGCATCCCTCAAATACCTACTAAATCGTCCGTCTTTCCCAGAAAGCATAAAGGGGAGTGCAGATGTGCACTACACCTGCTCTCGATGGGCTCCACGCGGACTTATGCCCTAAGGGCGGAAATTGACTAGAGTCACCACCTAGTTTGACCTAAGATACTAGGAAGGAAGGGAAGGAGGGTTCTAAGAAACCATTGGTTGACTCTGAAATTGTTGCCTATGGATAGGACTTATCTGGTCATTTGTAGAGATTATATGTGGGTTCGCACTGGGTTACACCCCTTAGAAGTGGCAACGACCACGACTTCGGATTGGTGCCCGAGGAAACCTCGGTCTCCAATTGTCGGGATTACCTTCTTTCAAAACCTGTTTAGAGAGATTCATTTCAAAGGGCCATAAGGATATGATTAGACGGGAAAGAGAGAGAGAATGAATGAGGTGAACTTTTTCCAGCTAAGCTAGCGCCAAGAAGAGGAATGAGTGAGTTCGGCTGAGTATAGGATGAAAGATTAGGAGTCTGATTTTGAGAGTTAAAGAAGTCGAGGGTTTGTGGGAGTCAGAGGGGATTTGAATGTTTTGAGAGATTGAAGAACACCTTAGAGGGGAAAAAGGTTTTTTGTTTGGAATGGGGTGCACCCTAGATGGGCTGCCTACGTACTCAACTCCCTGTTGAGATCAGACCTTACGTAGTTCAGGTTATTCGGAAGTTTTGATGTTTGTGGAGTTTGAAGATTTTTGAGGTGTTTGAAATTTGGAAGGGTTTGGAGTTTTGAGAAGTTTCGGGTTTGAGATGCTAGTCTGTGAGACGCTTGGGTCTGTGAGACGTTTGAAACCTTGAGATGTCGAAGTCTGTGAGACGCTTGGGTCTGTGAGACGCTCGGGTCTGTGAGACGCTCAGGTCAGTGAGACATTCGAATCATTGGAATGACAAAGTCTGTGAGACGCTCGGGTCTACGAGACATTTGGAATGGAATAAAATCGAAGTTGAACCGGAATGAATATTGATTTGAATTGGAATTGAAATGAATTTGGATTTGAATGAGTTTGGAGCTGAATTGAATTTGGATTTGGATTTGAATTGAATTTGGGTTGGGGTTGGAAAAGAAGGTCAGGTCAAAATTTGGGTTGGTCAAAGTTCAAGTCAAGGTCAAGGTTCGGGTCAAGGTCAAAGTTGGACCGGGTCAAAGTTAGGTCAAAGTTCAAAATGGTCAAGGTTGGACCAAGTCAAAGTTTAGGTTGGTCATAATTGGACCGGGTCAAAGTTGGACCGGATTGAGCATTGGTCAAGGTTGGGCCAAGCTGTGGGTCGATTTGGGTCTGGTTCTTGGGCCAATTTAGGCCTTATTGGGCTTTCGGGCCAAATGGGGCCTTGTTTGGGTTTGGGGCCGAATTGGCGTTGTTTGAGCTTTTGGGCCTGATTGGGCCGGCTTTTGATTTAAGCTAAAGTGGACTTTTGATTTTGGGCTGAAGTGTGATTTGAATTAGGCCTGAGAGTAGCCTTTTGATTTGGGCTGAAATGGGTTTTTGAATTGGGCCTTGGAGTGGCTTTTGATTTGGGCTGAAATGGGTTTTTGAATTGGGCCTTGGAGTGGCCTTTTTGATTTGGGCTGAGTGAGCCTTTGAATTTGAATGTGGGGCTTGACTTTGATTTTTGGGCCCAATCTTGGCCTTGGGCTCTTTTTTATTGGGCATTATTTGGGTTGAAGGTGAAATGAAACTTCAAGTTGAATTTTGATTTGAATTTATTCTTTGTGTGTTTTTTGGTAAAGTTTTTTAATGAAATTAAGGGGTGGTTTGGGATAAGCTTTAAGAGTGTGGAAGGTATTGTTCCCCACAAAGCAAATCAGAAATAAGCTAGCTGTGGAGTACCTTCAGAGGCTTAAGAGATCTTCAAAGTTTTGGAAGGTATTGTTCCCCACAAAGCAAATCAGAAATAAGCTAGCTGTAGGGTACCTTCCAAGACTTGAACAAACAAAAAAAGGTAACCTAGAGGGCTATCTAGGGCTTAAATAAAGTAAATATCAGAAGTAAATAGATAAATATAAAACGATAAAAGAGAGGGAAAACATTAAATACATGTTGAAAGAGTGAAATAATAACCAAGATGAACAGCAACTCAAATTAATAGACTAAAACAGCACATAACATTCTAAAGAGGCTCTCCATATCTACTACCTCTAGTGACCAAATAAGGGTTCTGGTGATAAAACCAGTGACAAGCGCTAACCTGACCAGAATACATTGCTTAGCTCCAATTCTTTCATTTCTGTTTATTTCCATTTCGAGACCAGAGTGATATTACAGATTAACATGCCTCTTTCTTTAAGTTTAGAACACCAGCTTTGACGTACTGACAGGTTTACAAGCTATGACATCCCAAAGTCTATGGTCATCAGATTTGGCGTCTTCAAACTGCAAGGTGATTGACAGATTCTAAAAAAAAGTTTGTGATTAAACCAAGCTAATTACTGACTATTCATAAACTAACCAAGGTGGGAGGTCAATACAGATAGTTATCTAACAAGTCTGTAGAACTGTCTTTTTTTTAAAAAAAACACGCTAAATCGGTTCTCAATACCAGAATCAAACAAACTCACTACCCCCCGCCAAACAAAGAGTTCTGTTGCCATTTACTCTCGATTATAGACAAGAAAGACGTATTGAAGTGATCTTAACCATAAGCAATCGCATCAAACACTGACTCAAACAACCATATACATCATCATAATCTACATACTGGAAGAATCGTGTGTATTAAAACAAAAAAATAGCCGAGTCGCAGCACTAGCCAAGAGAAGTCAGACAAAGTCAAATGATTATACAATACCAGAAATGGAGAGACCAGTTCTTCTTGTGAAACCAGCTACAGCCAATGGAAACGAAATGAATACAAAAAAGAACACCAGAAGAGAACATCCGTTAGCTTATGGTATTTGGCCGATAATCGCAAATGAAATAAAGGATAGTTAAGGGATCAGATTTCACTTCATGCGATTTGTAATTGACAGCGGTTGACCCCTCAAAAGTCGATGTACAGCTCACCTTGCATCAACTCACATACCGACGCAGTCAACAAAGGTTACAACAGAAGTATAGGTTAACCAGAAAGGGAAGACCAAATGAATATGTAGTGAGCCAATCTAGCTATTCCTCCAACAAGGACATGGTCGAACTGGAATTGGATCAAACTCACAACGGCCTCAGATAATATGTACACGAGCGGGTCCGTGAGCCCATCATGAGTCAGGTATCACCCAAATTAGTAGAGAACAACAAAAACAAATGAGAATATAAATACATATGAGACAGATGAGTGCAAGCTCCTCTCGGAGGTATCGTCGAAACCAAGGAGTTTGAACATGCTTTCTGAACTGGGCCGACGGATAAATGAGCGGAACAGAGGGAGGAAGTAAAACTTATAGTAACTTCACAACTTGAAATTGTGCATCAGCCGTGAACCCAAGAACCCATGTTGGGTTTGGTATTCATCGAAATGTGCGTGCATACAGAAATGTAAAAGGCGGATGGTATAACAATGGAAGAAGGGGAGAAAACCGGCGCGGGCTTCCCAAAAGGGTGCCGATGCGGTTATGTCTCCTCCTTCAAAAACCATCACCCTGAAGGCTCATTTGGAAAGTAAATAGAGAGCAGCTCGAAATAAATAGAGCAAAATAGATGCAGATAGAAGGGAGGAAGAAGGAATCGTACGAGAAAAGCATTCCAGAGGAAATTTTCAACAGTGAGAAGATGGAGGTACACAAATGCAGTAACTTACTCTGGTGATTCTCGAAGCAAAACGAAATCGAAACCAGGAGAAAACAGGGAAATTTCCGACGGATTATCAAGGTGAAGGTTCGATGAGGATATGGAAGTTTTCTGAGGAAGAAGAAACTCGAGGGTCTGGGTTATTGATCTCGGAATTTCCAACAGAGCAAGGCAAGACAAAGAGGAATGTTCAGAGCAAATAAAACGTGTCGGCTGGGTAACAAACTCTCGCCCCCTTTTACTGTAGGGTTTTTTACTATCTTTTATAATGTAGGGGGTGGGGTAGATAGACACATGTAGATTGGGAAAGATGGGTTAAGGTTTTGCTTTGCAGACATGGGCTTAAAAAAAACGGTTGGGCCTAGTTGAGATGAGGGAAGTGCGGGTCTGAACTACATGGGGCCGCGTCAGTGTGGGCCGCGAACAAGGCCTCGTTTGGCCAGAGACTCGAGCGCTGCAAAAAATAAAACACTCCTTTTGCTCATCCCTGGATTTGAACTCTAGTCATTTGACCCGGCCATAGAGTGTACTAACCAATCGTACTACACACAACTCAGTATACATATATGAGAGAAACAATATTTAAGCTCAGCTTCGAACTGGATAATCCCCAAAACGCTAGCATTCGTTTACAATGTAAATGTGCAGTAAGACGAAGGAATTTAAGAGTCATGAAATTAAGGCATGTAAATAATATGGTACAAAACATTTTAAAATATAGGACAAATGAAATAACATAATAACGAGTACATGAAATAATGAAGTAGCACTAGTATGATGGAAATAAAGATACAGGTGAATATCCTAAAAATGGAAGTTAAGACAGATATGTACAAATATAGTAAATAAGATAGAATAACAAAATAAAATGGAATGAGAGGGATTTTAATCGAATGAGCGACAAAACGGAATATGCTGGTGAGAATGTACGTAAAATGATGAAAATAAATCTATAACGAATAAATGACAATGACAAAATACATACAAGTACAAATAAAGAAAAAGTATCGATGAAATGAAATGAGATAAAAATAAATGAGTAACGAAATAGCATGAACCAAAATAAAATGAATAGACAAATAAATGAGTGAATAAAACAGAACGAACTAACATGAAATATTTCGGAAATAAAATGGTAAAAGTAAATAACGAGAGGGGACAAGTCTGAAAGCGGATGCTTTGAAAATTGATTCAAGAATTTGTCGTAAAATGACCGTTTCATTTTGGTATGCATATGAACAAGTTTTGATAAAAAAAAGGCGACAACCTTCTTATTTTATTTATTTGTCTGAATTTTGTTTTTATGGGGTGAGAATTTTTGGTGTCTACACGGCCAGGTGTTGGTCGATCGCTTCTATGGCGGTCTGAGCCATCGCCTTCGGTATGGTATGGGCTACACTAGATTTACCTCCCTTCAGGTAAATGTCGGTTAACCCTTAGTATCATTTCCATTCCTTAAATTCCTTGAATTCCTTGAATCTCTTCCTTATCCTTTCTTAAATGAGAATCTCGGCTAATACCTGAAACTTCAGGAGTGTTATCACGCGGCTTCTTGCGTCGAAATCACTTGCCAGCTAAGGGATGAAGAAACCGCGCTGAAGCGCAAGGCTAATAGTAAGAACACAAGTGCCGAGGAGCAGAACCAGGGGAAAAGCTGGAAAAAGAAGAAGGGAAATTTCTTTCAGAAATCACAAAAGAAATTCCCAAGTGAGAGCAGTACCCATGCTGAGCAGGGCAAACCATTTGAGCTTCTTCAGCTTGGTTCATCTGCACCGGTGGCTGCCAAGCCACTGAGATCACACCCACCAAAGGGTAAACTTCTATTCCTAAATCGTATTCTTACAAGCACCATATCTAGTATATCCACGCACACATGTGCTAACCCTCTAAACCTCAGGTTCTGGCTCCGGTTTCACCAAAACCTTCTCAGATGGCCGCACCTATGTGTGCAGAAAGTGCAACCAGGACCATCCCGGGAAGGACTGCTATGGGAGAGAAATCAAATGCTACAACTGCCAGAAACCAGGACATACAGCCAATAAATGCCCAGAGAATGCCAAGCCAAAGGGGAACTACCAAAGCTACAGGCAGAGGGAAGGCAAGGAGGTTGCATCTGGTGATGCACCAGCCCAGCAGGCACCACAGGGACAGGGATCCCGGGGACCTCAGAGGGGTGCACCTCAGAGGCAGCCTGTCCTTCATGTCATTGACCGTGATGGGTCCGGCTCTAAATCCGGCCCAGGTAATTAATCTAAACCTTTAATCCTTGAAGTAGCATGTCTAAGTATTAGCGTAACTATATGAGTGAATGCATGAGTAAATAAATTGAAGTGTGTATTAAGCATGAAATGAAGTAGTTGAAACTAGTACTCACCGTAGATGAAATTTATAACCATAGGAAGCTTTAGTATCTGTTATCCGATACCGGTAAACCTGAATCAAGAAGAGATCGACATCACCAACCACTACTACACCAATGAACAGTGTCAGGTCATCCGACCAGGTATGATCTTATTAAGGGGATACCTGACACCCGAAGCGCAAATTTCAATCATCCGACGATGCAACGAGCTAGGAACGGGTCAAGGTGGATTTTATACACCCGAATTCCCCGGTGGAGCGAAGATGAAACTGAAAATGATGTGCTTGGGAAAGGACTGGAATCCTTATACCAAGACATACCAGGAGACACGAACACAAGATGGAGCAACACCACCGACAATACCTCCAGAGTTTCAGACACTCGTCACACAAGCAGTAGAACTTGCACAACAATGTGAACATGAACCGATCCCCACACTGGAAGCGGACCTTTGTATTGTCAACTTCTACGAGAAAGAAGGACGACTTGGGTTACACCAAGACAAGGACGAGACAGCGGAATCTCTTGAACAAGGAGTGCCCGTAGTGTCTTGGTCCATTGGTGATGACACCGTATTTTTGTATAGCGAGCAGAAGCGTGTGGACCTCGCACAGAAACTGGTATTGAGATCAGGAGATGTCCTAATCATGGGTGGAAACTCTAGGATGCTGTATCACGGGATCAACAAGATCAAGTTGAATACAGCACCGCCGGTAATAATCAATGCCACACACATGAAACCAGGACGCCTGAACCTTACCTTTAGAAAGTATTAAATTCATAGTGCCATGTAATGTATTAGTAACGTGTATTAGAGACACGGTATGTATGATGGTTGGTTTATCAATAAAGAGCAGTGTTGATTTAAATTCCACTTGTGTCCACCATCAATACTTATCCAATTGTGACTTCAATAGGTTGTGGACTCGGTACCGAAGGTAACCTGAGTATCCTCACCGAAGCACAAGCCGGCAGAAGCGGCACCATCTTAACGGGAACATTCCCAGTGAATGGCATTGATGCCAATGTGTTATTCGACTCCGGCGCCTCTCACACTTTCGTATCACCATCCTTTGTGAAGAGGTTGAAGCTAGATGCGGATGAGCTACCGAATTTCATGGTTACTCTCCCATCGAAGGAGCGAGTAAAGTGTACCAAATATTATCAATCAGCCACCATCGAAATCAAAAACGAAGCGTTTCCCATTTCCTTCATCGAATTCAATGGATTGGGATTCGACTTAATCATCGGAATGAATTGGTTGGAGCGGCACAAGGGTAGAATCCTCTGCGCCGAGCATCGTTTGCTGCTCAAGAGTCCTTCTAGGGTTACCGTATCTTACCGCCAGAGACCGAGAGAGCCTTCGACCACACTTATATCTGCTATGGCTATGTACCGGGAGCTCAGAAAGGGCCACGAAGTATATCTGTGTTATGTACAAGACCTGGAGAGAGATCCAGAGTTCAGTGATGATGTACCGATAGTATCCGAATTTCCTGATGTATTCCCTAAGGAGCTACCCGGCATGCCACCACCGAGAGCAGTGGAATTTGAGATTGACCTTTTGCCAGGTACCGGTCCCATTGCTAGGGCACCGTACCGCATGGCACCTGCTGAAATGACCGAACTGAAAGAGCAGTTACGTGACTTACTTGACAAAGGGTTTATACGCCCGAGCGTATCACCCTGGGGAGCACCGGTCCTCTTTGTGAAGAAGAAGGACGGTAGCCTCCGACTTTGCATTGACTACCGCGAACTGAATGTGGTTACAGTCAAGAATAAATACCCATTACCACGCATCGATGACCTATTTGATCAGCTGAAAGGAGCATCAGTCTTCTCTAAGATTGACCTCCGTCATGGGTATCATCAGATTGCTATCAAAGAGCAAGATATCGAGAAAACGGCATTCCGTACCAGATATGGCCACTACGAATTCATAGTGATGCCATTCGGTTTGTCAAATGCACCAGCTAAGTTCATGGACCTCATGAATCGTTTATTCAGTGAGCAATTGGAAACTTCGGTTGTGGTCTTCATCGACGACATCCTTGTATATTCAAAATCAGTAGAGGAACATGAAACTCATTTGAGGAAAGTGCTTGAGACACTGCGCGAGAACCAACTGTATGCGAAGTTCTCCAAATGCGAGTTCTGGCTAGATCAGGTATCATTCTTTGGTCACGTCATTTCGAGCGCAGGTATCTCAGTTGACCCTTCTAAGATAGAAGTTGTACGATCATGGCCTAGACCTAAGACGGTTACCGACATTCGGAGCTTTCTTGGTCTAGCCGGTTACTACCGGAGGTTTGTGAGGGACTTCTCGAAAGTCGCTAAGCCCATGACTACACTGATGAAGAAAGATGCACCGTTTGTATGGACAAACGAGTGCGAGTTATCATTTCAGAAACTAAAAGACTCATTGACCTCAGCGCCCGTCCTTACTCTTCCAGAGGGCACAAAGGGATTTGAGGTATATTGTGATGCATCAGGCAAAGGTATGGGATGCGTACTCATGCAGCATGGCAAGGTTGTAGCTTATGCCTCCCGCCAGCTGAAAAAGCACGAGGAGAATTACCCGACTCACGACTTAGAGTTAGGAGCCATTGTCTTCGCCTTGAAGATATGGCGACACTATCTCTATGGGGTAAGCATCACCATCTACTCCGACCACAAGAGCTTACAGTATGTATTCACACAGAAAGAACTGAATCTGAGACAGAGAAGATGGATGGAATTTCTTTCAGACTATGACATCGACCTACAATATAAGGAAGGGAAGGCAAACGTTGTAGTTGACGACCTGAGCCGTCGAGCACACTCGCTCCATTCGCTACTCGCTTCTTCTAGCTTGGTTGACGAGGTGCGAGACGCTCAGTTGAGCGACCCTTACCTAACCGAAATCAGACAAAAGATCGAAAATGGTACATTTGAGAAGAAGAAGTATGACTTCAAGCTACATGAAGATGGTTTGATTCGGTTGAATGGCAGGCTATACATCCCCCGAAGCAATGCTGAGCTAAGGGATCGCATCCTGCGAGAGTCACACAGTTCCACATTGTCAGTCCATCCAGGAGCCTCCAAGATGTACAAAGACATGAAGAGGTACTTCTGGTGGTCTGGAATGAAATCAGATGTGACCGAATTTGTATTGAGATGCTTAACATGCCAGAAGGTGAAATTTGAACATCGTAGACCGGGCGGAATGGTACAATCGATGCCAGTTCCGGAGTGGAAATTTCATGATATCTCCATGGATTTTGTTGTAGGACTCCCACCTGCCAGGGAAGGACTCAACATGATCTGGGTTGTAGTCGATCGCCTTACCAAGGTTGCCAGATTCATACCGATGAAGGACACCTGGAAGGTAGTGAAGCTAGCTGAGCTATTCGACAAGGAGATTATCAGACATCACGGAGTCCCGAAAACAATAGTATCTGACCGCGACACCAGATTTCTTTCGAGATACTGGAGAGTTACAAGGGAAGCGTTGGGTACAGAATTGAAGTTGAGTACCGCCTTCCATCCTCAGACCGACGGTCAGACAGAAAGGACCATCCAGACACTGGAGGACATGCTTCGGGCATGTGCCTTAAACTTTCAGGGGAGTTGGTTAGACAAGCTTCATCTTATCGAATTTTCATACAATAATAGCTATCATGCCTCGATTAAGATGTCGCATTTCCAAGCTCTATACGGTAGACCCTGCCGTACACCCTTGTGTTGGGATGAGTCAAGCGAAGCGGTCATCATCAGACCGGAGTACCTAGAACAAGTCCAAGTGGAAGTGCAAAAAATCCGAGCCAATATGAAGGCAACCCAAGATAGACAGAAATCCTATGCGGATGTGAGACGACGCGACCTTGAGTTCGCCGTGGGCGACCAAGTGTTCTTGCGAGTTTCACCTATGAAGGGTGTATTCTGTTTTGGCCAGAAGGGCAAGCTTAGCCCAAAGTTTGTAGGGCCGTACACTATTACCGAAAGAGTTGGATCCGTAGCCTACAGGTTAGCATTACTTGAGGACTTGGGGCGTGTCCATGATGTATTTCATGTGTCACAAATCAAGAAGTATATTGCTGATCCTTCTCATGTCTTAGAGCCCGAGAGACTCTCCATCGAGCCGACTATGCGATATGTTGAAACCCCGGTGAGAATCCTCGATAGGAAGACCAGAGACACTCGCCATAAGTCTATACGAATGGTGAAGGTCCTATGGTCAAACCATGATGTCGAAGAAGCGACATGGGAGTTGGAAGATGCCATGAAGGCTAAGTACCCACAGTTGTTCATAGACTAGAGAGTCTAGCGTTTAGTAATACGGGTACGGGTCGTACCCCTTTTAAGGGGGGTAGAGCCCTTTTGCTTTTGCATTGCTTCGGGGTAAGCATTGCATAGTGTGTAGGCATTGTAGGTTTTGTATGGCACATGTAGTGCAAGTGAATTTGGTATGTGCATGTATGTATGGGTAATGTGTAGTGCATGGATGTGTATGTGTAACGTGTAATGTATCGGTGTAACGTATTGGTGTAATGTGAATTGCAATTTGTATAGTGGAATGGTATGAATTGAAAGTGGTGAATTGTGTATGATGCTTGAACTGTGTATGCTTGCAATGTGGAATGAAGTAAACACCTCATTGGTGGTAGTAAGATGCATTATGGCAATTGGTTGCCTAATGAGTAGAACTACATAAACTATTAAACCTTGAGCAACTTTGAGGGCAAAGTTTCTTAAGGGGGGTAGATTGAAATACCCCGTAATTAAAAATAGTGATTAATTAGGCTAATGAATAATTTAGAAGCTTAATTAAGTGTAAATAATCATAAGGGAACAAATCCCGAAGGAAACGGATCCTTAAAACGGATTAAAAACATTACCAAACCTTAAAGCACGTTTTTCGAGGTAACCGGGGAAAACGTGACTTTAAGCGGGTCAAACAGACTCGTAACAATTTTGGTCAACTAAATAGTCATTAATAAATATTAGTGAAGCTTTAGAACCAATAAAATCAATAAAACGAGAAATTAGTAAAACTGTCAAAAACGGGAAGTTGTGGGGTAGAAACATAAATAACCAAAACTTATGTGTCCACTTTGAAAATAAAAAGTAAAAGTGGTATGTGTGTGCTGTGTGTGTCCGATTGGGACTCCCCCTCTCTCACACTCTCTCACACACTCACTCCCTTATTTACAAAACAACAAAATAATAAAAACAACCCACACTCACCTTTATTCTCTCTCTCCCATTTCATTCTCTTCACTCACGTAATACCCCTCTCCCTCACTCTCTCTTTTCTTCCTTTCTTTCTTCCCATGCTATTTCCATGGTGAAATAAGAGAACCCACACAAAACCTCTCTTCTCTCCTCTTGTAACCCCCTTTAATCTCTTCCAAAAATTATAAAAAGTATACCATTGGAATCCTCTCATCAAGAGCTACATTTCCATCCTTCCAAAAATTCGAAAACAACACTTTCATCTCCATGGGTATGGAGCATTTGGAGCTTCAAGACCACCACTAGAACCACCTTCTTCTCCTTGTTCTATTGAGGTAAAAATCTTCTTGAAACTCCATCTTTTTCTAGCTCTTAAAGGCAAAACGAAATTTGAAGTTAAAACCTTGCTTGCTTCTTGATGCTAGCCGATTTTGGCCTTGTTGGTGGAGTTGGAAACTTGTTCTTGAGCCACTCCAAGCATTACTCATACCCTTGGAAGGTAATATAAATTCTAAACCCTAAAACCTACATTAGAACTTACATAATGGTTAGGGTTAAATTGTGTATTAAAATGGTGTATTGAAATGTATATGTGAATGGGTTGTAGTGTTAGAGGATTTGGTTACTAAGAACCGGTGGAAAGAGAGAAGAAATAGGAAGGAAAGAGGAAAGAGGAGAAGAAAGGAGAAGCTTGTGAAATAACAAGGTAAAATATGCTTGTCCTTGTGTAGTCTTGTATATATATGTGTAACAGATTTTTAAAAGAGTAAAATGGGTATTTTAGAATGGTAATGAACCATAGTGTAATAGAGGAAGAATAAAATGTATTAAAGCCTTGAAAACAATTAAAAACTGTCACAAACTATTTTGGGATTGTAGTGTTGAGTGCAGGAATTTTTATGAGTGTTTTAGTATTGGTAATTGTGTATGGGAGCCTTGTATATGAATGCTATTGAAACAGGTGGATTGGGTAATAAGATGTGTGTATAAACAATGTGGTGAGAGTATAAAATTATAGAGGAGGTCATGGCAAAATTTACCTAGGTTTAGAACACTTAATGAATTAGAACTAGGTGAAAAGTATAAGTTGTAACAGATTTTGGTAGAGATGGTTAGAGGGTAAATTGAGAGAGGTAGATAATGTATTGTAATACCTTAGAAGTGTAGGAAATGACATTAGAAGAGGGAGTTATAGAAGGGGAGTGTAAGTGTCAAAATATGTAGCAAAATACATTAAGGAAGAAAGCAATGTAAGTGTTGAGGTAAAACTAGGAAATTGTGTGTATGAGTTAGTATAGAATTGTGTAATGAATTAGCATGATTTAGAGTGTTTAAATTGTACTAAAACATGTTAGGATGTATGTAGGAAGATTGAGGAAGCAATGGGTGAAATTGGGAAAAGAAAAATAAGGGCTGTAGCAAGGTTCTGCTACCGTCCGACCCAGAGTCTGGATCGGACGGTGGGTCGGACGGGGCTTAAGAATCGATAATCAACCTTTCTGGAATGGTCCGACCCAGGAGGGTATGGGTCAGACGGAAATAGTGCTGGGTCGGACGGGGAGAATTTCAGAGAACGTGTAACACCCAACTACTAACAACACACTTAATAACGTATCGCAGCGGAAATCTCAACTCACAACATCACTTAACTCTTTGGTGTTACACGCCGTTAGCCACCCTCGTGGCTAACAAGGCTAACATACATACATCGTACCGGTCTGATGGACTAAACTCCCGAGCAACTACACATTAATCTCGTTCCATGTCCAACATTCATTATACACTTACATTACAATTGTACCGAGTATTTACTAACTCACGCCGACACAATTTCGGTCTTACTACACCTACAATACCTCCACATTTCACATGACTACCACATACGAACAACTACCCCGTCCTGCTCTCGAACGGCTTCAGTTCCTTGTACCTGAAACAGGAAAAAAGAAATGGGTGGCCCCCAAGGGGCTCAGCACCTTTGCTGGTATGGTAATCCCGCAGCCCGCATGCTACCGGGCCACGCACAACTAATTGTCGTCTTAGCATGCGGTTGATTTTATTTAAAACATGCACACATTACACACATACATCATGCTTAAGAGCACACAACCGTTAACAGAACACAAACACAAGGTTAGCACACACAACATAACAACACGTTTCACTTAATAACATACACAAACTTAATTCCATCCCTCTTAGGGAACATAAACTTTACTTAGGGAGTGCCGGGGTGATATAAGCCCGAGCACAACATACATACATTTTCTTTACTTGGGTGTGGCGGCCCCATATAGGACCGATCACACCTTACACAATTCCCCCTAGCTCCGATAATGATGAGGTAGGTAAGCCTTGGTTAAGCTTGTGGGTGGTTGTAATTCAAGGAGGAAAAACAACCGTAACATATTAAAGAGGGAGTCGAAGCAACTTAGGCAACAACACCCTACCAACATTACACATAATTTCCCTCCTAGCCCGATGTGGAGGTCGGGTAGGTAAGCTTTGGCTAAGCTAGAGGGAGGTCAAACATCCAAGAAGGATAAACAACCCTAACATAACAGAGTGGGAGTTAATTCACATATATACATCAACTCCCAAACAACACGCGCGACCGGAACGACCGGATTCCTCACCATACATAACATATACTTATTAGTTAGAGGTTCCTTTATGGAACTTATCACATACATACATCACATTGTGTTACTAACTCGGTTAGACACATCAGGGGAAAATCACACTCCATTTCAACAACACGGATAACAGTATCCAATAACAACAACATACTGAACAAGTCACATACATCACACAAAGTCACACATACACTAGCGCACGGATAGCCGTAGTTAGAACGTTCCCGTGGGTTGGGACGTTTATTCCGAATACCGATCTTTTATGTGAACCTAAGGTCGGTTAACTATTATTAAACACATATTTAAGGTTAAACGGTATCGGAATTAATTACGCCACAATAATGAATTACTATAAACTCATTTCATGCTTTATCTTGCAAGGTGGCAAACACGCAGAAAAACACATTGGCATACAAGCCGGTGTAATCCGGTAGGACACAGGCTGCAAGAAAACCATACCTGTCACCGAAGGTGCATTCTAATGTGCCATCACATGTTCCTTGAAAATCTTTGAACAACTGGTAACATTATAACTATCTCCATTAACATCGGGGTAATATAACTTTTAACGACTAATGAGCCCATGGTTAACCCCGTTAAGTAGTTTTATAACTCCATATTTTTAACTTGTTTAACTTTCACATTTTATTACAATTCTTCACCACTCAATTGCCATTATAACTCACTTAACATATCCTTAACAACCTTATACATCATCATCAACTCAATCCCCATCATTGGTTATCATTTCCTAACCTTAAACAAGGTTTTTGGTCAAAATTACATTGTGTCCGAACTTGTGTCCGGACATCCAAGGTCGGACACAAGTCGAAGCAAATTCTGGGAAAATTTTCAAAGCGTCCGAACTTGTGTCCGGACATCTAAGGTCGGACACAAGTCAAACAGAAATCTGGAAAATTTTTTTGACACGTCTGAACTTGTGTCCGGACGTCTATGGTCGGACACAAGTCGAAACGAAAACCGGGGAAAATTCATTCAACGTGTCCGAACTTGTGTTCGGACATCTAAGATCGGACACAAGTCGAACGAAAATCTGGGAAAAATTTCCTTCAAGCGTCCGGACTTCAAAGGTCGGACAGAAGTCCGGACACAACTCAAAACTCAGAAAATTTTTAACGCGACGGGGCATGTCCGAACTTCCAAGTCCGGACGGAAGTTCGGACGTGCCCAAAATTTCAGCTAACAGAGGCAAATTCCAATCTATATTTACACTTCCAAAAATCCATACTCACTCCTTGAAATCCCAAGTCATCTAGCACCATTATGCTATAATTTTTGCACTCACTTAACTCCATTATTCATCCACCATTACAAGGCCAACACTCCTCTCTACTCAACATTAAACATCCCAACTGAACACCTAAACTCTCTCATCCACAAAGCCATCCTCAACACTCATTTTCCCTTAAAATTTTGCCATAACCTCCCCATAAACTTTGCATCTCCAATTCATCAAAACACATCCTCCTCATTCCTAATCTAGCCACACCCTTTTCAAGGGTCCTATCAGCACATAACCAATCCTCAAATTCATCATAACAACATAATCACCATAAACTCCACAACTTCAATAACCACCTTTATCAATCACAACTCACAATATTTGGCTCTTAAGGCCCTCAACTCAACATTAATTCACAAACCTCTTCTACCATCAATTAAACACATTCCAATATTATTTCAATCCATAATTTGGGTCATTAATTTGTTTACCCATCCCAAAACACTTAAACAATTATACACAAGGTTTTAAGGTGATTTCTTACCTCAATTTACAAAGCCTCTTTAATTCTCCTCTTGTTCCTCGTCTTCTCCAAAATTGGTTGAGAGGGTATGGAGTTTCCAACTCCATCCCAACATCCAAGAACACAAAAACATACACAATTAATTACCTAAACCCTTAGAAAATTCAATCAAATCAAAGGGCTTAGAACACAAGTTAGGTTTACCTTTTTGAAGTTTTTAAGAGGGATTCTCTCCCTTGAATCAAGAAGGGGATTACTCCACCATTGAAGGATTAATTTGGAGCTCAAGAACAAGGAGAAAAACAAGGTATCAACAATGGTGAAAAATCGATTACACCAAGAGATGAGGGAAAAATGACTTTTTCTTGGAAATCTTTACCTTAGAAGGAAGAGGAGACTCCAAGCTTCACATTGGTGCCATTTTCTCTTCAAATGGGGAAAACCCATGGAGGTCAACTTCATCCTTTTGAAATTTCGAAAAGAGAGGATGATAGAGGAAGATGAGAGGAAGAAGATATGTGTTTGTTTTTGATTGGAGCTCAAATGGAGCTTGGATGAAGAGAAGTGAGGAAGCCATTGTTGGCTTGTGGAGAACTCCATCGGCAGAGAGGGGGAGGAACCGGCTGGGAGAGAAAAGAGAGGAAAGAGAGGAAAGAGAGAGAGGAAAAAGAAAATAAAGGAGAGAGAGAGGGTGGGGGTATGTACCCTTTTGTTATTTTAGCTCTTTGACTTAATTAATATTAACTAGTCTTATGTGAGTGGGCTGTCTACATTAATAAAACCGGCCCACTACTGTAAACACGCTGGAGCGTTTTTCGTCTTTCAACAGAAAACGCTCGTTTATTTACCCGGTTTAGTACCATTTACTAACCGGGACCGTTTTCCGGAATTTTCTCATTCCTTTAATTTTAATGGCTATTAAACTCCCATTAATGTTTAATTATAGTTATATAATCGACTATTATTTTTACGGGGTCATTTAACTGTTTAAAGTCACGTTTTCGGATTTTTCTCGAAAAACGCGCTTTAAGACTCTGTTAGCGTTTTAACGCATTGTTTGGATCCGTTTTCTTCCGGAATTTTTCCCACATGTTCTTAATGTGTAATTAAGGTATAAAAATATATTTATAACTCTAATGAAGGTTATGTACCACCTAAAATAATTAAATACGTATTTTCACATTTTGGGACTTTTACGCATTTCCCTTTTCTTTTTGGTTTTCCTTTCTTCACCAATGATCTTAAGGACTTAATTAGCCTTAGAAAATTATAATTACATAATTAATTAACACATTAAGGTTTGGGGTATTTCAATCTACCCCCCTTAAAAGAACTTCGTCCTCGAAGTTCACACTTCCCTAGCGTCATTTGAATTAGAACACAGGGATTACTTGCAACATAAACTTCCATAACAAACATACTTTACATCACAACCTCGGACTTAACGGTCCGGGTAACACATCCATACATACATAACATGACATAACATACTTACATAGTATCCTCGGACTTAATGGTCTGGGTACCTTAACAACATTTGCACATACGTAACAACCCTTAGACTCTTGGTCTGGGTAACATAACAACATTTAGACCCGTAGGTCTTGATAACACAACATCCTTTAGACACATAGGTCTTGATAACATAACACTTCCGGAACTTATCCACATTAGGACTCAAGGTCAAAATAATAATTATTACACATACCACACAACATGTCATAGCATGTATATCAACCAGAAATTCCTTTTCCATCTCTTCATGGGTTCGAGACCCATGTTGAGTACATATACACTGTGATCCCGCAGAACCGGTCGCGATGGACACTCTGGTCCCCGTTCTTTTGGGAGATCAAAACAATTGCATACATCTTTAAAATATACTTCTCATGTCACCGGTCCGAAGACAAAGGCTCATACGTCCTCAGCTCGTGAGCAAGTAATACGAAAATACTCTATATGAGGTTGAGTAGAATGAAATCCTTTATTGGAAAATCCCAATTGAAGATCTTTTTACAAGGTCAAGTAAAGTAGTCCTTCCTTTGAAAATACCACTTAAGAATCTTAGAGATATTAATTGAAGTCTTGAAAATACCAATTGAAAATTTGGAATCACCAATTTAAAATTCTTTGAAAACACCATACAACTCCAAGTCCAATTATTGTTAACTGCATCTATTCTTGATGTGATTATTTGTGACCACTTATAGGGAGTTTCAAGAATCATCCAACCCTAATGTGATCAGCATCAGAGTTGAACTATCTTTCCACCCCAATTTGTGTTCGGCTTCCCTTGATCTCATGATAATCAAGTTTCACCTCCCACTTCCTTTTCAACAACAACTAATTCAAGCATGTACCATTTTCTATCTTTTAGTCTTCCTAGTCATAATCATTACATCTCCAAGGGATAGAACTCCGTCTATCAATCATCATCCAGATTCCACTTAATCCAAGTTACCTAGGGAATTTAATTCTCACTAGGTTCTATGTCGGTGTGATACCTCTTCATAAATCACAATACTGTATATATATATATATACTTTTATCAAAATACGATACACGGTTTTACATTTAGTATCATATCAACATATACTGTCGGGGTTTTAATTCCCCGGGAGTTTTCTACTCCCTTATACTTATACTTCACACACATCTGAACAAATAACACACTTATCACAATGGTATTCGCATCTTCTGTGCGCAATTACCACTATTAAACCATGAATGAATGCGTAATTTATGTAACACACGCACCAATCATCAAATAAATCATTTTGTGCTATGCACACATAGTTCACGTACACTTGTACGGTAACAACATTAAGTGGTTTTGCGCTCTACCCCCCTTAAAAGGGATTACGCCCACGTAATCAATCACTTAATCACTGGTTTATAACGTCCTACCGTCGTGAAGTGTTGTATCTCCACGCGGTTTATTATACAATGTGTTCTGGTTGAGATCTTAGCCATATTGGCGGTTTAGTCCCTAACCAAGAATTCTCCTTAGAATTTATTTAATTCATAACCAGTTTCGATTCTGGCCTGTGAAACTTCTAGGCGTTAACAATTAGCCTTTTACTCATGTTCACTATTCACATTCAACACCTGAATCACTGGCTCACCAGTTTCTGCTGCGTAACTCCAGATAACTTTAGACTTAGTTTGCCCCATGCGTCATTCTTACTGTATTGTACATCTCCGATTATCACCTTTATCTTGGTAATAACGGTTTCTCTACTACGCGTGGTATCACTTACCATGAGCGAACTCGGTGAGTTACGACTTACTATCCACTTCCATGATAATTTACTATATTCCATAATGACTTACTTGATTTCTTCCGACTTACTGTAGGTTGAGTTTGAGCTACTACCTATTGTGTAGTGCTCTGTCGGTTATTTCCAACACTTGAGGTATATTCCATACCGATATTTAATGATCGTGTTACTGTAGTCACTTATGCCAATCAAGTATCCTTCGATTGGTACAACCGTGCTCCTCTTATGCATCGGTTTTATCACACCATAATTCTTGTTCCTACATCACAATTGACATTACCCAAACTTCCTAGCTATCACACTCGATCATTACCGCGCAAGGGCAATACCAAAACACTCAGTCATACAGAGTGCAGAGGCGTAAACTCTTGACAGTAGGTCTCTTATGCGATTGCAATAGGAATTTATACTGTGTTCCTTATTACATAGTACCAACCACTGGCTTACTGCCCAGTTTGTTTATCATCACTTACTTGTATTCTCTCGAGTTTTACTCATCACTGGTCTTATTTGCCCTACAATTATTTAGTAATACTTGTACAACGGTCGCTTACTGCGCACCGTGCTCTTACTCATTGTATAACATTAACTTACACTGCATCCACTATTATTTTAGTTTTCGCCATTACACTGTGTTTTGCCACTTATTCGGCTGACTGCTGAATACTCTATCCTTCGAACCTCTATGCTCCTTGAGCGTTGTTTATTACACATCTAGCATCCCACACCTATGGTGGTTGCCATTAGGCTTATCACCCTTTCCGTCTGCACAACTGGTACGAATACTTCTTTTCGTAGTAACAACATGGTCGACTCTTAACACATTCCCTGAACTTAGTTCACATAACTACCGCTGTTGCGGTCTCACAATATCAAGAGGTGTCCCCACTCTTTAAGCAGTGGTTCGTTATCCGCTTACTTACTTATATAACGTAAACTTCTGTGATCAATAAGATTTCCTTAACATATTCCACTTGTGGCTTATAAGCCTTATTGTCTCGAGCTCTACTCATTGTAGGCTGTTCACACACATTTACTTCCCCGTACATATTACACGGTTTATAGGTTGTATTGGGCTCCATGACAAGGTCGTTGTTCCTTTCATGGGATGCTCCTTCAAGGATGTCAGACTTCTTCCTGACGACTTGCTTAAACCGGTGTTAGTTTCAACCCTTTGCGTTTCTGTCACGTTCTCGTTCAACCATTGTTGACCCAACACCCTTTTAAGGATAGTTCCTGGGTGTTACCAGGTTATGCCACTTCATCTGGCTTGCACTCATTGGTATGTTTAATTTACTACTTCGCTCTGCGTTCTTGGTTGGGTTAATATCCTCTTTAGTGAAATTGATATCTCGGGAGTCTCATCCCGATCATTGCACATTAACATATCCATAGTAGGCATCTGCCTCACCATATATAGGCTGGGTACTTACTCCAGCTATTGTGTTCATCCATCCAGATCCTTGAGACATATGCGATGTCTTTACTTACTAGTCAGTGCACTTCACACTTCTAGATTCTTAAACATTTCCTCGCAATAACTCACTAATCCCTTTAGTCCTCTTAACTTAACTGGGTTCCTTTACTTCAACCATTCGATGGTAGTTTATTACTCTTGTCTGACTTTTACTTCGGACCGTAGTATGGAGTCGACTACTTCCCGTGTTCCAGACTCCACTCGTATACATATGTGGGGTACCCTACTGATACATTACTACTTACCCGACTACCCCATAAGAAGGTTTGTCAGGCCCACAAGCTCCTATCGGAGTGCGGTCGTCCCACATTACTGTTGGTACACCGTAGTGTCCGTCATACGCCTGGGTGAAGTATTCTGTTGTTAACTCCTCTTATATTATCCTATGATATTATGCTTTCCGTGCTTCCCGAACTTAATCAAGGGAAATGTATCCACTGTTGTATTATTATGAACTCAATCCATTCCTCGGGTTGTTACCCTTGGTTTTACCGGTTTCCATCCGGTTATTTTAAAAGTAACTGGGTAAAACTTACCTACCATGTGGCACTGAGGCCCGTGTAGGTCTTCTGGTTTGGTTTAAAGAAAAGACGAATTGAAATAAATGGTTTGAAAAAATCTGGTTTTGAAAATGGATTTAAGTTGAAAGAAAAATTCTCCTGGTTTCACAACGTTTCTTGCCTTATCCAAGTCTAGCTTCCTGCTGACTGGTGTATTTCCAAGTACTGAGGCCAGGCTATTAAGCCCTTCCACGGTTATGATAATCCCACTTAACTTCATGGTACTTTACTAAGTACCGGTAGTTGTTTAAAATTTTCCGTACCCCTTGTTATAGCAGCACTTGCCATGGCAAGTGCGCCATGCTAACTGGCTACTGGTTCAATACACATCGGTTGCGGTACTGCTTTGACCCTCTGACATCATTGGCCTTGCTGGCCCTTGCTTGATCTTACAACCTTAGCAATAAATCTTCTGGGTACTTCTCACTGTTTGCACCCGATAACTATCAACTAGGGTGTTTCCCCCTTTTTACTTAGTATTGTATCCTCCTCGCACTACGTTGTAGTTCCTTGCTCGGTTGGTGTACCGTTGGTGTGTTAGTCAACATTGTAGTCCCGTAGACACTCGTCTCGGGTTCTACTACTCCACTTCGCCACTATCGCACGGTTAGTGCTTGCAAGCTGGTTGTCCTCGACTGCTTCGCATGTCGACCCAGGTTGCCGGAAATTCCATTCTCTCATGCATAAGATTCTTCACCTTTCGCTACCTCATGCGGCAGACATTGTTACAATGGAGACCGTCTTCGGGATTCACACCTTTCGGGATCTACCGTGTGACAGGTTCTCCGTACTTATAAGACATTTAATAACAGCCAGATCGGGTATTCCCGAGTAAGAGAGGACTTTCATCTCTCTGGCGTTCTTTCCGGTTATAGAATAGGGTTTGTGGAGGGCGGGATGGATATTGTAGGTTCCCAGTACACACTGGTATTTCCTAACTGGCGTACCTCACGCTATCACTCACCCCTTAACCCAAAGTACTAACTCTTAACTCGGTACTTCCTAAGCTCGGTAATTCAGTCATCAGAGCGATACTTCGCTCTGATACCACTTTTTGTAACACCCCAACTACTAACAACACACTTAATAACGTATCGCAGCGGAAATCTCAACTCACACATCACTTAACTCTTTGGTGTTACACGCCGTTAGCCACCCTCGTGGCTAACAAGGCTAACATACATACATCGTACCGGTCTGATGACTAAACTCCCGAGCAACTACACATTAATCCCGTTCCATGTCCAACATTCTTTACACTTACATTACACTGTACTGAGTATTTACTAACTCACGCCGACACAATTTCGGTCTTACTACACTACTACAATACCCCCACATTTCACATGACTACCACATACGAACAACTACCCCGTCACTCTCGAACGGCTTCAGTTCCTTGTACCTGAAACAGGAAAAGAAGAAAAGGGTGGCCCCCAAGGGGCTCAGCACCTTTGCTGGTATGGTAATCCCGCAGCCCGCATGCTACCGGGCCACGCACAACTAATTGTCGTCTTAGCATGCGATTATTTTATTTAAAACATGCACACATTACGCACATACATCATGCTTAAAAGCACACATCCGTTAACAGAACACAAACACAAGGTTAGCACACACAACGTAACAACACATTTCACTTAATAACATACACAAACTTAATTCCATTCTTCTTAGAGAACATAAACTTTACTTAGGGAGTGCCGGGGTGATATAAGCCCGAGCACAACATACATACATTTTCTTTACTTAGGTATGGCGGCCTCATATAGGACCGATCACACCTTGCACAATTTCCCCCTAGCTCCAATAATGATGAGGTAGGTGGGTTAAGCTTGTGGGTGGTTGTGGGTGGTTGTAATTCAAGAAGAAAAAACCTCGGACGTAAAGAATAATAAGAGGGAGTCAAAGCGAACTAGGCATCACACACACCCTACCAACAAAACAATTTCCCCCTACCGATTGGAAGTTGTAGGTAAGCTTTGACAAGCTATGGAGGTCGAATCCATTGAAAAAAAACCCTAACATAACAGGATGGGAGTTAATTCATATATACATCAACTCCTAAACAATACGCGCGACCGGAACGACCGGATTCCTCACCATACATAACATATCATATTAGTTAAAGGTTCCTTTATGGAACTTGTCACATACATACATCACATAGTGTTACTAACTCTGTTAGACACATAAGGGAAGTAACATCCCTTTTTAACAAACATGGATAACTGTATCCGATAACAACAACACACAAAACAAAGTCACATACATACATCACATAGTCACAACATACACAAACGCACGGATAGCCGTAGTTAGAACGTTCCCGTGGGTTGGGACGTTTATTCCGAATACCGATCTCTTATGTGAACCTAAGGTCGGTAACTATTATTTAACACATAATTAGGGTTAAACGGTATCGGAATTAATTACGCCACAATAATGAATTACTATAAACTCATTTCATGCTTTATCTTGCAAGGTGGCAAACACACAGAAAAACACATTGGCATACAAGCCGGTGTAATCCGGTAGGACACAGGTTGCAAGAAAACCATACCTGTCACCGAAGGTGCACTCTAATGTGCCATCACATGTTCCTTGGAAACCTTTGAACAACTGGTAACATTATAACCATCTTTATTAACATCGGGGTAATATAATTATTTAACGACTAATGCGCCCATGGTTAACCCTGTTAAGTAGTTTTATAACTCCACATTTTTAACTTGTTTACTTTCACATTTTTTATTACAACTCTTTACCACTCAATGGTCATTATTACTCACTTAACATATCCTTAAAAACCTTATAACATCATCATTTATCAATCCCCATCATTGGACATCATTTCCTAACCTGAAACATGGTTTTTGGTCAAAATTACCCTGTGTCCGAACTTGTGTCCGGACATCCAAGGTCGGACACAAGTCGAAGCAAATTATGGGAAAAATTTCAAAGCGTCCGAACTTGTGTCCGGACATCTAAGGTCGGACACAAGTCGAGCAGAAATCTGAAAAAAAAAATTTCGACACGTCCAAACTTGTGTCCGGACATCTAAGGTCAGACACAAGTCGAAACGAAAAAAACGGGGAAAATTCATTCAACGCGTCCGAACTTGTGTCCGGACATCTAAGGTCGGACACAAGTCGAACGAAATTCTGGGAAAAATTTCTTTCAAGCGTCCGGACTTCGAAGGTCGGACAGAAGTCCGGACATAACTCAAATTCTGAAAATTTTTAACGCGACGGGGCATGTCTGAACTTCCAAGTCCGGACGAAAGTTCGGACGTGCCCAAAATTTCAGCTAACAGAGGCAAATTTCTACCTATATTTACACTTCCAAAAATCCATACTCACTCCTTGTTTTACAAGTGACAAACACCCATTCTTTTCCTTGAAATCCCAAGTCACCAAGCACCATTATGCTATAGGTTTGCACTATCTATCTTCATTATTCATCCACCATTTTCAAGGCCAACCATCCTCTCTATTTAACATCAAAACATCCCATTTGAATACCTAAGTTCTCTCATCCATCAACCATCATCAAACACTCATTTCCCTTAAAATTTTGCCATAACCTCCCCATAACCTTACACATTCATCCTCATCAATTTACATCATTTTCATCCCTAATCTAGCCACACCTTTCAAGGGTCCTAACAGCACATTACAAATCCTCAAATTCCATCAACAACAACATAACCACCATAACTCCATAACTACAATATCAATCACAACTCAAAACATTTGGCTCTTAAGGCCCTCAACTCAACATTAATTCACAAACCTCTCCAAAACAAACTAAACACATTACTACACAGATTTTAATCCAAATTAATTTGTTTACCCATCCCAACACTTAAACAATTTTAAACAAGGTTTAAGGTGGATCCCTTACCTTAATTCCACAAGTCTCCTTAATTCACCTCTTGCTCCTCATCTCTTCAAAATCGGACAAGCGGGTATGGAGTTTCCAAACTCCATCCCAACATCCAAGAACACAAAAACATACACAATTAATTACCTAAACCCTTAGAAAACTCAATCAAATCAAAGGGCTTTGAACACAAAGTTAGGGTTTACCTTTTGAAGTTTATAAGAGGGATTCTCACCCTTGAATCAAGAAGGAAATTACTCCACCATTGAAGGGTCAATTTGGAGCTCAAGAACAAGAAGAAAAACAAGGTATCAACAATGGTGAAAAATCGATTACACCAAGAGATGAAGGAAAGATGACTTTTTCTTGGAAATTTTTACCTTAGAAGGAAGAGGAGTCTCCAAGCTTCACATTGGTGTCATTTTCTCTTCAAATGGGGAAAACCCATGGAGGTCAACTTCATCCTTTTGGAATTCCGAAAAGAGAGGATGATAGAGGAAGATGAGAGGAAGAAGAATATGTGATTATTTTTGTGATTGGAGCTTGTATGAAGCTTGGACATGAAGACAAAGAGGGAGGAGCCATGGGAGGAGCTCACTGCCGTTCAAAACAGAGGGAGAAGGGAAACCGGTGGAGGAAGAAAGAGAGGAAAGAGAGGAAGAGAGAGAGAGAGGAAAAAGAAAAATAAAGGAGGAGAGAGGGAGAGGGGTATTTGTGCCCTTTGTTATTTTGGCTCTCTCTTGACTTAGTTAATTAGCTAACTGGTCATGTGTGGGTGGGCTGTCTACATTAATGAAACCGCCCACTAATATAAACACGCTGAAGCGTTTTTCGTCTTTTAACAGAAATGCTCGTTTATTTACCCGGTTTAGCACTATTCACTAACCGGGACCCAGTTTCCGGAATTTTCTTATTCCTTTAATTTTAATGGTTATTAAACTCCCATTAATGTTAATCATTGTTACATAATCAACTATTATTTTTACGGGGTCCTTTAACTTTAAAGTCACGTTTTCGGGTTTTCTCGAAAAACACGCTTTAAGACTCCGTTAGCGTTTTAACGCATTGTTAGGATCCGTTTTCTTCCGGAATTTTTCCCACATGTTCTTAATGTGTAATTAAGGTATAAAAATATATTTATAACCCTAATGAAGGTTATGTACCACCTAAAATAATTAAATACGTATTTTCACATTTTGTGACTTTTACGCATTTCCATTTTCTTTTTGGTTTTCCTTTCTTCACCAATGATCTTAAGGACTTAATTAGTCTTAGAAAATTATAATCACACTATTAATTAACACATTAAGGTTTGGGGTATTTCAAGCGGATTCAAATACATTCCAGGACCTTGCCATAGTCTGACTACAGAATATACCGAACATTAGTACATATAAATCTTAACCCAATACATATCCTTCTTACAAACCCCTCACGACCTATACACTTTACTAACTCAAATTGCCATACGAGTGTACATGCACAACTCGTAGGCCACACTTAACCCGTAACGCTTGTACCCCTTCTTACTCTCGCGACGGCCGCCTCCTGACGTTCACCTGTGTAGTAAAAACAGCCCCAAAGGGGGTCAGCACGAATGCTGGTACGATCCTCTCATGGCCCCCAAGCTAACGTGGCTACGACGACTAATTGTCGATAGCATGGAGGTTGATTAGATGCACAACATAATAGAAAGTGCAGTAACAACAATCCAAATATGAACAATCAAAGTTCAAACATAGTGAACGACTTAAATGCGTTCCCTTAATTAGAGAGTTAATTATTTAACTCCTTAAGTTATGTTTCCTCTTAATCTTAGTCCATTCTTATCTTACCTCAATCTTAGTCTTATATCCTTAGAAACAACCATCCTTTAAAAAGGAATGGATGTAGCTTATCTTAGTCTTATAATACAACCCATCCTTTAAAAAGGAATGGTTGCAACTTATCTCAAACCTTATCTTAATCTTAGAATGCAAACCACTCTTTAAATAGAAATGACATCTTACCTCAATGTTTATTTTTGTCGGGTCAAAAGCAACCCTAGCCAATGAGCTATTAACTCCATTGGTTGAATAAACAACTTATCTTATAATTTAGGATTTAGGTGATCCTACCGCACCATCTTAATGCCTCCTACCTTGGACTGTATGTCCAACGTAGCTGAGCCGGCAACCGACCCTAGGCAACAAGTCCGAAGACAAGTCCTTAAGTGGAATTCGGATCTGTAGATACCGACCCCCTTTTTCCTTAGCATGCATGACCGGAGTCTGTCCCGGGTTCCTCACTCCCCCCTTAAGTACCAGTTAGTAGAAGTCACAAGACAATGTTTGTTGGTTAACCTCTTTCGGTTTATAACAAACTTATATTAGGGAGCATTCCTTAGTCTCACTCAATTCCTTACTAAACGTTGGTTAGTAAGTTCTCACAGTAAGTTGTGTTAGTTTTCAAACATCACACAACAATACAATAAACATAATGTTCCGGTTGCATGTTTTATCTTGTTTAGTGAGCACACAAAAACAAATAGCACACAAGCCGAGGGACACCTCGTTAGCAAGCAGGTCACAAGAAGAACTGTACCGTTCACCGTTGGTCGTTCGGTTGCTTACTCTTCTCTAGAGTCCAAATTCTCAAACCCTAAAACATTCATTCAATTTTAGGTTGTTAATTACTTTTCCAATAAAGCTAACTTACTTAACTCACTTAGTCACTAATGATCCCCATCTAACACCACTTAAGTTCTTATAAACTTAATCTTAAGTGAATCACTTCTCCTCATAACTTATACTTATTCACCCACTTAATTATCATTGTTACCCACCAAACATGTCTTAAACAACCTTATATCATCATTACATATCAATCCCCACCATTGGATATCATTTCCTAACCTTAAACAAAGTTTTTGGTCAAAACAGCACCGCGTCCGAACTTGTGTCCGAGCTTACCAAGTTCGGACGCAAGTCGAGACTCAAAAGGGTGCAACCAGACGTGTGTCCGAACATGTGTCCGAACTTCCCTAAGTTCGGACATAGGTCGAGGAAAAATCAAAGGAAGAATTTCAAGTGTCCGAACATCTAAGTCCGGACGGTAGTTCGGACTCTAGTCGAGACTCAAAAATTTTAATCGCAACAGGGCATGTCCGAGCTTCCAAATTCGGACGGAAGTTCGGACAGGCCAGAATATTCATCTTCTACACCCTTAAACACTTATCTCCTTTCTTGCAAAAATTCCCAACTCTTCCACAAGTGTCCCCTTATGTCTTAATACCATATAGGCACTTAAACTCACCTTAGAACATCCTTTAAAACCTCCTTAACCATTTTCTCAATCCTTACAAAAAATTTCTAACACTTGTTACTTATTTCCTTATTTTTCCAACATGTTATTTTTGTCTAAAACTCTAACCATCCAAAGTGTTTCCTTCCCAATCAATGTAACTTCTCCCTAAGCATTATTACATCCCCTCTTTGCTTGCCAAACCTTCCAAGGTTATCTTGCATGTCCATACACAATTCCTTTCTTTTCCTTTTTCTACTCATCAACCTAAACTCATGAACTTACCTATGCATTTCTCCCCATCTTCTTAGCACCTTAACCTTGTTCTTCTTTACCTTAACTATCCTACACCCTCCTTGGACATTTCCATCTCCTTTTACTCACTTACTCACCATTCTCATGATCATACACTCTTTTACATTCCTAGTCATTTTCCTTGACATTTGACAACATTCTCCCACACCTTTCTCTTCCATCACCTATGTCCACTCATTACCATCTAAACTAAACCTCATTAGTCCACTACTAATATCATCACACTTACACAAGCTATCCAAACTCCTCATTGTTTTATTCTCTAGTTCATACCTAAATCACCTTAAAGCATTATACACCTTTCCATCCAAATCTTTGCTCAAGTCTTAGCATTCCTCATCACATGATTTTGGTGTGTTTAATACACCCACCTAACCTCTAATTCCTCCTACACAACTCTAGGCCATTCTAAGCCTCAATAACTCCTTAATTAACTCATTTCCACTCTAGTTCCTTCTAATGACTCCTAGTAAATCCCAGGTCATATCAACTCACCACCACCACCTAAACACTTAGTTTTCTACTCAAATTTTGCCATAGCTCCTCTAGTATATTCTCATGCCCAAATACATTGTTTTTCTCACACAATAATCTCACACACCAAGTCCTTTCTCATCTTATTTTCTCACCCAAATCAACTCATTCACAACAAACTCAATATAGTGCAATAATCTTAAATTGCATAGCACTAAGGCTCTTAAATGACATGGCTCTTAGGCCCTTAAATGACTTAAACTTAAACACTGAATTTCCCACATATATAAGCTTTCAACCTGCAAAACACCCATCAATCTCATAGTAGTTTTAATGCTCTTAAAATCCCTCTTAAACTTATATTTCTAACTCATTCCCATTGGCTCCTTAGTCACAAGTTCATAAGCTTGTTTAAATTCTTTTTCATAGGTTATATAACCCATTACTTAATGTAAGCTTTAAGCTACATTAGTACTTATCTAAATACCACCCCTTAAACCTTAAACCACCATTAGGTAAGCATTTTACCTTGTTTTTCCAAGCTTATCTTAACTTCCTCCTTAGACCTTCTTCTTGAATGAATCTCGGCCAACCATTAGATTTCCTTTGCCAATGTTCTAATCAATATTCAATGACTCCCATGAGTGCTAAACAATACACTAACCTTAAGGAATGAAACCCTAGGTTAAAAATGTGTTTTAAGGTATTAAATTGAATGCTTTACCTTGGATTCTCAAAACAAGCTTGGATATGAATCAAGAAGGACCTCCTCTAGCCCTTGGAGAATATAAAATAAGCTAGAACAAGGCATAAAAATGAAGCCCCATGAGTGTAATTTTCGGACATGTGAAGAAGTGATGGAAAGATGGTTTTTCTTACATATTCTTTACCTTAAGAGAATGGAGAACCAAATGGGCTCTTCAAACTTTATTTTCCTCCATCAATGGAGATTTCACATGTCTCCAAAATGAAGCTTTTCCAATTTTGTAAAGATAGAAAGCTAGAGCTTGAGCTAACTAAGAGATATATGTGTTTAGTTTTTGATTTGAAGCTAAAATGAGCAAGTTATGGACATTTGAAGATGGAGCAAGAATGGAGCTGCTTGGAACGGTTTGAGAGGATGAAGAAGGTGAAGAAAACCGTGGGATAAGAAGAGAAATGAAGAAGAGAGGAGAGAGGTAGGTTAATATAAGGTATTTTACTTTTATAAAGCAAATAGTACTATTCTCTCTTTTACTCTTCTTTTCCTTTATTTGCTTAGTCATGTGGTGACTCCACACATCAAAAACCGGCCCCCTCTTGTAATTAGAGATATTTATGGTCTTGGTTGACCATCTCATTGACTTATGTTGACTTAAGCTTAATTTGGGCACTATTCACAAATTAGTGCACATATTTCTGAAATTTTTGATTTCCCATTGATTTAGGCTTCCTAATGTGATACTAATTAGTACACATGTTGATTAAGGTGTAATCATGGGCATTTAGCCACTCAAAATTTATTTCTAAGACAATTTCTCAAAAAGGTGCTTTAAGAAGTCTTAAAGCGCATTTTGTGTTTAAGCTTGTTTTTGAGCTTGGTTTTCTTTGGTAATAGATTTAAAATGTCCATTAGCATATTACTAAATCCTTATAATGATATTTGGGTGCTAATCAAAGTCACTCCAAGCTTAGAGCACGTTTTTGCCCAAATTGCCCTTAAGGCATTTTCTTGTGTTTTCCTTGGTTTAAATTGTCTACCAATCTTTCTAAGGCATATTTTAGCCTTAATACATCATAATTTGATGTTTACTTAACATACTTAGATTTGGGGTATTTCACCAACATAATTCGGTTAACAGTTATTATAATGGTCTCTTGTTGCGCACCATGTACCAGTCGATTGGACAGTTATCCGCCGTTGCGGTTTGCATGGAGTATCTAATCTCCATCTTAGAGTATCTCTTGTAATGCTCGCTTTTGCCCTTCGTCTGTTGTAAACATACAATACGACTGCGGGTCTTAGCTTGGTATTCATTTTCTGTTCAACCCTAATTGGTACTAACATACTAACGTTTTATGGCATGAGCATGTGGTTATTATTATTTAATGCGACATCATCGCAGCGCCCTCAACGCGTGGTATAACTCTCTCTGTGCCCCCTTTTTGGGTAGCATCTATTATCACAAAGGTTTCTCTAATATAACTTCCTTAGATACCACAATTCCTCTTCTCATTCATGGGTTCAACTTGCCATTACCATTAAATTGGCCTTAGTTTCCTCGTTTACTAAAATCCGTAAAACTTATGTTCTGACTCCTCCACTGTGGAGTTGCGACCTTATGTCACTTTATTATCAAGCTATCCTTGATTTTCCTAACCTTGCTAGTTGGACTGAGATCTCTCTCGTCATTACATGGTTTACCTAGTCAGGGTTCCATTCGCTGACTTAGACACATAGTTGATTACCTCCTGGGTCCTTACACTACTCGTTTACATGCATAGGGTGCCATACTGATACATTACTACTTACCCAACTAACTTATTACAGTTTGTCAGGCCCACAAGCACCTAGGAGTGCGGTCGTCCCATGTCTCGTTTAGTGCACTCGTAGCGTTCATACCCGGTGATTATCGTACTCTTAGCCTCGGTAATTTATGTTTGAGTAACTATACTGCCAATTCTTAACCTTTAATGTCGGAATGGCCCTAATATTAGGTTCTATGGTTTCCTTTATTAATGTGTATTTCTTTTACTTTATCTAAGATAGGTGTTTGCGACTTATCGCCCTAACTCTGGTTTCCACATGCTCATCATCTGGTATTTGTGAATGGGGATCAATAACTACTTATTATCTCTCCCGTTCACTCCCAGGCTGCTAACGCCTTTAGATATGAGTTTTCAGTATCCGAACTCCACCCAATCTATTGGGTTACACCCTATGGTGTTTCCGAACTCCATGATAAAGGTTGACACCTCGTGTTTCCCCTGTCTTATGCTAGTCCCGTTAGTCTGATATTAATCAGTACTTGTGATTCATCACCCTTGTTCCCCTAGTTTTGGGTCACTTTGATGGTACTAAGGTATCCTTCCGTAGGCCTAAGCCATACGATATTCGGGCTCAGTACTTATTCTGATAGCTTGATGATTGTTGGTCTTGTTATTTAATTTAATCCTAGTTGGTTCTAATACTTTTCTCCTCAGGTTACATTTGGATACCCACAACTTAGTGGTTTCCTCTAATCATTCCTCTTCATTGTGTAATCCTTACTCTTATTCAACTCATATTTCCTCCATCCTCTTTGAGGTAACGGTATCTTCCGTCATCAGGCAATTTTCACCTTTTAGTTTATATCCACTGCCCCCCCCCCATACGGGAGTCTAGCAGCATAATGGATCAACAACACCTCCGGTGTGTGTGGTGCGGGCATTACATCGGCCCCTTTTATTGCACGTTCACATCTGCCTATTAATTATTTTTTTTTTAAAAGACCTGACTCGTATAGCTCACTTCTTGCCCTTTGGCAATGTTCAATGGTAGTGGTTTAACCACGAGTGTCGCCCACTCACTAAATATGGTTATGCTGGTCCTGAAGACCCGTCACTCCCTACCGGTAATGATTGACGTTTAATGTCCATACCGGCACTGGGGTTAGGCTTGTACGCACTAATTATTGTTATTCTCATTTACTCCCCCTTTTAATATTCTACTAAATGGTGTATTATTTTCAGGTTTAATGGTCAGACCGGCTAGGTCTTCTCGAGGTTTTATCGACCTCAAACCCAAGGGTTTTGTACCCCTGCCCTTAAGAAGGCTCTGTCCTGCTTTATTGCATTACGGACATACATAAAGTTTACTGTCTATTGGTAACTGCCTGGACCACTACGTCCTTTAGGGTTAGTTTACCATCGCTGCACTTGCTGTAGCAAGTGCGCAAGGCAGGTTGAAATTTGATACTTTGGTTAATGTGGAACTTGCAGTGGCAAGTACGCCATGTAGACTGAGCCACCGGTACGGTGTGTCAGTGCAGTGCTATTCCCTAATCGGGTTCCTGTCCAAGTCTAAAGTTCTTATTCAAATTAATACAGTCTCACTCCGCACTCGTTTCCACAAGTTTACCATGGTAGTAAGGTCTCACTCACCTCTCGAGGCGTTGCATGATAGCAACTTAGCGAGTTCTTGTTTCTACAGTTCTCATGATCTCTCCTCATGCACGTCGGGCCATCTTGAACCTTCAGTGTTGCATGGTTTTAAAGTTACTCGCTTCAGGTGAGACTTCTAAAGGTAATTCCTTCCGTCTGTTACATATCTCATAAACTAATCATTACTCGCCGTTTCTACCTCTTTTCCCCCAAGCGCACCATCGGTGCTTTCCTAGATGTAAGACAGGGTCGCCTTGCTTATAGCAAGCTTGCCCCATTAGTCCTATAGGAATTTTCTTCTCAAACTTGGTTTATTTTTTATCTCATCCTCGTATGGTAGACATTATGTCATTACCAGGACCTCCGGTCCTAAACATTACACCAAAACACTAAGTCTTATTCTCTACATTTAACGTAGTTCTCATAGCATCCACACCGGGTCTTCCCGATCAGGAGAGTTATCTCCGTGGCGCTTCTCATTTCTTGTGTTATCAGGTAGTACTCGAGGTATGGGCTGCGGCGGGTGGGGTACCATCGCAAGTTTCCCCGGGATGCTCTCCCATCAAGTGCGAGTGTTTCATACAGCCTTCGCGTTACTTGGGGTAGCTGGACCCTCACCGCCTCCCGCTGCTCCGTTTTCTTCCTTAGTACTGTTACCCAGACCTCTCCCTGACATAAGTCAAGAGGACGGGTTGGACCTTTACTCGGTCTAATACTGTAGTCTCGGTCGTTTATTATTGAAGTGCCTCTACGGCTATGGTGTGCAAGCTTTGAGCATTGCATCAACCCCGCAAGGTCACGTATCCTCACAACGTTTCCCGTATTCCCAAAACCTATGCTCACTGTATAAATCCTACTATCTCTTGTCATCAGAGCGGTACTCCGCTCTGATACCACTTTTGTAACACCCCTACTCTAAACGGCTCCTAATCATCTTATTTAACATCATAATCGCAGCGGTAATCTCAACAACTGAACTACTGGTGTCACCGTTCTTACTCGCCCACACGAGTAATAACGTGCTTACTGATATATTCTTAAATGCGAAACTATTTCCCACAGTGACAACAAGAGATATATCTATCCTTCCCAAACCAATATAAAATACATTCACAGTGAGCATTCTAAGTACCCCAATCCTATACACGTTTCTAAGTTCGTATCAAAATGCAACAGTGCATATTTAAACGACTGTAATTAAACTACCCAGCGCGTCCCTCTCTTTGCCGACACCAGAAGCTGCATACCTGCAAAAGTGGTTGTTTGTGGTATGGAATCAGCCCCTGCTGAGTATGTTACTACATGACTGTCATGCCCCCTCGGACCCTCAGTTAATTGGTCGAGAGCATGCAATTCATTTCATGCAAGTAGTTTTAATGTTAAAAACTGTAAAGCAACAATATATTGCAGTAAACTCAAACAACAAACAAGCCCCCGGCTTCACACATGCATCGATATAGACCACTGAAAGCGTTACAAACGCTTATATGAGTACAGAGACTCCATTCCAACAAACACTTAATAGTTCATAATTGAGTACGGCGACTCACTCGACCAAACAATCCACCATAATCTACACATGAGTACAGCGACTCGACTCAACCAGTACACAACACACAATATGAGCACAATGGCTTGTTCAAACAAATCCATCAACATACCACACATAATTATAAAGCATAACCACTGAGCAACAAGGCGAATTAACGAGAATTATAAACGAGTATAATTTCCCGTCTTTGGCATACAAGCCCAAATAATGTTCGCCTAATGTGCGAGTTATATAGTCGTTCGTAATTGTTCAGTCATACCTAATGACAACGTCTCGTTAGAACGACGTGTCTCTAAGTTACCCATCTCTTATGGCGGGTCACCCACGGCAACAGCCACTCCAGCGGTAGAATCTCCGTCCTACGAACAATCTGTAGTTCATTGGAAATTTATCCAGATACTTACGGTTACCACACGGTATCCTAGTATCGTTAATGGATCACAGTTCACAGCAAGAGCCACATCCTCTTGATAAACTTATCTATACCATCGCATCGCTTTACTATTTTTTTTTCTAACACAGCAAACTAAGGTCATAGTCCAATCCTGAGTATGTCGACTCGGGATCCAGTGCTAGATACGAGAGCGTCGTTAAAGAGGCCAATGCTCCGTATATAAGTCTCAGATATTTTATATATCTTATTATCCTAATGCTACAACGTTTTACTTACGTTCCTTATATTACACATATAAGATAGCATCATTGCCGCTAGTTCGTTTTATAATATGGTCATATATACGAACGGTACTGTTATCGCACAACAGTAATAATAATAAAGCAGCATTAATACGCAACTCAAGCATATTAATTCACACAAGCAGACATTCAATCTTATCACAGATTTTCACACAATGTCTGAACTGAGGAAATCCTCAGAGACAATCAAGCCACATAAATAACATACTGTTCACCCTGATGTATTACGGTGGAGTATGAATCAGCAAGTCCCTATGCTCCGTGTGTCGTCTCTAACAGTCTAAACAATACATAATGCTACTGATTAGCATCCCGTATGAAAATACAACCCTACGGTAACCCGTACCGTCACTAATATCTCCCGGTTAACCCCCCATTATAAACTGTCAATGTTTGTCGGGTTTTTGGCTTAACTCGAGATTAGAAAGGTGTATATTACATGCGTAGTCTTGTCTTGTATATTAATATACTTATTGTTGAACTTGTTATCGCATGTAACTTAACATACCCTTGTATGTCGTATAGTTTGTTTCTATATTGTATGCATGATTCCTTGTCATGTACTATTCATCTCACCTTAGTATTTTTTTTCCCTAAGGTTTGTTTCTCTTTTTTTTTTCCAAGTTCAATGTGGTATAACTCATATGTAAACAATATTTTGGATTATATAAATCCTTATTATCCCATGTATACTCTAAACATTAGAATTCCATATCCAATGTTTGTAATTCTTTTCCCATTATCTCATATCATTTTAATTATGAAAGCACATGGTTATTGAACCATATTATAATTTCTACACCATAACCTATATTTATTTATATACATGTATTATGGAACTATTTATTATACGGTAAGTCTTAAAATATATATTCATCCTTTTTAATGAATACCTCTTATATTATAAATGTTATAACTCTTATAACATTAAAACCATATTATAAATTCCATTTTAAAAAATGTTAATATTTCCGAACAGCACCTATGTTCTTAAACATTTACAAAATCCACCACATAATTAATATATTGTTACATTATAGTTATATAACATATATTATGACATTTATGTCATTAAAACAATTATAACATATAGTTGTAAATTGTTTAAAAATACCAAACAGCCCCTTATATTTTCGGCTTTCACTATAAACCACCAAACTTTGTATATATTCCAAATCTTCCCAATTTATAATACATAGTTTCCTAATTCCATTAACACTATATATTATACATATATCTTAATAAAACCTTATATATAATTCCAAAAATTACCAAACTATACCAAAAGGTTATAAATATTATTCCTAGCCTTATACTCTCCATAAATCTCGGTTTTGACCCATATGTTACCCATTTGTAACAATGTCATGAAATATCTTATATTATACTTATATAATTCATATAAACTCCAAATTTAACCAAATAAACTTCTAAAAATTCCTAATAACTTAAGGGCTGTACTAAATCCCATTTAGTACCCCAAAGTTTCAGAAATTACTTTATAGCCCCATCTCTTATAAATCTTTTACAATTTAATACTTATCTTAATATAAGGTAGTATTTTAGTTTCTAAAATTCTCCAAACTTGGTCAAAGTCTACTATATAGTCAACTTTGACTTCTAGTACCAATTTGGAACCAAACTTTCGGTAATCACCAATAATACCCCATAGTTTTCTATTTTTACAATCTTGACCCAAAACTTTATAAAATGTTATAATTTTTATTAAATTCATTTAAAAACCCTAAATTCCTCTAAATTAAGCCCACGGCCTAATATTTTGTTAGTAATTACCGTTTGACCCCAAACTTAGTTATATAAGCATAAATCTAACTAAATAAGCTTATAAACTTAAATTAAAATGGCCTAATGACATGGCCTTATTACAACCTTGAACTTGCAAAATAAATTACACTTTAAATGTCTCAAAATATAGCATAAACTCACGGCCTCACCATGGTTTAATTATTTTTCCACATAATGTCATAATTTGACCATTATGTTAATTAAATCTCTTAAATGACTAGCTTAATTTATCTTAGTCATTTTTTTCCATTTCTAGGTGAATATAACCCATATTATTAAGTTCCCTCTCGGCAATATTAATATATATGCTTAGAAATTATAAAATCATAAGTTTTAAGGTGTTTATACCTTGATTTCTCCTTGTATGAACTCGGCCACTAGAAGGAAAATTCACCACATCATTTAGACATGTGTTAATACACCAAAATAAGATATGGTTATACTCCAAGCTTGAGCTTAACCATAAGGAACAATTAATGTAAGATTTAAGGCAAAAATCACCTTAAAAATGCAAGGGAACTTCAAGATGGATTCGGCCTGAATCAAACACACCACAAGGTGTTAGATCCACCATATAGACATAGGAAATAGCTAGACCACAACAATCTGCCTTGGTATTAGGTTTTACCTCGGAAAAATGCCTTAAAGAAGGGTATTTGCTCTAGATCTCGGCCTCTCTTGCTTCAAATGGCTAACCAACTGATTGAACATGTAAATATGAAGATTATGAGTGTATAAACTCATAAAAATCAAAGGATGAAAATCGGATGAAGAGTAGAGAAGCTTAAGGTATGTTTTTACCTTAAAATGAGATTTTGGGAAACCTTGGTCCCTATATTTGCTTCAGCCGAAATTGGTTGGTGTTCTAACATTAAAACACTGAGAATAAGCCATAGGAAGTGATGAGCCACGAGATCTAAGTGTAGATGGTGAAGAGATGAAGAAAAAGAGCCAAAATAAGCCTTAAACCATTACCTTAGGAGCTTAAGAGTTGGATCTACCTTCCATGCTCAAGAACATCGGTTGGGAGGGTCTGGAAACTGAAGGAGCTCGGCTGGAATGGAGCTAGGAGAAAGAGAATGATTGGAAGGAGCCTTAATAATTCAAAAGGCAACTTATGATTAATTAATGATTGTAAATGAGTAATGACTCATCAAAGAGATAAGAAGGGATGAGAGCCATCGGTTAATGGAGGGGAAAGGCAGGCTCACACGGTTTTGGAGGCCATTTGACACAATAATGGAGCCAAAGAGTGTATTGTTTAATCAAAAGGTAAAGTAGTCTCCTTAATTTAAGGGCTTGTGTTGGAGACTTGTCTCTTGAATGTGCAAGTGGTGAATCCAGCCTCCTCTTGCTTGTAGCTGCCGATTCCATGTGGTCAAAGGGGTCAACTTTGACCTCTTGACCATTTTTAGTCAATGTTGACTCAAGCGGGCCCCCTTTTAGGGTTTTATTAATATTTTAATATTAAATTTGTAAATTTGTGGAATTAAATCCCTAATATGATATAATGTGATATAATATCATATTTAATGTTAATTATAACCTTTGATCCCATTAAAAGCCAATTTAGAAGGAAATTTCACAAAAACGTGCTTTAAGGTGCTTTAGTGCATACAGTCTTTATGGTGCTTTAAAGCACATTTTAGGCTTTACCAATCTTAAGGCATGTCTTGGCTTGTTGAGATCTTTTAGATTGTTCCCCAATAAAATTTAGATGTTTATTAACCATCTTAGATCATTATTAGATCATTTAATTAAGTTTTAAAAGTTAGGGGTATTTCATTTAGAGCCATATAGAACTGCCTTGTTGTTTCTTGTTGTTGGAGATCATTGTAACCCTTCTTAGCACTACACCTACAACTACATTTCTTGTCCAAAACTTTAAGGTCGTCACAAATTCATCTCATTTTTGTGTCGTAGACTGAAACAATGTCTTCATCTTGTTCAATTTTCCCCAATTCCCTCTTCAAAGCATAAATTTGTGCGGCATTGGCTTGCTCGTATCGAGCACAGCGCATCTCTCAAGCATCTTCTTCTAAATAGTAAAGTATCAACTCGACAATATCTAAAGAGACACACTATGACAACCACGATATCACCTTGTGGTTACACCTCTCTCATGCTCCAAATCTAGCATCTTCAGGTTGCGACGCCTTGAAGGATTTGTCCAACAGACCAAATTTGCTTTTCACCTTTAGGGCTATGGTGACAGCTCTATTCCACCCAACAAATCCTTGCCTAGAGAATGTGATACGTTCGAGTGTATCAAACTCCCAAACCTCCAAGAAGGCACGTTTATTTCATTCTTCAATATCCTTTCCCAACATAATACCAATCCTTAAGTACTAGTAGTTAGTTACAGTATGCTAACTACCGCACCAACAAAATAGCTACTAACAGAACAAAAAGTACTAACAGTAGTAGAGACAATTAGTGCTTACAACATAATTACTAATTAGCCCCAACGTGTATACACCAAACCAAATCTGTTGCTATTATTCACACCAGGAGGCATACCATCACCCCTTCCTTTTTTAACACCTTGTCCTCAAGGTGTTGATCTGGAAACTGTTCCTTGAGAACAAAAACTAGCTCCCATGAAGCATCGAACTCAGGAGAATTATGCCAGCGGATTAGAGCTTCAGGTTCCTCATTCTCACGATGTCTGTAGCACAGAACCTCTGTTAGTTGGAGTCACAGTTCTAGCTCAACTGTCAACCTAGCTGGTAACTGAGAAGACGAATGAGAAGAAGGTGGCAGGGCCTTCCGAAGTTGGGAAACATGAACAGTAGGGTGAATTCTTGCATTAGGAGGAAGAAGCAGTTTGTATGCCACTTCTCCAATCCGAGCTTCAATTTCAAAGTGACCATAATAGCGAGAGCTCAATTTGGCATTACGCTTCTTAGTGAGTAACCTGTACTTGTAAGGATGGATGCACAAAAACACCCAATCACCTACTACAAACTGAACAGGTCTTCTGTGACCATCATCTTGAGACTTCATCCTTTGCTGAGCCTTTAACAAGTTTGCCTTCAACTCATCAAGTAACGAATCCCTCTCAGACAGCTGAATGTCTACTTCATTAATAAGAGAGCCCAGCGGACTGTACCTTAGAAGGACAGGAGGATCTCTTCCATAAACTACCTTAAAAGGAGTGGTTCCCAAGCTTTGGTGAAATGTAGTACTAAACCAATATTCAGCCCAAGGCAAGGCTTGCAACCACAACTTGGGTTTCTGATAAGAAAAGCATCTCAAGTAGTCTTCAAGGCATCTATTAACCACCTCAGTCTGTCCATCAGATTGGGGATGGTAAGCTGAGCTTAAACACAGTTTAGTCCCAGCTAAATGGACCAATTCTTTCCAGAAATTACTGAGAAAAACCGGATCCCTATCAGAAACGATAGATCTTGGAAAACCATGTGTGGAGGGTGATTTTTCGGTATGAGAGGGGGTCTATCTAAATGGTCTAACTAAGAAGTCTAGATCCTAGAAATTGCCATTCTGTGGAGGGTGAAAACCCGTTATTCTGGCATCCCTCAAATACCTACTAAATCGTCTGTCTTTCCTAGAAAGCGTAAAGAGGAGTGCAAGGGTGCACTACACCCGCTCTCGATGGGCCCCACGCGGACTTATGCCTCTGTAAGGAGGAGTTGACAAGAGTCGCCACCTAGTTTGACCTAAGGAACTAGGAAGGGAGGAGAAGGGTTCTAAGAACCGTTAATTGACTCTATGATTTGCATATGGATTGGACTTATCTGGTCATTTCAAATATTATGTGTGGGTTCGCACTGGGTTACACCCCTCAGAAGTGGCAACGACCACGACTTTGGATTGGTGCCTGAGGAAACCTCGGTCTCCAATTGTCTGGATTACCTTCTTTCAAAACCTTAGAGAGATTCAATAAAAGCCAAAGGATAGGATTGAGTGTGGACTGAGGAAAGGATGATTTCAAAGAGTTTGAAGAAATAGGCTGGTCTTGAAGTATTGGTTGAAGTGTTTGAGAGGTTTTGATTGTTTTGAGGGGTTTGAGGTTGTTTTGGCTTTCACGGGATTAAGAGGATGATGAGAGTTTTGAGTAGACCTGGCAATTTGGGTCGCTGGGTCGGGTTGATATCAACCCTAACCCAACCTATTTAAGATATCATCAACCCTAACCCAACCCAAAAATGGATGGGTCAGAAAATTATGACCCTAACCCAACCCGTTTAAAATCCTTCAACCCTAACCCAACCCACCCAACCCATTTTTTCAAGCATACAATAATTTAGATGAATTAGGAGTAGAAATTAATATAAAAATCCAAAAACATCCAATGCTAGCTGACACACTAATTAGGATGAAACAAAAGGGAAAGAAGTAATCTTACTTGATCGACCAAACTTTAAACGAATTCCATGTTATGCAAAGAATGTAAAAGTACGACACCAATTTCCCATGAATAGAATAACACGTACTTTTTTCATAAGTTTATATTTATCAATCTAAGTCTAAAGCTCTACCACTGTTGGGGAGGAATCCTATCTAGATATGCACATGTTCCTAGTGCCCTTAATAAAAAGAGGAATGAAAATGAAAATCTTCATTATGCATTAGAGAAATATACTAAGGAAAAATCTTCTAAAGTTAGAAATAATTTATAAACTGAGAGCTCAAGGCCTCAAACTATGACTGATAGTTTAAAATAATTACACCTGTTTAAACTGAGTGATTATGCCTGAGAAAAGTACAATCACAATCACTTAATCGTTACCAACAGTTGAGGAACTTTTATGCAGCACACTATCCGCATTGTTGGCTTCAGAATTCACTAAGAGGTCTATAATCAAGATTCTACTTACAAAAAATACATATCATCTACTTTTGTTCACTCTTCTAGATTATCTGAACATATCTATGTTCTCAAGAACAACTATGGTTGTGAGAATAAGAAAAACAAACATTGGGCAGAGATAAAGAGCGACATAGAGAAGAAAAATGGATGTAAGTATGCAAGACGAGAGCATTTGAGTTTTCAACATTATGTTAAGGTATGGTTGTGCCTTTTGTTTGATATGCAGCTGGTTGTGCCGTTTGTTTAGTTAAGATTATGTGATATTATTAAAGGTGGGAAAGCCCAACTGCACTTGGGCTTAAGGCTAAGGTATAGTTTGATCTTAAAAATATATATATATATATGTGAATTATATTTTTATTACTAACAAATATATTTTCGGGTTTCAGGCTGGGTCATGGGTGAAGATCTCTACCCTAACCCAACCCAAAAAATTAGCTTATTACCCTAACCCAACCCAAAAAATAGATGGGTCAATAATCAAGACCCTAACCCGTAAAATTATGGGTTGGGTCAAAATTGTCAGTGTAACACCCCAACCGTTAATCCTTCCATTATCCTCTAATCATTCCCATAATTACCTTACTCGCAGCGGAATACTTACTTACTCCCGGCGGGTGATACAACGCCGTTAGCATTCCAAGGCTAACAAGGCTGCTACTACTTACCGTGTCGGTATGATGATTAGAATAAACCAAATACATGCTACTTACTTTACAATACCGAATACTTAATTACATTTGATTACCGAGTATACTGAATATATGAATTACATTCCATGACTACTTCCCAAAAATGAAGAGTTAATACATCCTCTCCTTACTATCTAATCAAGAATTCAATATCCAAAAAGGTGTACCACATGGTACACCGGCTACTCAAAAAGGCCTTAGCCGTGTATAACTCGGTACACCATCCCAATCCTACTAACTACCAAAAAGAATTACATCTGGTCCTTACTCTACCTTCATGCCTCGCGGTTACCTGTGGAGTAAAAACATTCCCCCGAGGGGGTCAGCTTACGCTGAATATGATAACCGCATACCCCGCGTACTAGCGAGGGTACGCCAACTTTTTGGTCATATACATGCGGTTTGTTTCATTCATACATACGTACATGCTTTATACAATACAATTCAATACATTCATTTCACAAAGCATACATACATACAAGGAAGACAATTCAAGTCAACCGTTCATGCTTACCCATACTCACCGCATTATAGAGATACAATTCTCCAATACATACAAAGGTCTTGTTAGCCTCATTACACACCCGGGTTAATCGGGTGTTCAATACTCTTTTACTCCGGGTCAATGACTTACAATAGTCAAGACCAATACAAACACAATACTTACTTCTTACATACTTTACTTCCAGTTAAGTCGGTATGACCTCCGGGCAGGGATTACTACATCCCACCACCGGGCTTTAGGGTGGCCCACTAATCCAGGATGCTACCCATTCAAGGGAATTGGTCCAAGGAAAAGATTATAGCCAGGATTCGGATCCAACCTCTTGTGTTTCCTTATCCTCACGCGTGGCCGAAACTATATCGGACTTCTACTCATTCCATTTTACTCATTACTCAAGTTAGGAGTTAGAATGTTAGGAATTAGTAGAAGTCAGTACTTCATTTCCATACATACATACAATACACAAGTACACAATACTTACACATACTTCTCAATTATACAAACTAATTGTTCAAGGAAATACAACAAGAACAAAATAGTTCAAACACAGTTAAGTGCAATATAAGTCCGATTCGTGCATTTATCTTGTTGGTGATCACATAAGCACACAAATCGGGGTAACCAAGTTAGGATACAGGGCATGAAGAAATCATACCGTTCACCGTCGTACTCGTACTACCGGTTCCTTCGATGTTCAACTATTTGATCCTATACATACATGAAGTTGTATGATCAATGATCCAACTTACTCTTCCATTAATACTCCTAATGTATACTTACTACTCCTTTACATTCATACTTGATTATAAAACCACTCTTTTCCGTATTACTTCTTAAACTTGCTTCCTTACTCACTTACTTACTTTCTTCCCTTTACTACTTCATTTGTGATGTACTACCACATATATATGCATATATTTGTATAGGCATATATATATATATATATGATAACTATAATCACATAATAAAACATTTTTTTTGACTCGACCGAACTTGCAAGTCCGGTCGCAAGTTCGGTCCAAGTCAGTAGGCTACATCGTGTGAAAATTCCAGGGCCGACCGACCTTGCAAGTCCGGTCCCAAGGTCGGTCCATTCCAGTAAGTTTCCTTCTTGAAAATTTTAGCCCGATCGACCTTGCAAGTCCGGTCGCAAGGTCGGTCCATTCCAGTAGCTTGCATTACGGGAATTTTTCTGGCCGACCGAACTTCCAAGTCCGGTCGCAAGTTCGGTCCATTCCAGAAGGTTTCTGACGGGAGAATTTTCTGGTCCGACCGAACTTGCAAGTCCGGTCGCAAGGTCGGTCGATTCCAGAAGGTTTCCCGTCTTTGTAAATCTGGGCTCGACCGACCTTGCAAGTTCGGTCCTAAGGTCGGTCTGGCCCAGTATTTCAGTTTTAAAATCTGTTTCTTAGTGTTTTACTTTCCCATTGCTTCCCCAATCTTTGCCAATACTTCCCTACATGTTTACCACTCATTTAGATGCTCTAAATCACCTTAATTCATCTTCCAAACCTACTACTCAATTTCTACTCAACTTACACAATCCTTCATCACTTCTTCCCAACACTTGCATCAGTTTTCATTTTACTTATGCTACAGATTTTTGTTTTCCTTCTTATGCTACAGATTTTCACCTCAACTCTTACACTCCAATACTCCCTCAACTAAGGTCACTCTTGGCATCTTAAATACACTAGTTCACATCCTAACTCCATCCCACTTTCAAACTCATTTTCAAATCTGTTGCAAGACACTAAACTACTCCCATTATACTCTCCAAATACTTCCTCTTCTTAAACACTTAAGTCCTCTCATTCCTACACAAAATTTGACATAGTCTCCCCTATAATTGTTACTTTTCTCACACACTATTTCAGCTCACAATTACACATTCTCACAACCTGTTTACACAATACACTATACTCACATACTAACACTACTACAACAACAATAAAATTCCTGCACACCTACACATTCAATACCCCATGTTTTCCCAAGTTTTAAACATCATTTAAAACTTCAAAAACTGTTACATTATCAATCCTCATTATACTACCACATACTTACTACTCATTACTCAATACACCATTCATTTTACTACTTCAAAAACTGTTACAATACTACATACAAAACTAGCTCAAGGTGAAGATAATTACCTTGTGTTTCTAGTTTTCTTTCTTCCTTTTTCCTCCTCTTCCTTTCTTCTCCTTTGTTCTCGGTCCCAATGAGATTCACACACGCAAAGTGCTACAGCCCATACCAAATGCACAACACCATTCAAATTCTACCCTTAATCAACCTAAAGCTTAAAGCATAGTTTTAGGGTTTAAGAAAAGCTATTACCTTCCAATGGATGGATGGAGTTCTTGGCTAGCAAGAGAACAAGATTCCTAGCCCAACAAGAGAGCCAAAATCGGCTGGAACAAAGAGGGCCAAGAGTTCAAAAACTAAAAATCCTTATAATGCTAATGAGAGCTAGAAATGATGGATTCTCGAAATTCTTTTTACCTCAAAGCAACAAGGAGGTGAAGGTGCTTCTAATGGTGGCCTCAAATCTTCAAATGGAGAATACCCATAAAAACGAAAATGGAGTTTTTGGATTTTTGAAAGGAGAAAGGTGTTCTCCTTTGCAAGGGGATTACAATGGTATACTTTTTGTTGAGTTTGGAGAAGATTTGAGTGTTCAAAGAGAGGAGGGAAGGTGAGAGCTATAGGGGACTCACAAAATCGCCATTTGCAAGCTTGAGGAAGAAGAAGAGAAAAAGAGAGAGAGGGGCTACGTGAGGGGAAGAGGGGAGTGAGGAGAGAGAGTAATTTTTTTGCTTTTACTTATTTCTTTTCCTTTACAAATAGAAACATTAAGTGAGTGAGGAAGGGGGAGCTGGCCGGCCCACATGTGCACACACACACAGATTTTAAATTTTTATTTGCAAAGTGGACACACTTAGTTTTGTTTATTTGCATTCTCACCCCACAACTTACCGGTTGTTACAGTCCTTACTACCCGGTACCCGTTTTTCGGAATTTTCTCGTTTAATTAATTTTATTGGTTCTAAAGCTTCACTAATATTTATTAATGATTATTTAGTTGACCAAACTGCTATGAGTTTATTTAACTCGCTTAAAGTCACATTTTCCTGATTTCCTCGAAAAACGTGCTTTAAGGTTCGTTTATGCTTTTAACCCATTTTAAGGGTCCGTTTTCTTCGGGATTTGTTCCCTCGTATTTATTTAAGTGTAATTAAGCCTTTAAAAATATAATTATCCTAATTAATCACTGTTTTTAATTACGGGGTATTTCAGTCAGGTCTAGTTTTGAGGAGTAAAAGGGTATTTTGGTCATTTTTGGTGGAGTCAAGGGGTGTTTGGATCATTTGATGGAATTGAGGAGTTTTTTTGTGTTTGTGAAGTTCGGATCTTGAAATGGTCGGGCTCTTGAGGTGTTTTGAGAAGTCCAAGGTGTTGAAGAGGAATTCGGGTTTTGAGGGCGATCGAGCATGGCGGAGGGTACTTGGTTTGCGGGTGTTCGGGTTTTGAAGATGTTTCAGGTTTCAGATGACTAAGGTTTGTTCGGGAGTATTCAGGAATTGGAGGTCCTGTGTGACTTGGAGTTGGTTCAGGGAAGTGAAACAGTATACGCTATCCTAATACGATCCGATCTGATCCTATATGCTATCCTAATACAATCCGATCTGATCCTCTATTCTACGTTACCTGATCTCGATTACAGAATTTCACAAGAGTAGAGAGAGAGAGACTTAGTTAGAATCGAGAGTGAGTTTGATTGCCCAATGCAGCGTATCATATTTCGTGGGGATACATCCTTATTTATAGTGTTTTAGGCCTGGTTTTTATGGTGCCAGCTTGTATTTTACATGTATAAGTACGGTTCTACCCTTTCCTAGTATCTTTGACTGACCACAGACGGTCAATCGTACAATACTTTGCTTCGCCTAAGTCCTATCCTCATCCGGCTGGAGACGGTCGGATGCCTTATGCGCTTCCACTTCCATCTGGCTAAAGCGGCCGGATGCACTATGTAACCCATTTTTAGCTTGACACCATTTCTTCCCTTCTCATCAGTCCCACAAGTTCTATCTTTCTGAATTTTGGTGAAGAAAATAGAACTTCTGTGTCTTGTATTTTGACGAAAAATTTTGCGACTGAGGTTTTTGGTTCATCTGTGCTTCGTCTTTTCCTTATCCCAGTCCCACAAGTTCTTTTTCTTCATACTTGGAGAAAAGGAACTTCTTATTGGTCACGTGCATAGGTCGTGGTTCGAACCTGCTTTGTACTCCCTTTTTGAATTTGCTCCGCCTATTCTCGGTGTAGAATACGCAGAGTCTTTCTTTCGACTAAAACATCGGAAGCGTCTTTAGGAAGCGTGCGGCTCTTTCTCTTCCCCTGCAAAGAAAGGATACTTTCTGTTCGCACAAGTATATATATTATTTATTTGAGCGGGAAAAAACTTTCCTTAAAGCCCAAATTTTGAGCTTCCTCTTCTTTCTTCATACTGCCCCTTTACTTCGACTGTTCTTCTTCTCTCGCCTCCCTGTCGTCGTGTGCTACCTCGTCTTTCATTGCCGTCGCTGCCCTCTGATCCTTCGTCAATCTTGACAATGTCTTCTTCCTCCGCGAAACAGAGTAAACTCACTGCCAAATTTCCGCCCGCCATCGAGGCAATTCAGGGCTCTCGCTCTTCTAACGGCTTTCGCCCCTCGCATCTGAAGTCCACAAGACCTTTCCTATCTGGGCGTCAACCTTCTCCTTCCTCTCTCAACTACTCCTCCCTTTGCGATTGTCTCAGGGATGTCGAAGCCCCGCTTGGCACGCAGATTTTCCTGCCATCTTCCGACTCTCACCCTAACGACGACTTTGGCCACGGGTATGTAGTTTTCGCTGATTTTTTCCGCTCCGGTCTAACCATTCCCCCGCACCCTTTTGTGCTGGGCTTCCTCCTTCGCCGCTGCTGCACTCTCGCTCACCTTCACCCAAAGGCCATTTCGCACCTCCACGCCTTTGTTTCTCTTTGCGAGGGAAGCAAAATCCGGCCGGAGGGTACCGATTTTGTCCGATTCTTCACAGTTAGGGTTTACCCGAATAGCTTAACCCTCATCACGAAGGCCGGGTACACCCTCTTTGACTACAAGAAGGCTCACGAGTGGGGGTCACGGTGGTTCGTCATTGTTCCCCCATCCGGCCGAGTATTGGGCGTCCCATACTGTGCTGAGGTTATCAGAGGTCAGCTAATCAGCCCCCAAACCCCTCCGGCTGAGCTGCCCATTTCGAAGATTCTGAGGGCATTTAGCAAGGAACCGCCGACTGTCGAGGCTTCTCTGAAGACATATCACAGTAAGCGTCCTCAACCCTTAGTACAAATTCTGTCATTCCTATCGGTCTTCTTATTGTTTGATATGTTGTATGTAGATTTCTTCCAGAAGGGGGACAAGATCGGCCCCTTTCATAGCTGGAACTTCGTCACCTTCAAGAGTGGGGACGGAAAAATCGATTACTACGCCACGCTGGATGCGGCTACTGATGCGGCCGAGCAGCTTTTGGAGAGTGCTCCTCCGGCAAAGCGCTCCAGGCAAGAAGTCGGAGATGACCAAGCCGGTCTCTCAAAGAAAAAGAAGAGGCTAGAATCTCCTGAACGTGCCGACGCCGGGCTGTCAGGTACATGGCACGTGAGCCCCAAGTCTGGGTGCCGTGTCTTCCTTCCCCTCACCCCTGGTTCGGGTTTAGATCTTGGTTCTCGCCTGGGGCGGGAGTCCGGTCATCCGACTCCTATTTGCGAGCAATTTCCTGATTTGACAAGTTACTTTTCCTCAGATCCCGCTCAGGAAAATACCCTGGAGGCCACAGGCTTCCGCGCTGGTCCTTCGGCTGAAGAAGGTTTTGGTTGCTCCGTCGCTTTTCTTGTTCCTTACTTCTCTTCCCTTTTTTAGTATCCTTTCATTTCCAGTTTCATCCTTCTGGTCCTAACTATTTTTATTATTGCGGCAGTCCCTGCTCCTGCCAAGAAAAAACTAAAAAAGAAAACCACATCAAAGCCGAAGGTCACAGAGCCAGAGGTATCAGGGCAAACCTCCGGTGATCCTGAAGCTTCAGGATCATTCTTCATTGATGTTGCTACGGCCACGGACGGGGCAAGGGATAGAGCAACGGAGTATCGTCAGGTGCCGGAGGATCCTGAGCTCCGGAGTAAGCAGAGGGAGGACTACATAGCTTCTTCCTCTTCCTCCCTCCTCCTCCCGCTCAGGAGTCCTACACCACCCTCCCAAAAGGAAGGGTGGTTTTACCATTGCGGGCACCCTCTCCTTTAATATCCTGCGACGCTGCCAAGTACTCCTCCGTCTGGAAGGAGGCAATAAAGAGATCTGGTCATCCAGACGGGATCTTTGCTCCTCCGGCCACCTTTACTGCTACCAAAAAAAGGCTGCGGCTCGAGATGGGGGGCAGATGCTATCATGCGGCATTCCCTCCCAGCAAACGAAGTGTTTGACATGATGTGGGGGGGAATTTTTCAGGTTGGCATGGGTATTTCTTTTGTGTTTCTCTTTTGTTTTGGCTTGGCCTTTTTTCTTGATTTTATGAATTGTTGTTTTAGGTGATGTCCATGGCCCAAAGTGCTGAGGTTCACTTTGGCAACCTCCAATCCAGGCTTCGCTATGAGGAAAGCCGAGCCAATAATGTTGAAGAGGAACTGAAGCTGTCCCGCTCTTCTCATGACGCTTACATTGACCAGGTCGAGTATGAGATTGACCGTAAGGCAAAGGAGAGAACTGAGGCAATAAACAAAGACCTGCAGTTGTCCCGGCGGGAATGCGAGCGTCAGCGTGATGAGTATGAGCTGCAGCTGAAGAAACTCCGGGAAGAGAACTTTTCTCTAAGAGGCCGGATCAAGGAAGCTGACAATACTTTGATAGAGGTATAAAACCATCTCTTTTTCCCTTGTCAAAGATAAGCTGGTTTGGTCCTTCTTTGATCTCGTATTATGCTGGATCAGGTGCGCTCCATGCACCGGAACGAAGTGAACAATCTTCAGGCTGAGAAGACCTTTTTCTATCAGGAGAGGAACTCTTTCAAGCAGGAGGCTGAAATGCTCGAGCTGGAGAAGCAAACTCTTCAACGGGAGAATGAAGCTCTTGTGAAGGAAAAAGAAAAGCTTATGCAGGAGCTTGATCGCTTGTCGGAAGAAAAGGCCGTGCTGGAAGAGCAGTCGAGGTCCTCCTTTGATCAAGAGAAGCAGTCTCTGCTCCGAGATTGCTCTCTTTTGGAAGAGGAGAAGAAAACTCTTGCTGCGGACAAAGCTGCCCTGATAGAAGAGAGGACCAGGCTGGAGGAGAAAGTAAAAGAGCTGGAGGAAGCCAAGCCTCGCTCTCAAGCCGAGAATACTGAGCCATCGGGCCACGGTAAACTTTCAGGCCTTCAACTTTTGTTTCTCCTTTTGCCCTTTCTTTTTCTTATTCTTTTTTGTTCCGGCTAGGCTTGAGTTCTGCCAACTTACTGAAGCACGTCACTCAGTTGAGTGGTCGGATAGCCCGTGCTAAGGAGGAGCTGTCATCTGCCAACTCTGAACGTGACAAGTATCGAGCCCAAGTCCTGACCCTTGAATCTCAAGTGGCCAGGCTCAAGTCATTCTCCCGGCAATCCCAGGAGGAGATACAGAAGCAAGGCACCATCAACGCCCATCTAAAGGAGTCCTTTGCTTCTCAATGTCGCCGGATAGTTGATATTTGCCAGCAGATTGTCTCGGATCACTCTCTTGAAAAAGGAGAGTTACTGGACGATGACCTGTACAACAAGCTGGAATTCAAGGCTGTTGCCCAGAAATCCAACTTCTTCTTGGAGCTCGAGAGGTTCTGCCGCAGTCCTGGAGAGACATGTTTTGGCGCTGGCGAAGCCTCATTCCTTCCAGCCGGAAGCAACATTCTGCCGTCTGCCGGAGGGATGCAGCGTCTTTCCAGGAGGTCCAAGTCTTCTGAGAGTGTGGCTGGTAGCGGCGATAGATTATTAACTGCCGAAAAAGAAGCCGTAGAGAAAGAAGCTGCAAAGAAAGTAGAATAGTAGTTTTTTTATCTTTAGAGGAGTTTTTGTTTCGGCCTGTATTTTTTGTGTTTGCCGAATGATCATATTTTGTAACTGTTGTTACTCCACACCTTGGGAGAAATATAAGCTATATTTTTCACCATCTTAGTTTTTTATTGCCGTGATATTTCTCTCTTTTTTTAATGGTGCACATATGATTATGTTATGCAGTTATGCCATTAGTATCATTTTTTATAACACAAGGGGCTTGCTTTTGGACTTTTGTTCCGGCCAGACCTTTTTCCTTTTAAAGTATGGTCATCTATGGCTTTTAGTCTTTTTTTAGGATATGGAGTGTAGGAACCTGCGGCCTGTTGGTTGACGCCTATTTTCAAGGCAAGCCTGCAGCTCATTGGCCGGATGTTACTCTTCCAAGGCATGATAGCCTGCGGCTCGTTGGCCGGATGTTCTTTCAAGGCATGATAGCCTGGGCTCGTTGGCCGGATGTTTCTTTCAAGGCATGATAGCCTGCGGCTCGTTGGCCGGTGCTTTCTTTTTCTTTCAAGGCATGATAGCCTGCGGCTCGTTGGCCGTGCTTTCTTTCAAGGCATGACCTGGGTCGTTGGCGGTGCTTTTTCAAGGCATGATAGCCTGCGGCTCGTTGGCCGGTGCTTACTTTCAAGGCATGATAGCCTGCGGCTCGTTGGCCGGTGCTTACTTTCAAGGCATGATAGCCTGCGGCTCGTTGGCCGGTGCTTACTTTCAAGGCATGATAGCCTGCGGCTCGTTGGCCGGTGCTTACTTTCAAGGCATGATAGCCTGCGGCTCGTTGGCCGGTGCTTACTTTCAAGGCATGATAGCCTGCGGCTCGTTGGCCGTGCTTACTTTCAAGGCATGATAGCCTGCGGCTCGTTGGCCGGTGCTTACTTTCAAGGCATGATAGCCTGCGGCTCGTTGGCCGGTGCTTACTTTCAAGGCATGATAGCCTGCGGCTCGTTGGCCGGTGCTTACTTTTTCTTTCACTTTTCCAAAATAATACCTTTTATTGAAGAGTTATAAATTTTACACATAGAACTTTTTAGACATTCTCCATGCCAAGAATGCGGCAATTCGTACCCTTCACTATTTTTCAAGCGGTATGAAGCTCGTCCCGTCTTCTGGTGTATGATGTATGGTCCTTCCCATTGGGGTTCCAGCTTCTTGGGTTGCTTAACCTCTCGGAGGACTAATTCTCCTGGGGCAAAACTTCGTTCTTTTATCCTTTTTGAAATATCTTTCTACCTTGGATTTATCTTTCGCCATCCTTACTGCGCGCGGCCATCCTGGTTTCTTCAAGGAGGTCTAGGTGATCCTGTACTCCCTGATTGTTGACCTTTCGTCATATGATTCCCATCTTATGGATGGCACCACAATTTCCGCCGGAATGACGGCTTCCAAACCATATGTCAATCTGTAAGGCGTTTCTCCCTCGTCCCCCTTTCTGTCGTTCTGTACGACCAAAGGACTTGGGGTAACAATTCTGCCCCTTTCCTTTTTTCTCATCGAGTTTCCTCTTTATCGCCCTTACTATTTGCCCATTCGCATTCTCAACCTGCCCATTTGCCTGAGGGTGGGCTACTGATGCAAATCTTAAGTCGATCTTCCATTCTTCACAGAATTCTCGGAAGCTTTCGCAATTGAACTGTGCTCCATTATCAGTTATTATTGCTTTTGGTATGCCAAACCTGCATACCACATATTTCCAAATGAATTCTTGTGACTTCCTAGCCGTGATGGAGATAGTAGGCATTGCTTCGACCCACTTTGTGAAGTAGTCGATGGCAACGTACATGAATTTGAACCTCCCTGGTGAAGCTTCCGGGAATGGGCCCACAATGTCCAACCCCCACATAGCAAAGGGAATTGGGCAGAGAATAGACTTTTGTTCCGCCGGAGGAGTATGTATCTTGTTTCCATGCTCTTGACACTTGCGACATTTTCGTATATACTCCTTGCAATGCTCCATCATTTTCGGCCAAAAATATCCGAGTCTCAAGATTTTGTGGGTTGTGGTCCTTTCTCCCTGGTGATTTCCACAGAGCCCATCATGTATCTCTCTTATTAATTCTGCTCCTTCAGCTATGGTAACACACTTTAGTGCTGGTCTTGCAAAAGATCGCTTATACAGCTGGTTATCTCAATAAAAAATGATGCGGCCCGCCTTTTTATTATCCTGGCCTCCTTTTCTCCTTCCGGCAGCTTTCCTTGCCGTATGTAATCTATGATTGGAGTCATCCAGGATTCTTCTTTGTCACCTGTCTCCACCGCAAACACCTGAGTTCCTTCTATACTTGGGGAAGTTCTGATTTCAAGCCATATCTCATTGGGTACCTTTTCGGCCATACTTGCCAATTTGGCTAAGGCGTCAGCTTCGACATTCTCTTCGCGGGGAAGGTGCTTTAGCTCGCATCTTTGGAAATTTGCTTTTAGCTCCTGGACCTTGAGCAAGTACCTCCATAGTTTTTTTCTTTGACTTCATAGATGTTGTCGTTTTGTCTCGCCACCAACATAGAATCCGAATACACCTCTAATTCTGTCAAAAATAGGTTATATTCTCATAAGTCTTTCTTCAAACAAGTTTTTATAAGAACGAAAAAAATAGAGAAGGCATCTTTTCTATGGAACCTGTCGCCCCGAGGGCTGTAGCTACTTCCAGACCCTGGATAAGGGCTTCGTATTTGGCTTCATTATTAGTAACATCAAAGTCCAGTCGGAAGGCATAATTCAAGCTTTGCCCATCCGGCGCCTGTACTACTATCCCAGCACCTGCCCCACTTTTGCATCGAGCTCCATCAACCAAGATGATATATGGACTCTGAGCCTGCTTCTTTTCTTTTGCAAAGCTTGTTTCCGTTATGAAGTCTGCTAAGGCCTGAGCTTTAATCGCCGTTCTGGGCAAGAAGTGAATTTCATATTGTGTCAGCTCTACTGTCCAGCTTACCATCCGGCCGGAGGCATTCGGATTGTTTGCAATTTGTTTGAGCGGCCAATTGGTCCTGACAAAGATTCGATGTGACTGGAAGTAGGGTCGTAGTTTTCTTGACGCCACCACCAGTGCAAACAAGATTTTCTCTATGTTAGTGTACCGTCCTTCTGTCGGGCTTAAGATTTTGCCCGTATAGTAAACTGGTATCTCCCTTTTCTCTTCCATGATTAAGACAGCTGCAACCGCCCAATCCGTTGCGGACAAGTAAAGATATAGATCCTGTCCCGGGGCAGGTACACCCAATTTAGGTAGATCCCGAAGCATCTCCTTGATCTTTTCAAATGCGTCTACGCACTCTTGTCCCCACTGGAACTTGCTGTTCTTCCTTAGAATATTGAAGAACGGGATTGACTTTTCTTGAAGCTTAGAACAAAACCTACTTAATGCTGTGAGTCTTCCGTTCAAAGCTTGGACATCTTTGATATTTCTTGGAGGAGAAAGGTCGAGGATTGCCTGACTTTTTTCCGGATCGACCTCAATACCTCGTTGCCCAACAATGAAACCAAGAAACCTCCCTTTGGTTACACCAAACACGCTTTTTGGATTTAGTTTGATTTGGTATTTATCCAGAGTGTCGAATGTTTCTTCTAAATCCTTCATGTGTTGCTCCTTTGATGGACTTTTTACAACTATCATCAACGTAAGCCTCCACATTTCGAGCAATTTGCTGACAAAATACTTTGTCAATCATTCGTTGAAAAGTGGCCCCTGCATTCTTTAGGCCGAAGGGCATTACCTTGTAACAGAATGTTCCGGCTGAAGTAATAAAGGATGTCTTTTCCGAATCGTCTTCTTTCATTTTTATTTGATTATAACCGGAGAAAGCATCCAGAAAACTTAACACAAAACTCTGGGCAGTTGAAACCACCAATCTATCTATTGATGGTAGGGGATAGAAATCTTTAGGACATGCCTTATTTAAGTCTGTGAAATCCACACACATTCTCCATTTTCCATTTGCTTTTTTCACCATAACAACATTAGCCAACCATCGCGGGTACGCAACCTCCCTGATGAATCCGGCCTTGAGGAGTTTTTGGACCTCGGTTCTTGCGGCTAAATCTCTTTCTTCCCCTATTACCCTTTTCCTTTGCCTGACTGCCGGATGTTTAGGGTCTACCCTGAGCTCATGCCGGATAACGCTTGGGTCTATACCAGGCATCTCGTCCGTGCTCCAAGCGAATGTTGCCCTTCTTTTTTCCAGGAACCTCATTAAGTGAGTTTGCTCTCCACTGTCAAACGCAGTTCCTATTTTAAAAAATTTAGAAGGGTCAGATTTTAAATGTACCTCTCTGGGGGGATCCTGGACTGCCCGACATCCTTCCTTTTCTTCACTCGGCCCTGGGGAAGAAGGCAATTTTCCCTTGAACTCCTTGTCCGATCCCACAGTTTTGACCACCTCCTCACTAGGAAGGCCGTCCATAATGCGGACTTCACACATTCGGGCCATCTTTTGGCTTCCTCTTATTGTAACCACCTTCCCGTGTGAGGTTAAATATTTCATTTTTAAGTGATGAGTGCTGTGGATGGCTTTGAAAGCATTGATTCCTGGCCTTCCAAGGTACATGTTATATCCAGAAAGACCTGGCACAATAAAAGCCGTGAGTCTCTCTGTTCTTCTTTCGTCTCCTTGGCCCAGGGTCATTGTGAAATCTATACTGCCGGAAGACGTGGTAGAGACGCCTCCTACAAATCCTCCCAGAACCGCCGAATAGGGCTTGATCCGGTCTTCAGGCACCTCCAACTTCCTAACCGCTTCGGCTGATATAACATTTGCTCCGGCCCCACTATCGATTAAAATTCCCTCTATCATCCGATCGTTTACCTGTGCACGAATGACAAGTGGATCGTTGTGCGGGTATAGCACTCCATCTTCATCCTCGTCGGAGAAGAAAATTGGTGGAAAACTTTCTTTTTTGGCAATTTTCTTCTCCGGGAGTTCTTGATGTACTTGATGAATGTGCCTTTTTCTTTCATTAGGGGTTAGTGGTCCTACCTCTGAAAAAAGTCCTGTGAGTTTCCTTAGAGAAAGTTTTGTTAGCCTTCCCTTTGGGAAAAGAAGGGGGTTGCTAAGAGTAAAAATGCAAAAAGAATGGGAATTTTATTTCTTCCTTTGGTAACATGATTCTTGACAATCTATGTGATGTAAAATTTTCATCTTAAAGCAGGCTACAAATTGTAACTCCGAATGTTATCCTGAATGAAAGGAGAAAAAACTTTACTTTCCTTCTTCACAAACCTGTTATCATTCCCACTGATTTGCTGGGATCAAGCCTGGGGTGAACCTCTTCCTCTTGTCGCCCTCGAGGTGCATTCTTGGTACTACCCTGTTGGCCGCCGTACTGCCTTTGTGCTCCGGCTGCCTGCTTTCCTTTCTTCTTATTTTCCTCGATGATGCGAAGTTCTTTGGCCAAGGTAGCACAGTTTACAGTCCGGTGGCTGCGGTTCCCGTGGTACTCACAGAATGCAACCGGAATTTCCCCCTGCGGCGGCCTTCTAGGCTGAGGAAGGTACCCTTCTCTTACTGCGGCAGCATATTTCCCCGGGTCAATGTAGACAATGGTTCTTGCCCCCTGGTGCTGTGCTCCCTGAGAGGAAGATCCGGTGGACTTGCCATAATGGCTTGTACCTTGACCCTCCCCTTCCGGCATTTCCTCCATGCCCCTCCTTTTTTTCCGATGCCCCTACGGTTTTGAAGCTGTCCGCTAGCTCTTTAGCCTTGTTTTCCGCTATCTCAGTTTTCAAAAAATCATGGATCATTTTAACTAATTCTCCATGAGTTTTCGGCGCCTTTGTCGCGATCTTTCCAGCAAGTCGAGGCTGAGCTAGGCCGTTACCAAAGGCCTTAATCAAGATTTTCTCGTCGACATCATCAATCTCCGCGACCTTCTAATGAAAGCGCTCGCTGTACTCCTTCACGGTTTCCCCTTTTCGCTGCTTAACGTCCATCAATTCTATTGTTTCTTTTTAAACCCTCTTACTCGCAGCGAAGTATTGCTGGAAATCCTCGGTCAGCTGCTTGAAGCTAGTGATGGACTATGGCGGTCTCGTGGAGATCCATCCCAACGCTCTCTTCGAAAGCGTTCCGGGGAACAAATTGCAGAGGGCAAGGGAGCTGATCCCCTGAGTGTTCATGGCAAATATGAACTTCTTAATATGTTGGGCGGGATCTCTAGTCCCATCATATTTCTCAATCGCCGGAGCGACGAAGTGCGGCGGGAGCTTTGCTTTTCTTATCCGCTCTGAGAAGGGGTACAAGCTCATGTCTATCTGGTCATCTTCTTCCATCTCTTCTTCACTAATGTTTGAATTGTGCTTCCTATCCTTGCTTTCCTCACCATTACTGCCTTTGGAATCTCTGTTTCTCAGTTGTTCAATGGCCTCAGTCATTTTGTCCCATTTTCTCTGATACTCCTCGTCCCTTTACATTAGTTCCTGCTGCAAAGTCTCATTTCCTTCTACAATTTTTTCATCGATGGATCTGACTAGCCCCTTTAGCATGTCTTCGAGATCTTTTTTGGAGATGGCTTCTGGCATCTCCGAACTCATTCCTTCATCAGAGCGATTGTTATCTTCGGTAGCGTTCTTCAGTGTCTTCTTCGATCTTGGAGCCATCTTTCGTGTTCCGATCCTGCAAAAAATGTCATTAGTTATTTCAGAACTTTCGCTACAAATCGTCGTAGATTACTCCCCTGTTTCTAGGTGGTCTCGTGGTTGCTTCTTGCCGTTTGATTCCCACAGACGGCGCAAAATGAAACAGTATACGCTATCCTAATACGATCCGATCTGATCCTATATGCTATCCTAATACAATCCGATCTAATCCTCTATTCTACGTTACCTGATCTCGATTACAGAATTTCACAAGAGTAGAGAGAGAGAGCCTTAGTTAGAATCGAGAGTGAGTTTGATTGCCCAATGCAGCGTATTTTACATGTATAAGTACGGTTCTACCCTTTCCTAGTATCTTTGACTGACCACAGACGGTCAATCGTACAATACTTTGCTTCGCCTAAGTCCTATCCTCATCCGGCTGGAGACGGCCGGATGCCTTATGCGCTTCCACTTCCATCCGGCTAAAGCGGTCGGATGCACTATGTAACCCGTTTTTGGCTTGACACCATTTCTTCCCTTCTCAGGAAGGATTAAGGAGTGTTTATGTGTCCTGAAGCTCTAATGGAAGGGTTGGATTGGTTTATTCAGAATTGTCTCTCTTAAAGTTTTTAAAACCGAAAATCATTTTGTTAAAAAAGGGCGAATAATCTCGAGGGATTACCCTGTGTACCCTCTTGAACACAACACTTAATTAATGGTAAGTGCCAAGGCTCGAAAGATGGGGCAATGAATTTATGTCGAAAAATAGGATTCAGAGAGAAACACCATGAATGAGATATTCTCGGTCGAACCCTAATAACGTCTCTAACTCTCGGGTTTTAAAATGTTAAAAACCGAAAATAATGAAATCGAGCGGAAGGAAGTTAGACGATTCTGAAATCCCAGCTGCAACTAGGAAGGTCGTTACATCCCTAGCACCCCGCCTTGTAAAAATCTAGGGTGCAATTAGGGGAGGTTTCTCACCCTAATGCCCGCCTAAAGAGATCCAGACTGTGACAAAGGGAGTTAGGACCCTAGTGCCCCACCTCAGATTTTTATTTTGGAAGGGAGACAAGTGATGTCTAACCAGGAATGAAATGTTTTGAAAGTGTTAGACATTTCATGTTCCACGAAAACGGTTTATTTGATTCAAAAACTAAGTTTGAAAACTTTTGAAGTTGTTCAGAATTCTCGTTGAAGAAACACTGATTTTGAGAAATGTTTTAGGAGACAACTTTTCATATATGTGAGAAGAACTTTCTACATTTGAGAAGAGTTTTCTGTGATGTGAGAAGAGTTTTCCTTTAAAATTCCACAAAATGGTTTCTTTGAAATATGAAAATCTTGAAGAAACTTGGATAAAATGATGGTTTGAAATTCTTTTTGGATTTTGGAGTTTGAAAGGAGTTTACAAGTTGAGTACGGATTAGATGAAATGGACTTGAATTTGAACTGAATGGAACTGGACTGAATTGAATTAGGCTGAAAGAGTTGAGTTTGAATTTAATTGAGATAGAATTGAATTGGGTTTGAATTGAATTTGGGCCGGGATTGGAAGATAGGCCGGGTCAAAGTTCGGGTTAGTCCAAGTTGAATTGGTCAAACTTGGGTCCAAGTCAATGCTCAGTCAAGATCAAATCTAGGTCAAAGTTTGGGTAAAAGTGGCACTGGACAAAGGTTGGGTCAAAGTGGGATTGGTCAAAGGTTGGGTCGAAGTGGGATTGGTCAAAGTTCGGGAAAAAGTTGGATTGGTCAAAGTTCGGGAAAAAGTTGGATTGGTCAATGTTCGGGTCAAAGTTGGATTGGTCAATGTTCTGGTCAAAGTTGGATTGGTCAGTGTTTGGGTCAAAGTTGGATTGGTCAATGTTTGGGTCAAAGTTGGATTGGTCAGTGTTCGGGTCAAAGTTGGATTGGTCAATGTTCGGGTCAAAGTTGGATTGGTCAATGTTTGGGGCAAAGTTGGATTGGTCAATGTTCGAGTCAAAGTTGGATTGGTCAATGTTCGTTAGTCAAATCGGTTTGACTCTGGTAGGCTTGATTGGGTATTGGGCTTGATAGGGTCGTGGGTTTTGGGCTTGGGCTGTGGGTTTTGGGCTTGGGCCGCGGGTTTTGGGCCTGAGCCGTGGGTTTTGAACTTGAGCCATGGACATTTGGGTTTGGGCCGTGGGTTTTCTGGGTTTGGGCCGTGGGTTTTCTGGGCTTGGGCCAAGATTGGACTTGGCCAAGATAGCTTTGGGCCAAGATCGGGTTTTGGGCTAAGGTCGTTTTGGGCTGGGATTGGTTGTGGGCCAAGTTGGTTTGGGCCGAGGTTGGATTGTTGGGCCGGGGCTGTGGGCTCTTGGTTTAGTTTGTGGGCTTGGGCTATTTTGTGGGCTTTTGGGCCGGGCTGAGCATTTGGGCCGGATTTGAGTGAGTTTTGGACTGGGCTGAGTATTTGGGCTGGATTTGAGTGAGTTTTGGACTGGGCTGAGTATTTGGGCCAGATTTGAGTGGGTTTGGGCTTCGAATTTTGGCATGGTTTCACGGATTTGGCCTTCAGGCTTTGACGGCCTGGGCTTCAAACTTTGGGACGATTGTGGACTCTTGGGCTGATTGTGGACATTAGGCTGGGTCAAGACAATTGGGCCAGTTTGAATTGGGCCTTGGGTCGGGTAAAGCAATTGGGCCAGTTTGAATTGGGCCTTGGGCCGGGTCAAAGCAATTGGGCCAGTTTGAAGAAATCGGAGAAGGTTTTGAAAAGTTAATCAAAGTTAGAATAAAAGTGAGTGATGAAAAAATAAAGAATGAACTTAGAGAGACAATTTGGGGCTTGGTTTAAGCTTGGAGGATTTAGAAGGAATGATGGATCCAACTAGAATGAATTTTGAGAAAGTGCTTTTATTATTTACAGAATTATTAATAAAGTGTGGTTTGGGTTTAGGGGTCACCCTTTACTAGGTGGGACCATGGATCACCATTGGCAAGGGCTCACCCTCTATCCTAAGGCTTGGTCCTAAGGTTTAATAACTAGGGCTTAATAAATAGATTAGTATATACAAGGATGAACTAAATATTACAAAAGAATTATAAAACATGTACAAGTAGAACATAAGGCAATCAACGGGAGTGAACTAGTAGGAAAGCAAGCTGAAATCAGAATAAATTTCATTCTCCTTAAAAACTGTACATGAAACTTGCATAGAAACAACTGCAAACAGACCAAAAGATGATCAAACCCAGGCTTAAGTTGCTAACCAAATTATGTCATTACTGCACGTTCTTTACCAAACACCAGAGTTGAGTGATCTACAAGGACGTTAGATTATAACGGTAGTCACATGCTAAATTTTCAATGTGAAGAGAGGAACAAATCAAACCCAAAATAAAAAACTGGGTACAGACTTCCCTATGAAACTAACCAGCAGATTTCCTAACTGTACCAATGTAGCCTCAACCGAAGGACTCATCTTATCTACACAAAATGTGGCTTAACCTTTCTGTTTGCCATTTATTGAACATGGTTACCAATTATCCTTCTAGAGGAAAACGAAATAGTGTAACAGATTGAGGGTTGCTCTTATTAATCCTCACTAACTTATAGACAAATGAAGTGGAAGCTTAAACCCAAGGGTTTCTATCAGATTTTATACACTTGCATGGGCAAAAACAGACTTCGGAAGCAAAGTTCAACGGTTTGTGTTCAAGGAGTAGGCAAACTAACAACAGATGACCACATTATCAACATGAATGGAAACTACTGGCATATATTTTGAGAAGCAAAACAAAACGCAACAGAAGGCATGGAGATCTAAAGCAAGCACATAAACTGGGCAGTCATGTTCTCAAACACTGGTACGATAATAAGGGTCAGGGATCTGTACCAAAGAGGAGTATTACACAATTTCTTGCAAATGTACAAAACACACCAGAGACTGAACAAAAATGTTTGTCCATGATAGATAGATAGGAGGATGTAATGTAAACTCTTAACCTTGCAAACCACTACAGGGGGGGGGGGGTAATTCAATCCTTCTACGGATCCAATGAGCAAAAGCAATAAACGAATCATTTAAGAGTTAGCTCAAACGATAAGTGGCAAGAAGTCAGGACTGGAGGTGACCAGTTTGCTCAACACTCAAACGGACTATACAAGGGCACAACTGGAGATGGACCAGTTCATAAATAAGATTACAATAGCAGAAAGTGAACAATCTCGTAACTGGAAGGGGACCAGTAACGGTATCCAAAACTCAATATAGCAAAAATGATGCAATGGTGTCCGAAACTAGGTGAGGGTACCCAAAACAAACGGGACTTGGCATACAGGAATCGTAACCACTTCCACCATGTCCGTGGACTTCCGAGTCCATACCAGGCTGGGTATTCACCCAAATGACAATACGGTGAAGGAGTACAAGACAAAACCTCTTGACGTCTAGCTATAGGACTTATGACGAGCCTATAATCAAAATTGAAAGTACGAGGACTTATGACGGGCCTCAACTAAACCTCTTGATGTCTAGCTATAGGACTTATGACGAGCCTATAATCCAAATTGAAAGTACGAGGACTTATGACGAGCCTCAACTAAACCTCTTGACTTCTAGCTATAGGACTTATGACGAGCCTATAATACTAACAATTGATAGATTTTGATGCACGAGGACTTATGACGGGCCTCAACTAAACCTCTTGACGTCTAGCTATAGGACTTATGACGAGCCTATAATGCAAATTAAAATTATGAGGACTTATGACGAGCCTCAACTAGACCTCTTGATATCTAGCTATAAAACTTATGATGAGCCTATAATACTTCGATGAAGTTGTACGAAACTCGCTGCTTTAAGTGACTGATTTGGGATTGATTTTGGTTGCGGGTTGACCCGGAATTGGATGCTTTTTGACTTCCTTCATGAGGGATGAGATGGTCGAATGCTTTCTGTCGATGTCGCCTTTGAATTTGTCAGTGTTGGACTTTGTTTTGGTTTTGTTTTTGGTGGTCTTGGCCCGATGTGCACTATGGTTTTGGGATTTGGTATGACTATTGGCTCTAAATTTTGAGATGGCTCCGGTATGGCTCTCGAGTTTTTAGTTTTTGTGATTTTGTGATTGGATTTAGAATGGATGATTTTTTTTTGAATGAGCGGCTTTGGGAACTCGGTGGTTTTGATATGGCCGAATGGCTTCGATATGATCAAATGGCATTGGTATGATCGGATGGCCCCATTGCGGTTGGGTGGCTCTGGCGCGGTCAGATGGCTCCGGTTTGATATGTGACTCCCTTGTGAGCAACGACTCTAGGATGGTTAAATGGGTTTGGCTTCGATATGATCCGAGGGCTCTGGTATGATCGGATGGCCCCGTTGTGGTTGGGTGGTTCCGGCATGGCCCTGAGATGGCTCCGGTGTAGCCCCGAGATGATCTTCTCGATTGAGGCGGGTTCCTCTGTAGAGTGATGGCAATGGCCTTGCGGTTCGAGGGGAGGAGGGTTTTTATTTGGGATAGGGTCGCACCCTGAGAGGGTTGCCTACGTACTCAACTCCCTGTTGAGATCAGACCTTACGTAGTTCATGAATTTTGGCGAGTGAGGAGTTTGGTGGTGAGGGGGAATGTCTTGCGGGGCATTTTCTTTGAACGGCGCCCGAAGACTTTTAATCCTTTGTTTTGATGGCTGCGCAGTTTCTAAGAGTGGTTGTCGTGCCGATTGGTGAAGGAGACAGGCTCTGTGCTGTGGCTTCCCTTTCTAAAAGAGCATACTCATCTTTCTCTTTCTGTGGTGTAGGATATTATGTCCGAACCGATGGATGCAAATCTATTCTACATGCATTTTATTTTGGAATTGGATATGATTGAATGCAAAGAGGATGTCGTGTCAAGGTGAGCTCAGCCAAGAATTATAGTTAAGTCAGATTAGTCATTTCTGAGCCACTTCTTTCTTGAAAAATCTTCCCGAAAGAGGTCTCTCGGGATCTCTTATACATTTCCGTTTCCATTCTTAAGGTTAGTTAGGCTTTCTTTAATCGGGGTGATGAACACTCATTTTTTCTCTACCTTCCTGATTTCTTTGACACTCGTTTGTGCATGATTGTGTTGACAGGATCGGAAGCGTCGTGGCCGTTCATGTTTCGAATTTGGTACTTTTCAAATCAAGCAAATACCATCTCTAAGTCGGAGGTCTTTTGATGGGTTATAACGGGGCTACAAGGTATGTGACATGGGACTGGAGGATTCGTTTGAGGATTGTGGAGCTTTGGTGCAACGGAGGATATGCTTCACCTTTGCCTTGGATGGAGTGATTTTTGGACTCCTTTCCCATTTGTGCGGATTATTATGTGTTTTCATTTTTTATTTGCTACTTTCTTTGAGTAGTCTATTTACATTTCTTCGTGTTTGACATTTCTGGTCTCATCTATTTATCAAGTGTGGAGGTATCGAGTGGTGTGAGACTTTCATTTCCTCTCTTTACTATTTTGAGCGTTTTAAGCCCCGCTTCTCCCGTTTTCATCCTCTTTGGGTATCTCTTTCAAGCTTTCTTCCATACTTTAAATGGTGGGGAAGGAACCATGGCTTCAGCTCTTTTATCCTCTTTTGCAGGGGTGAATGGTTGCGTGATGTAGGGTGGAATATTGTGGAGCTGTTTTCGAAAAGATTTTCAATTAAAGGCTCAGCGGGGTTCACTAAGGGATCATTTTCAGGGTCAATAAGGCTTTTGGCCTTGTGGAGGTTTTCTTCGATCCTAGGTGCCTCGTCATCCCTATTGACAGATCATTGTTTTCTCTACTATTCCCAAATTTTGACATGAATGGTAACGCGCTTTTCTCATCAATATTTGGTTCTGTGATGGAGGATCCTCACATGGTTCTTTGAAATTTAAATACGTCAAGCGCTCTGGGTTTTGCACGCTCTGTGTTTCTCTCACGCACTCGACTCTCACGAGAGGTTGGAGATCCTTTCAAGACCTCTTCAGGGAAAATGATACAAGAGCTTGGCGGCCTTTGATAACTTATGTGACTTTCCTAGGATTAAAGATTGAGATACACCTCGAGACTGGGGATATGCAAATGCAAATGCAATTAAGTTAAACCTAATGCAGATGATAATGATAACTTTTGTGTGGATGCATTTTTGGATTTTTGTGTGGATGCATTTTTTTGGATTTTTTTTGAATGAATGCGTTTTTTTTTTAGATTTTTGTGACGGTTCAGACATAATATCGTTTCAACCGGTTGAGATTGACAAGACTTTGAAATTCTTCTCCATCTAAATCTGTCAGTAATGCAGCACCATGAGGGGTTATCTCCTTGAGCAGATAAGGGCCCACCCAGTTCAGTCTGAATTTTCCTCGGGGGTCTGGCAAATCCTTTCTCAGCTCTTTTAGGACGAGATCACCCACTTGGATATTTCGCGCTAGGCTATCATAGCGTTGTTGTAACCAGTCGCTTTCAGCAATTTTTAGTTCATTAGTGACCCGAAGAGTTGGAATTTCAAGCTCGATTGGCAAAACACACTCTGACCCATATACCAAGGAATACGGGGTGGCTCCGGTTGTAGTTTTGACAGTAGTCCGGTAACCCCAGAGAGTGTAGTGCAGCTTTTCCGGCTAATCTTTGTATGTTTCAACCATTTTTGACAGTGCACTCTTTACGGCTTTGTTGGTGGCTTCGACTGCTCCGTTAGTCTGAGGTCTGTATGGAGATGATCTGTGGTAGCGGATGTTGTATTTTTCCATAACCCAGATAGTGTCTCCGTCGAATTGAGGACCATTATCCGATACAAACTCTGAGGGAACTCCGTATCGGCATATGATATCTCGCTCAATGAACTGGGCAACTTGCTTCGATCCGATACTTGCGAACGACCGTGCCTCGACCCATTTGCTGAAATAATCTATTGCCACGAGGATGTAGCGATGCCCATTTGAAGCTTTAGGGTGAATTTCCCCAATGATGTCAATTCCCCATATAGAGAACGGCCAAGGAGCCGCCATGGCTGTCAGGGGTAAGGGAGGTAGGTGTTGCAAGTTGGCATGTGTCTAACATTTGGCGCACTTTTTCATACGTGGCAGTCAGCTTCCATTGTTGTCCAATAGTACCCTAATCTGAGGATTTTCCGGGATAAGGAATGTCCTCCAGCATGGGTCCCACATACTCCCTCGTGGACATCCCCGATGATCTTATCAGCCTCTTTTCAGGTCACACATAAGTGTTGAATTCCATTCGACATTCTCTTGTAGACCCTGGTTCCGCAGATCACATATTGATTTGACATTCTTCTCAGAGCAATACGGTCCTACTTAGTGGCTTCTGACGGGTACTCTCCTTTTCTGAGGAAATTCTCAATGTCCACGAACCACTCATCTTCGGTTTCTTCTGCTTCGATGGCTCCAATTTCGAATGAGGGTACATTAGTCATAGTTATCCACAAGGGAAAATATAATGAGCCGCTCAGAACTTGGATTACTGAGGCCAAGGAAGCCAAAGAGTCAGCAAAAATATTTTGGCTCCGGTTCACATGCTTGAAGGTCACGTTTCGAAAGCAGGTGATTAGGTGTGAAAGGTAGTCGTGGTAGGGGATCAATCGTTCTTCTCTGATCTCCCAAGTCTGGTTGACTTGTGAAATAACGAGATTAGAATCACCAAAGACCTCTAACTCCTCCACTTGCAATTCTAACGCCATCTCGAGTCCCAGGATGCAGGCTTCATATTCGGCAATGTTATTGGTGACTGGGTAGTTGATTTTTATTGCAGCCGGAAGAAGGTCCCCTTCAGGATGGATTAGCAGGATTCCGGCCCCTTTTCCCTTGTGATTGACGGCGCCATCAAAGTACAAATTCCAACGGTTTTTCCGTAATGTCATGATTTGCTCGTCCGGGAAATCATCATTTCCGAAGAACTCGGATGCTACCGGGCATTCTGCTAGGTGTTCGGCTATGGCACTCCCTTTGATTGACATCTGAAAATTGAAAGTGATATTGAACTCAGACAACAATAGGGACCATCTGGATAAGCGACCGTCAAGAATTGGCTTTTCCAGCAGGTACTTTATATGGTTCATGCGTGCGATAAGATGAACCTCTTGCCCTAACAAGTAGTACCTCAGTTCTTCGTAGCCCAGACCAAAGCAGCACAAAATTTGTGGATGTCAGAGTATCGTGTTTCTGCATCGACCCATTTCATGCTGATAGGGTAAATCGACTTTTCACGCGGTGGGGATCCTTGCTCTTGGGCTAGCATGGCGCCCATGGATGTTTCCCGAGCTGTCAGGTAAAGAATCATTGGCTTACCCTCCTGGGGCGGTACCAAGACTGGCGGGTTCTGCAAATAGGTTTTGATCTTCTCCAATGCCTCTTGACACTGTTCATTCCATACTTTAGACGCATCTTTCTTCAACAGACGGAAGATAGGCTCACAGGTCTTGGTTAGCTGCATGATGAATCTTCTGATGTACTGAACTCTACCTAAGAAACCTATGATTTCTTTTTCGGTCTTCGGATGAGGCATTTCTTGAATGGCATTTATCTTATCTGGGTCTACCTCGATTCCTCGGGTAGTGATCATGAAGCCCAAAAGCTTTCCTCCGGTCACTCCGAATGTACATTTCTCGATGTTTAGCTTCATTTGGTACTTCCGCATCCGATCAAAGAACTTTCTCAGGTTTATCAAGTTGTCCTCCCGTTGGGCAGCTTTGACGATCATGTCGTCTATGTATACCTCCACTTCCTTATGAATCATATCATGCAATAAGGTAGTGCCAGCCCTTTGATACGTGGCTCCGACATTTTTCAAGCCAAAGGGCATGTTCACGTAACAAAAGGTTCCCCACTGCGTAATAAAGGACGTTTTTTTACTGGTCTTCTACGGCCATTCGGATCTGATTGTAACCTGAAAACCCATCCATGAATGACAGTAGTGCATGTTGGGCAGTATTGTAAACAAGGATATCAATGTGGGGTAAAGGAAAGCTGTCTTTGGGGCTGGCCTCGTTTAAGTCCCGAAAGTCAATACACACTCGCACCTTTCCATTTTTCTTTGGGACGGCTACGATATTGGCTAGCCAATCAGGGTAATTGACAACCCGAATAAAGCCAACACGTAACAACTTCTAAACTTCCTCTTTCACTTTCAATTGGTGCTCAGGTTTCATTCTTCTCAAACGTTGTTTCTTAGGTTTGGCATTTGGGTACAACGGTATTCGGTGTTGGACAATGTCGGGGTCAATCCCCGGCATGTCTGTCTAGCTCCAAGCAAAAACATCGACATATTCAATTAGCAGAGAAGTCAAGTCACGTTTTTCTGTTTCACTCAGGCCCAAACCAACTTGCAAAATTTTGGGATTATCAGGTGTTCCGACATTTATTGTTACAGTGTCCTCTACAATCTGGGTGTGGGTGGAATACTGTTCTGTGGGAGGCATATTCTCCTCATTATATTCTTCCTCTTCGGCCTCAAGAATTTGCAATGAATCAAACGTTTGAGAAGAAAGAATAGACGAATACTCTTAACAGACTGAATTTCCATTAATATCCGATGAACTTGGGAGCTCCGAGATTGTTAGAAAACTGCCACCATTTTTACAAGTAAAAATAAATGGTGGTGATCCTTCCTTTAGTCTAATCCTATTTGTATTGCCGATGTCTTCATTACATTTATAACTGCATTCATCACTAGTAACACTGCCATCACTACTGCTACTATCATCGTCACTACCAACTAGACTGACTACGTAAGGCTCCTGGGAAATCAGCTCCTCTCTCTTATGATAAACGACAAGACATGCTCCATGGCCATCTACCAAGGGTGCGGGGTCCTTGATGACTGGTTTGATCATGACACTGCTCTCTGCTACATCCTCGGGCATTCCTTGGTCACATCCCTTGTCGTCATGGTCTTCAAGGCATGAGTTGAGGGAGAATAAAGTGGTCCACTAGTTCTCCCACTCCATTGTCTCCTGATTTCCTTGAGCTTGAACTGCTTTCTGCTTATCACAACTCACAGATACATATGGTTCAAGGTTAACTGATAAGAAAGAATCTGTGGGAATTCTTACATGTGAATCTGTCAACATCATACCTGGCAATTCCGTAAATCCTAACCCGGCTCCTTGACCTCCAATATATGCTGTTAGTGGCTCCGCCATGCCCTGCAGCTCCTTGCCTAGTCCACTCCCCTGTTTGTAGCCCATCCGAGACATCATGTGCTGCGATGCGAGGCTATAGACACTAGGGTCGAAGTAGAGAGGAGTGATGGAAGAAGTTTGACTTACCTGTGAATGTGGTCTCACCACAGTGAAGCCCCCGAGTGTCAACTCTCGACCCCCGGTGTATTAATCTCAAATAGTGGGGACTCAGCTCTGGCCTCTCCCAAAACCTCCACGATTCGTCCCCCGTGTTTGAATTTTAGCTTCTGATGGACGACTGAGGGGACTCCTTTAATCTAATTGATGAATTCCCGCCCCAGTAGAAGGTTGAAGGTGGAGGATATGTCTATGACCATCGCTTCGATGGTCAGGGAGACGTCCTCAATCAGGATTGACAGAGAGATGGTTCCCAAAACCTTTCTATGGGTGTTGTCATAGGCACTCAACGTCATGTCTACTGGCTTGAAGTCGTTAAGTCCCATATGATGGGCTACTCAGAGCGGGCAGACATTTACCTCAGCCCCATCATCAATCAAAGTCTTGGGGACCTGGAATCCTCCAGCCTTCACAGTTATGTAGAGGGCCTTTCACGCTTGACGAGGGATCTCATCGTCGGTGAACGTTATGGAGAGGTCCGGAGTCCGGGATAGGTGAGCTATGATGTTTTCGATCGATGTCGGCCACTTCTTGTCCATTCCCAAGTGCCGAGCTACTGCATCTTTGTGCTCTTCTGAAATTGTCAACAGGGACCATATTGTGATGGGTATGCTGGTAGTCTTCAATTTTCTCAACATCTCTTCTTCACCCACCAACTTGTTTTCCGGTTCATTCAAAGTAAGGTCATAGACCATCTGTTGCAGTGTTTCTAGCTCCTCTGTGAGCTCAGTGGGTTTGATATGCTTTCCTGAGCGGGTTAAGTGATTGATTTTTTCCAAGTCATCATCGTGTTTTTCCTCATCTGCTATCCGAAATGGTACTTTAACAGGGGTTATAGTAGGTGGACTTTCATCTTCATCGGTGATCATGATGACATTGCACTAAGAGATTCTCCTTCCTCGCCTTTCGGCAATCTTCTGCCGGCACCATGCTTCTACCACCTCCAATGCTTTCATAGTGTTATAGAGCTCTCGTGCTTCATAATTTAGTCCCACGAGTAACTCAAGGTTCTTCTCCATATGTCGTCCTACTATCAACAGAGTGATTATAGACACCCTTCCTTGTCCTACCAGACGCTCAACTGTGGTTCGAATTTCATGCATCATGGCTAGATATTCATGCATCTGCGGTTGAATATCATGCTGAATTTCTGGACGTCGAACTCGGAAGGAGTCTAGCTCCGGGGATAGCACGATCGGAGGGGGTGTGCTCTAGTTGCCTGACTCAGAAGAGTTCTCGATGACATTGATACTTATGATTCTGCTAATGTCTGACTCTTCTTCTCCTTCTCCCATCAGACTCAACATATTCACAAGTCTGGGGATAGAGTTGTTCTGAGTGTTTGGATTAGCTTTTGGGAATTCTACCTCTCCAGCATCGATTAAGTCCTGGATGGCATGTCGCAAAGCCCGATAATTATCCCTTGATCATGTGATATTCACATAGGCTGTTGAGATCAGGTCCCATCTGAGTGACTCCAAGTTTCGGATTCGGGTGTCTTTGTAGGAATCCGCTCTTCTTCAACTTCTCATAGGCTTTGCCCATCGGTATTCCTAGACTTGTGTAATTTCTCTTTGGCTGGGATTGGTAACTGCTCGGTGGTGGAGTTGCAGAATAGTTTGAGGTTGACCCACTAACTTGGGCTTGAAACACTGGTGGTTGAGATTGATTGGTTGACGGGGCAGGGACAAATTTGCTGCCCGTGTCTGTCTTAGACTGCTTGTTTTGGTAGTTAGACTGTTGGGGAAACGATCCCTGGAAACTTAGACCTTTCAACTTTCCAGCTAGAGCTAGTTCTTCTGCGGCTGTGGCAGCTGCTTTCAGATGCTTGAAATCATAAATCCCCAAGGATTTGAAGTGATCCGAGTAAGGATTTTCTAGACAATCAATGATGATTCTTATTTGCTCATCTTCACTAGGGCGGTCTAACATCTGGCCCGCCTTCTCTCTCCACCTAGTAATGAATTCCATCACTATCTCATGATTTCTTGGCCGCATAGTTTCCAAGTCTCTCTGGGTGACCCTTAGGTGAGTGTTATAGCTATACTGCTCCACAAAAGCGTGATAGACTTCTTCTAACTTTTTTCCCGAGAAGTCCATCCTTGACACCCAAGTTTGGGCAGACCCTTCGAAATAACTGGGGAAGCAGATTATCTTCATTTCATCATCTAGCCCATACATAGTCATGACCCGGTCAAACTGGGCAAGATGGTGCCTAGGGTCCCCTTTCCCGGAGTATTTAGAGATTTCTGGCAGCTTCAGATTCTCGGGCAACTTGAAGTTTGGCTTCAATTGGTAATGACGAAAATCCAACATCTTGGCTCGCTCCCCGAGCTGCATCTCTGCTAGTAGCTCTTCCTTTAGGGATTTCTTCATTTGACCGAAGTCAATTGGAAGGTGCTCAGCAAGTGGGGCTTGGTTGTAGCCATGAATTAAATGGTTAGACGGTTGTGATAGTAGTTGGGTATGGGGAATTGCTTCCTCGAAACGGACAACGTGCCTAGGGGCGGTGTACTGATATGGATTGAGTTGGATGGGGTCATGGTGTGGTGAGTTGGGATGAATGAGCTCAGATTGTTTGGCTTGATATAGATTGGTTGTTTGGGCAGCGGCTCCAGCGGGTGGGAGCGGTGGTAGTCTGGGGAAGGTGGTTGGTACTGTAGGAACCGTGATCAAGATTGGAGGTGGCATGGGTGCTCCTGAAAGTAGGTCAGCTATTTGGAACGTTGTGGTCACTGGGTGGATGATGGTACGTTCTTTCCCTGTGATCGGTTGTGGTATGGTGGTGTTGAACATAGGTTTTTGATTGCTCCAACATCGGTTGTGGTGTGTAGTGTCCTCAATATAATCATCGTCAGGGTCAGTAAGGTATGGGTCCTTTCCTTTGGCTGCCCTCTCTTGGCGCAGTTGCTCTTCTAGCCTTTCAACAGTCTGTTTCAGCATATTCTCATTCCTCGTTGACTGTTCCAGCATCCGATAGAGAACACTCGGATCGGGAAGGCGTAAGCCACTGCCACTAGCTCCTACGGCTGCACTCGCGCTAGCCTCGATAGCTGAGTTGGCTGGGGCTCCTTCCGGGGCAGTTGGATTGATCAAGCTTGGGTCCATGGTCTCTGATGAATTTTCGGTCGTGGTATCGCTGGCCAGCCTACCTCTAGAGACCCTCTTCTAAAGTCGAGTAATGTTGAGGGATTGTGAGAAGACTCCTTATATTTCTGCTTTCAGCAATACCCGGGGAATATAGAATACGTGAAAAACGTCAGTATGAAAGCAAGTTAAAAAGGTGAGAGAGGGAAAGATGAGGGAGGGGTCGTCCCCGGTGTTGTGTAAAGACATATGAAAATGGTTGAATTTTTTTGTGAAAACGATTACGGGGAAGGGCGCACAAGCCGGTTCCATCTTCAGAACAACGGTTATGCTATCATCACTTAACCGCGATTGCAATGTTGTGGGGAGTAGGGAGTTACATTCAGATCCATAGGGGAAACATGATATTAGTTTAAAAGGAAACATTACATAGTCGATCCTTCATAACGGGGAAGGGGAATTACATCTAAATCATAAGGGGGGACATGATGTCTACTAGATAAAACAAAATATCATTACATAGGCGCATTTCCGGGATTACATCATGATCAAAATAAAAAAGGGGAAAAAGTTAGGGGTCAATAGCTGCAGATAAAGTAAACTACTAATCGTAATTACATGGTTGGGAAAAAGGAGTACACCATGATCAGAATAAAAAGGGGAAGTATGATAGGCCCCGAACACTTCGCGGCCTGCTGACGCTTCAGATTCTTCTTTTCCTTCTTCTGCAGCTTCTTCTTTTCTTTTTTCTTCTGCGCAGGATCGTAATCTGGGGGCTGCAGGCTTTCGACAATCGGGAGGTGAGGGTCTTGCTCAATCATCGTATGCTCTAAGGAGTAGGCATGAGGCACCAATCTGTCGATTCTACGCCCTAACCATGTGAAGTATCTAGGGCTCAAGCTCATGTAGTAAGGATCTATATCCATAATGGCCCATTTCATCCCAGAGGCGTATGCCTGAATAGTTGGTCGTAGCATCATTTTATCGATGGTTTCTGAAACCTATCTCGTTCACTCCGGGGATGGTCTGTTCACGACCGAACTGACGCATTCTGCTCTGTGGATAAATAGTGACAAATCTTTCAAGGCCTATGAGGATTAGACCATTATTGCCTGTTGACTGGACGGCCCCTCCACGAACATCCCAATCTTTGATGATCCATCTGATCTATCTGTAACTAACAATGTCTCGGAAGAAGGCTTTCCACCCCTCCTCTGGTTTCTTTTCCCTCTTCCTCGCCATCATGTATGAATCCATGTTGACTCTTACATATGTAGAAGATAGAGGCAATACCTATAGGTGGTCGAGTAACCATATCTGCAAAAGTAGAGGGCTTCCCATGAAGAAGGTCTCTGCGACCCCAATTTCTTTCCATTGGTCTAAGGATCGTGCTATTTCAGCTACCACCACTGTTCCAATGCTGCAACCTCTCTCGAAAGCCTCCAATAAGTAAATTACCCGAGGATTCATCCTCGGACCTCTCTGTCTGAAAAGATAGAGACCCATGAGGCAAAGATCTAGCACACGTCTTTGAGTCTCCCTAGGAACGTAGGGTCTGTAGAACTTGCTCAAGAGATCCCGTAGGCTCAAACCCATGTTACCAAAATTCTCGACGTCCTCCGGGCTCACCTCTAGGAATCTGGCTGCAAATTTGGGGGTTAAGCTTCGATCAATGGGGATGGCCGGCATCTCCTGGTGGGGCTTTATTTTAAGGAATGTATCCATCTCGGCGGGTAGTATGACCAACTTCTCCAGGTTAAAGCGGTATAGATGGTTAGTCGAATCCTAGTAGCTGACTGACTCAAACAATGCTTCATGGATCATGTCAACTTTGCATAAGTGAGCTAATCCGGTCAAGAGAGGTTGGCATGTGTCCTTCATCTCTATGCACAAATTGAGAAGCTCTATGGCAAAATCTTTCTCCTTATTCATCTCTTGCTGGTACGGGGATGGTAGTGCTGGCATTCTGGATGTGGATCCTTCTCCTGGTTCCCTTTGGACCCTTCGGAGTTTCTTTTCCCCTCCGGGTACTGGCACCAATCTGCTGAACATGATTACCCCTGTAAAATAGGGTAGCGAAAGGGAAAATAAAGGGAGGGGAAGTGAAAGGTTAGAATAGGGGAGGCAATTTAGTGATTAATAGCATTACCGTTACACTAAGAGATTGAGGAAATTTTGAAAACCGATTTTGAAAAGAGTTTTTGAAAAGAAATGTTACTATCTTTGAAAAGAGGTTTGGAAAAACACCTTGGTAGAAGAAATATTAAATGATAAGCTCTTTGAGGAATTTCAAATGTTTTGAAAGTCTTTCGATTGTAAAGGAAAATTCCGAACAACTTTCGACAAGATGATTTTGTGTAAACGTTTTGCGTACAGAAATTGAATCGTGGTTGTTTTTGATGTGGAGCTGTAAGTGTTAATGTTGGGATAATCACTTTCCAGGTCAATTATGATTCCGTCCCACCGGGGGAACCATTATCCCTTCACCGTCATCTCTCGGGGGTTTTCTCTGCTATGCCCCTTACGGGGCACGTTAAAAAGAAGGCCCCTCATTGAGTGAGTAAGTTCGAAAGGTCAGGACACCTGAAGTGATAAGGAAACATACGCCACGGCCAGTGATGATCCGACAACACGCTCACTTTTCGGGAAACTCGGGAAGTATTGCATGGGAACAAGTCTCTCGTCATCTGCACGGTCAGGTGTGTCTAAAGTCCAAATTTTTCACTGACTACGTTGTGCCATGTATGGGTATCCAGTAAATACGGGATCCTCTATGGACGTGTAGCGTGACATTGGGCTTTAGAGACACCCGTTGTGCAGAGGAACAATGGAGAACTGAGCTCATGCAATCTTCAGGGTAAGGCTGATGGGTGGTCGGACAAGCGGCATACAAGAGGGTGACTCTCCGTAAAACCCGTCCTAGACACCGGATCAGGCAGCTGGACACTGAAGGCTCATGGTTCACTATATGCTGGCTTAGACTCGGATAATGGAGGGCATTTTTGGATCATGAGCCTGTAGGGCGTAGGTCGATGACCATCTTGCCCCGTGGGTTTAGCCATTTATATAAATGACCCAGCTCATGGGGAGTCAACCGTGGACCGGTCGGGATCCCGTGACTCGTGGATAAATCGGGTGACACAAAGGAATGCATGTCCTAAGCTACCCTCTCAATGCACCCCACAATCATATCATAAATATGAAAGCGATGAAGTCGATACCAACCTATTTGCTAGGAGTTTTATCTTGAAAGTGATTCCAAATTGGTTGTTTATTAGCCTAAAGGGAAGTTAGCTTCATTCATACCTAAGTGTCTCTTTCTAAGTGTGAGCTAATTATTAACCCAATTGTTGCAATGTTTGTTGAGGATCTAATAAGTCATAGCTGTCCTCATCAGATACACACTCTAAGTGTGGAGTAGAATAATCCTAGAGGCTTTAAAAAGAATCTCTTGATGGTTTTGAAAGAAGTGGGGAAATCCTGACAATTTTTTAATGGAGTTTAGTCTTCCTTGAGTTTGAGAAAAACTTACTCAAGTTTTCCCCAGCAGAGTCACCATTCTGTGGAGGGTGATTCTTTGGTATGAAAGGGGGTCAATCTAAATGGTCTAACTAAGAAGTCTAGATCCTAGAAATTGCCAATCTGTGGAGGGTGAAAACCCGTTATTCTGGCATCCCTCAAATACCTACTAAATCGTTCGTCTTTCCTAGAAAGCATAAAGGGGAGTGCAAGGGTGCACTACACCCGCTCTCGATGGGCCCAACGCAGACTTATGCCTCTGTAAGGTAGAGTTGACTAGAGTCGCCACCTAGTTAGACCTAAGGAACTAGGAAGGGAGTATAAAGGTTCTAAGAACCGTTAATTGACTCTGTGATTTGCATATGGATTGGACTTATTTGGATTGGTGCCCGAGGAAACCTCGGTCTCCAATTGTTGGGATTGCCTTATTTCAAAACCTTAGAGAGATTCAATTAAAGCCGAAGGATAGGATTGAGTGTGGACTGAGGAAAGGATGATTTCGAAGAGTTTGAAGAAATAGGCTGGTCTTGAAGTATTGGTTGAAGTGTTTGAGAGGTTTTGATTGTTTTGAGGGGTTTGAGGTTGTTTTGGCTTTCAAGGGATTAAGAGGATGATGGGAGTTTTGAGGAGTAAAAGGGTATTTTGGTCATTTTTGGTGGAGTCAAGGGGTGTTCGGATCATTTGATGGAATTAAGGAGTTTTTTGTGTTTGTGAAGTTCGGATCTTGAAATGGTCGGGCTCTTGAGGTGTTTTGAGAAGTCGAAGGTGTTGAAGAGGAATTCAGGTTTTCAGGGCGATCGAGCATGGAGGAGGATACCTGGTTTGCGGGTGTTTGGGTTTTGAAGATGTTTCAGGTTTCAGATGACTAAGGTTTGTTCGGGAGTATTCGGGAATTGGAGTTCCTGTGTGACTTGGAGTTAGTTCAGGGAAGGATTAAGGAGTGTTTATGTGTCCTGAAGCTCTAATGGAAGGGTTGGATTGGTTTATTCAGAATTGTCTCTCTTAAAGTTTTTAAAACCAAAAATCATTTTGTTGAAAAAGGGCGGATAATCCCGAGGATTACCCTATGTACCCCCTCGAACACGACACTTAATTAATGGTAAGTGCCGAGGCTCGAAAGATGGGGCAATGAATTTATGTCGAAAAATAGGATTCAGAGAGACACCATGAATGAGATGTTCTTGGTCGAACCCTAATAACGTCTCTAACTCCCGGGTTTTAAAATGTTAAAAACCAAAAATAATGAAATCGGGGATTCTGAAATTCCGGCTGCAACTAGGAAGGTCGTTAGCACCCCGCCTTGTAAAAATCTAGGCTACAATTAGGGGAGGTTTGTCACCCTAATGCCCCGCCTAAAGAGATTCAGGCTGCGACAAGGGAAGTTAGGACCCCAGTGCCCCGCCTCGGATTTTTATTTTGGAAGGGAGACAAGTGATGTCTAACCAGGAAGGAAATGTTTTGAAAGTGTTAGACATTTCAAGTTCCCCAAAAATGGTTTATTTGATTCAAAAACTAAGTTTGAAAACTTTTGAAGTTGTTCAGAATTCTTGTTGAAGAAACACTGATTTTGAGAAATGTTTCAAGAGAAAACTTTCTGTATATGTGAGAAGAACTTTCTGCGTTTGAGAAGAGTTTTATGTGATGTGAAAAGAGTTTTTCCTTAAAAATTCCACAAAATGGTTTCTTTAAAATCTGAAAATCTTGATGAAACTTGGATAAAATGATGGTTTGAAATTCTTTTTGGATTTTGGAGTTTGAAAGGAATTTACAAGTTGAGTGCGGATTGGATGAAATGGACTTGAATTTGAATTGAATGGAACTGGACTGAATTGAATTGGGCTAAAAGAGTTGAGTTTGAATTGAATTGGATTTAAATTGAATTTGGGCAGGGATTGGAAGACAGGCCGGGTCAAAGTCCGGGTTAGTCCAAGTTGAATTGGTCAAACTTGGGTCAAGGTCAATGCTCGGTCAAGATCAAAGCTAGGTCAAAGTTGAATTGGTCAAAGTTTGGGTCAAAGTGGGACTGGTCAAAGGTTGGGTCAAAGTGGGATTGGTCAAAGGTTGGGTCAAAGTGGGATTGGTCAAAGTTCGGGAAAAAGTTGGATTGGTCAAAGTTTGGGAAAAAGTTGGATTGGTCAATGTTCGGGTCAAAGTTGGATTGGTCAATGTTCGGGTCAAAGTTGGATTGGTCAGTGTTCGGGTCAAAGTTGGATTGGTCAATGTTCGGGTCAAAGTTGGATTGGTCAGTGTTCGGGTCAAAGTTGGATTGGTCAATGTTCGGGTCAAAGTTGGATTGGTCAATGTTTAGGTCAAAGTTGGATTGGTCAATGTTCGTTAGTCAAATCGGTTTGACTCTGGTAGGCTTGATTGGGTATTGGGCTTGACAGGGTCGTGGGTTTTGGGCTTGGGCCATGGGTTTTGGGCTTGAGCCGTGGGCCGTGGGTTTTGGGCTTGGGCCACGGGTTTCGGGCCTGGGTCGTAAGTTTTGAACTTGAGCCATGGACATTTGGGTTTAGGCCGTGGGTTTTCTGGGCTTGGGCCGAGATTGAACTTGGGCCGAGATTGGACTTGGCCAAGATGGCTTTGGGCCAAGATCGGGTTTTGGGCTAAGGCTGTTTTGGGCTGGGATTGGTTGTGGGCCAAGTTGGTTTGGGCCGAGGTTGGATTGTTGGGCTGGGGTTGTGGGCTCTTAGTTTAGTTTGTGGGCTTGGGCTATTTTGTGGGCTTTTGGGCCGGGCTGCGCATTTGGGCCGGATTTGAGTGAGTTTTGGACTGGGCTGAGAATTTGGGCTGGATTTGAGTGAGTTTTGGACTGGGCTGAGTATTTGGGCCGGATTTGAGTGGGTTTGGGCTTCGAATTTAGGCCTGGTTTCACGGATTTAGCCTTCAGGTTTTGAGGGCCTGGGCTTCGAACTTTGGGTCGATTGTGGATTCTTGGGCCGATTGTGGACATTGGGCTGGGTCAAGACAATTGGGCCAGGTTTGAATTGGGCCTTGGGCCGGGTCAAAGCAATTGGGCCAGGTTTGAATTGGGCCTTGGGCCGGGTCAAAGCAATTGGGCCAGTTTGAAGAAATCAGAGAAGGTTTTGAAAAGTTAATCAAAGTTAGAATAAAAGTGAGTGATGAAAAAATAAAGAATGAACTTAGAGAGACAATTTGGGGCTTGGTTTAAGCTTTGGAGGATTTAGAAGGAATGATGGATCCAACTAGGATGAATTTTGAGAAAGTGCTTTTATTATTTACAAAATTTTTAATAAAGTGTGGTTTGGGTTTATAGGTCACCCTTTACTAGGTGGGACCATGGCTCACCATTGGCTCGGGCTCACCCTCTATCCTAAGGCTTGGTCCTAAGGTCTAATAACTAGGGCTTAATAAATAAATTAGTATATACAAGGAAGAACTAAATATTACAGAAGAATTATAAAACATGTACAAGTAGAACATAAGGCAATCAACGGGAGTGAACTAGTAGGAAAGCAAGATGAAATCAGAATAAATTTCATTCTCCTTAAAAACTGTACATGAAACTTGCATAGAAACAGCTGCAAACAGACCAAAAGATGATCAAACCCAGGCTTCAGTTGCTAACCAAATTATGTCATTACTGCACGTTCTTTACCAAACACCAGAGTTGAGTGATCTACAAGGATGTCAGATTATAGCGGTAGTCACATGCTAAATTTTCAACGTGAAGAGAGGAACAAACCAAACCCAAAATAAAAAACTGGGTACAGACTTCCCTATGAAACTAACCAGCAGATTTCCTAATTGTACCAATGTAGCCTCAACCGAAGGACTCATCTTATCTACACAAAATGTGGCTTAACCTTTCTGTTTGCCATTTATTGAACAGGGTTACCAATTATCCTGCTAGAGGAAAACGAAATAGTGTAACAGATTGAGGGTTGCTCTTATTAATCCTCACTAACTTATAGACAAATGAAGTGGAAGCTTAAACCCCAAGGGTTTCTGTCAGATTTTATACACTTGCATGGGCAAAAACAGACTTCAGAAGCTAAGTTCAACGGTTTGTGTTCAAGGAGCAGGCAAACCAACAACAGATGACCACATTATCAACATGAATGGAAACTACTGGCATATATTTTGAGAAGCAAAACGAAACGCAACAGAAGGCATGGAGATCTAAAGCAAGCACATAAACTGGGCAATCATGTTCTCAAACACTTAGGTACGATAATAAGGGTCAGGGATCTGTACCAAAGAGGAGTATTACACAATTTCCTGCAAGTGTACAAAACACACCAGAGACTGAACAAAAATGTTAGTCCATGACAGATCGACAGGAGGATGAAATGTAAACTCTTAACCTTGCAGACCACTACAGGGGGGGGGGGGGGTAATTCGATCCTTCTACGGATCCAGAGAGCAAAAGCAATAAACGAATCATTTAAGAGTTAGCGCAAATGATAAGCTTGCAAGAAGTCAGGACTGGAGGTGACCAGTTTGCTCAACACTCAAACGGACTATACAAGGGCACAACTGGAGATGGACCAGTTCATAAATAAGATTACAATAGCAAGAAAGTGAACAATCTCGTAACTGGAAGGGGACCAGTAACGGTATCCAAAACTCAATATAGCAAAAATAATACAAAGGTGTCCGAAACGAGGTGAGGGTACCCAGAACAAATGGGACTCGACATACAAGAATCGTAACCACTTCCGCCATGTCCGTGGACTTCCGACTCCATACCAGGCTGGGTATTCACCCAAATGACAATACGGTGAAGGAGTACAAGACAAAACCAAGGGTGATCATATAACCAGAACCACATAAATACGAAACGTGAGTTCCTTGCGCATATCCCTGGAACCAAAGGCATGCAAAACCAATGTTTGAAGCTTTGGTCCCGGAGCTTTACCCAGGCGAAAAAGCAAAATGGGGAATATCAGAAGTGAAAGGGATTTCTCGGGTGAAATGAAACGAAAATTGGAAACTAAATAATCGAGAGGACGATAAAAGCAGAGATTGGAAAAGAAAAACGTTTAAGCGCAAACTTGGGAAGAGCCCGAAACTGGAAACACGAGGAAAACAAGGAGATTCGAAAGGAAGGAGCTAACCATTTGCATTGAGCAATCAGTACCACTTACGCTGTAGAATCCAAGCAGGCTTTTGAACGGGGAATGGCGTGAACGACGGTTTCGGGTGGAGGATGAAGGGCGGGGTGTTGTGGTGGTAATAGGAAGCCGAAGGTGTTAGTCGTGGTGTTTCTCAATGACAACGAAGACGGCGATGGTGGTTTTCAGCGTAGGTATATGAAGTCGAAGGTGGTGGAGGACGGTTTCAAAGGGAAGACAAAAAAAGTGATCGGTACTGGGATTTCAAAATGACGAAGCAGGAGAATGTTCTAACCTCAATCCCCACGTTCTTTACCCCTTTTACTGTAGGTAGTTTTATAATGGAGGCTTATGGTTTTTAGGGAAATATCTGGTTATTCCATGGGCTAGCTATGAAGTTGGGCTTATTTGAGACATTTGGGCTAAAACAAGTCCAAACTGGAGCAGGTTGCATCAAGTCCGAAAATTACATGCTATGAAAAATAAAAAGCGCCTGTGTTGAGTCTCAAACCCGAGAACTCTGCCCTCTTTCCTCTCGTACTCTACCAGTTGAGCTGCGATGACTTTCGGTAAGTAATAGCAGGGAAATCAAATAAAATTTATGTCGTGTGCTGAGATAAATAAAGAAAACAATTTCAACTTGTACCAAGAATCGAACCCACGATCTGCGGGTTGCGTGGCGGGTACCTTAACCAACCACACTAGGTCGAATTTTAGTATATTAATGGGAGAAATAATACAAGAGCTCTAAATTCGACTGGATAACTCTTCTAAAATGCGACGAATCCAGAAGGAAGTATATAAAATAAAATGAGATGATTAATCTAATGACATGAAAGTATGGAATACAATTAAAAATAAGATTCAAAAACGTAAAGAGATATAAAATAAAAGAATAGCACATGTACATGAAATAATGAAAATTAATGCTCGTAATGAAGATAAAACACTTAAAATTAATGGAAAATATTGGTAGTAAAAGGACACACGAAATAATAAAAATAGTGACGATAAAATGGAGAAAGTCAAAAAGAAATAATAAATAATAATAAAAGTATAAATCGATCGAGCGCGTAAACTAATATCACTGCTGGAAAAAAGGAATAAACAACGCCCCTTTAAAAACGGTTATATTGTAAATCGTTTTTTTATAATAGGCGTGACATCTTAATAAACGCTTTGCTTAGAAAGCGTTGTTTATGTTATGGCGCCCAAAGACAAAAACAACACTTGCTTACAAAGCGTTCTATAAGAGATACGTATAAAAAACGCTTCTCAAAAGAATCGTTTTTTATGTCTTTGGGCGCGATAACATAAAGAACGCTTCACTTAAGAAGCGTTCTTTATGCTGATCGTAAGTAGCATAAAAAACACTTCTTAAGTGAAGCGTTCTTTATGTTACCTAAATTATAAACAGTTTTCTCCCTCCCGCCCAGTCTTCTTGTTATAACCCATAATTCGTAACCTTATATTATATCCGTACAATGTTATTCTAAGATGGGTTACATTACTATTGTCAGATGGGACGTCGACGGTATTGTTTTATTAGACGAGGGCAAGGAAGTCCATCTATTAAAAACAATTAAGGTAATTGTTTCATTTAGTTAATAAGGAAAGGGAACCTTATTTATTTATTCCCTTCTAGTTATTTCATATCACGATCAATCTTCCTCTATCAGTTTCCATCGTGCGTTCAGAGCGAGCGTTCTTCCATTCTTCTCTCTCTCTTTGTCCTCTCTGTTGCTAGGATCGTGGAGGCTGCTGCTACAATCGAATTGGAGAGTCTTGTTGCTGCGTTTCGCTTCTCCAATCAGGTTTGTGTTGAGAGAATTCCGAATTTCGTCATTGGTTTCCTCTCCTCTCAGTTTCTGATTTTGGAACTCCGAATATATTGATTCAGCGACGAAGATCATGCGTTGAGGATTCAGATTGTTGAAGCTACACTGCTGCATATTGTGGGATTGATTCACTTCCGTAATCAGGTTGGTGTTGCAGATTTGGGGTAGATAATTTAGGGTTCTACATTGCAGGTTTCTGATTTTTGTGTCTATTGGTTTGGGAATTCAGTGTTGCTGTTGCGTGTATCGGCTGGTGGATTATTCGGGGCTGCTATAGACTGCTCAGATCGTCGGATTGTTGGTGATAATTGAGGTAGGTGGTTGCTTGATTCGGTTTGGGAGTTCAGCCATGGGGATATTGCAAGGATTGTTCTCTGATTTCGTGTGTGGTTTCCCTTGCGTTTTGTTGCGTTTTCGAATGGTTAAAATCCCATGGTTCTCTGTTTTTCTCTGTGATTTGGTGTGTGTAGCAGTTGGACAATTCGTGGTGATGTTTTTGTCTAAGTTTCTGCTCTGTTCGTCTTCTGGAAAATGCAGTTTTCGCACTGTCCGAACTTCCGTCCGAGCTTTGAAGTTCGGACAGTGCGTTTTTGCCAATCTGATTTTCAAGTTTGGGGTATGTCCGAACATCTGTCCGAACATGGATGTTCGGACACGCCCTTAGATTCTCCTCTGACTTTAGTTCGACCTGTGTCCGAACATCGATGTCCGGACACAAGGTCGGACACTCCGCGTAACTTTTTCCGTAAAACCCGTCCGAACATCGGTCCGAGCTTCGATGTTCGGACACTCTGAAATTCTCTGTCTGTTTTCAATTCGACTTATGTCCGAACATTGATGTCCGGACACAAGTTCGGACATTTGACAATCTCTAGTTTCTGAGTCTCGACTTGTGTCCGAACTTCGACGTCCGGACACAAGTTCGGACACCCCTCTGTTTTCAGCGTAACTTCTTCGTTTGAACTCCGATTTGAGTGCCGTCTGCGGCGTTGGATTCTTTATGTTCGGTACTACTGATTTATGAGTGTTTTGGGCATAGTTAAATGCAAGTTTGCTTTTGATTATGCAATCTTTTGTTTTGGGACATTACACTTTGTTTCTGAGCCGTGAATGGCTGGGTCGAGCTATTCCGTGGTATACCATGTAGAAGTCGTTCTGAGTGTGGGTCATTCCCTTTCTGTTCTGTGGGGTTGACGAACCCTTTGGCTCATTAGAGTCATTTCTGCATTGTTGAGAGACCTGTTATGGTCTATGGGTCTTCGACCCTTCTGAGTGTGTGCATTGTGTTTTGTCCCTTTCTGTTTAACAGCTCGGGTTGTTTCTGAAATGGGAACTCTTGTGTCCCACTCTGTTTCTGTTTCTGAAGGCTTCTGGTTATCTGGAAATGTGGATGTAATGTTTACTTTCTCCTTCTGATTTCAATTGTTTTGAGCAACCTTACTGATGACGGTTGCTGCTTACTGGGCATAGTTGTGTGCTCACTCCCCTACTTTTAACATTTTTGCAGATTAATCAGCAAGGATCACTTATTCAGTTCTGGAGCTTAGTTTATGTTTTAGCTCATTGTTATTTGACATTCTTACTCAGACTTGTATCCTTCGGGCCTTACTCTGTTTAGACCTCTGTTTCTGTTTGGTTATGTAATTGGGTTTTTGTATTACTTCCGCTATATGTGGATGCTCTGGTTTACAATGTTTATGGAAACTCTGTTTTGGGCCTTATTTGCGTATGAGTGTTTTAGAGCCTTGCGTTATTAGGTAATAATACGCGGCGTGTAATACCCTTAACTCTTAGGCCGGTTTTAGGGGTGTTACACTTCTCATCAGTCTAATCGTGACTGTTCCCCTACCCACCCACTCTCTGTAAACCTCGCTCTCACTCCATGTAAATGTTGCTCTCCCTTTGTAAAAAACCACACTCTTTCCGCTTTATCTCCTCTCAATCGAAACCCAGAAACATCACAATATTTGCCGCCGCGGCGCCTCTTTCTCTTCCCTCCCGATAATCTATCTTCTATCTTCCGGCAATGGGGCGATGAAGGCAGGCCAGCCGCATGCGTAGATCGATATCGGCGCCTCTCGCTATCGGTAATTTTGCCCTCAATCTGCGAACAGATATATACATATATATATATATTCATGCCTATCCTTTTTTGTCATAAATATAATCTATCGATTAGTAATTAATGTTTGCAAAATCGCACGAACAGGACATACATGCCCTGTCGCACGCACGGTGCCTCTGGATTACAACCCCAACTAGCGAAAGGAACAACATACATGCGCGGTTGATCTTTCGGCTCTATTCTTGGGCTGATGAGGTATTTTTGCAAACCAAACTTCTTAATCAGGAAAATACATGCTCTGTTTGTTTGGGGTTAAGGCGTCTGTTTGTTTGGGATTAAGGCGTGAAATATATTGTGTGTGTATTGTTTGGGAATAATTTTGCATGCAAACCATATTGCGACGCGCATTTGTTGTTAACCTATGTGTGCTTGCAAACCAAACTAGCTTGTTAATTAATCAGGAACATATATACTCTGTTTTTTTGGGATTAAAGGCGTGAAATAAAGTGTACGCGCGTGTGTTTGGGAATAATAATTTTGCATGCAGACCAATGAACTTGCTGGTTTTTACTATGTGTTGATTGTTGTTAATCAAGGGCGCATATTGTTGTACTATGTGCTGATTTTTACTTGCTGGTTGTACAATTAATGGACTTGGGAATTAATGTGTAATATAATGCGTTTCGGCATGCATACAAATATAGTATATATGGCGAAATTCATTTGGTTAGATGATTATAGGGTGTATTAATTAATGCTATATTATATTATAGTATAACCTAGGGTGCAAATATTAGATGACTATAGGATGTATTAATTAGTTACAAAGACATAGCATTACGGCAGCTTGCCTGACGTATTCCCCTTCCCCATATTGCTTTTACCTTAACATCCACCCAGAAGTTTATCTACGTTTCTACCAATACCAACATCAAAAACTTATAAGTTCCTTCACATTCTTCTCAGATTTGTTATCCGATCAAGCTAGGCATTCCAATTAACCCTCTAATGTTTTGGAAATCTATATGACCACCATTGGCCATATTAGAGACCTCTAGCGCTACTTACAGCTTCTTAATTTCTTGTAGTTATTATTTTAGTATCCCTTTACATTTTTGGCTAGCCCTATGACCTTCGATCGGCATCAACCTATAATAAAAAAAATTGAACTCGGACGGGCCCACCAACTTTATTTTCCTTCACGACCTTTCTTCTCTCCTTTTCGATTCCTTTAGTCACCTCTGACTAGTATGTATGCTGTAGAAGCTTCAGTAGACCGAGCAATCAGAACTGGACAGACACTGAAACATCACAGAGAAAATCGGATAAAAAGTCAGACGAATTTGGCCGATGTAGACGGTTGCTGCCTCTGTTGAAGATGAAAGTACCGACGATCATGATGATTCTTCTACTGATACAAAAGAGACAGAAGAAGAAAAACATGGTACAAAAGAGACAGAGGCAGATATAGATGAAAGGATGAATGAGAACTCAGAAACAGAGAGGTTGAAGAAATTGGCTAAATAGTTAAGTGAGGCTGCCACGAAGTAGAGTCCGGTGGCGATTAACGGATTACCGGCATACTTCATAACCTTGAATGAAGAAAACGGTTTTCTAGAATAGTGGTATCAGGAGGATAAGAGGAAACTTAGTCAATTATATGGTGTCATGGGGGACTATATGAAGATAAAGTGGTACCACATCTCCCGGATGATGAGTTTCATGTGTTATGGATGGAGATGGAGATGGAGAAGGTAGACACTTCTCCATCTCCAGTTTTGATTGGATCTTCTTTCAGTTTTGAACATCGATAGGTCTGAGAAATCTTTAAACGCTAGGACATGACTGTCTGTAGATTGCATGTAGTCATTTGGAATACTAGTCACACTGTTGATGTGGGGTGCATCGTATCTTTTTAAAAAACCAGATGAAGGTCCCTTGGCAATTAAAAAGATTGAGATATTCCCCCTAAGTATGATTCCCCCTGAGTTTGCATGTTAAGCGACTTTGACAAATGATAGCAATAAGTGACAGCTTCTATGCACAATAAGTGACAGCTTTTATGTTATAATGTAACCTTAGTAGATAACTTTCTACTATGGTTATAGTATAACATAAAAGTCACTTATTGTGCATAGAAGCTGTCACTTATTGATAGCAATAAGTGACAGCTTCTATGCACAATAAGTGATAGCTTTTATGTTATACTATAACCATAGTAGAAAGTTATCTACTAAGGTTACATTATAACATAAAAGCTGTCACTTATTGTGCATAGAAGCTGTCACTTATTGCTATCATTTGTCAAAGTCGCTTAACATGCAAACTCAGGGGGAATCATACTTAGGGGGAATATCTCAATCTTTTTAATTGCCAAGAGTTTTTCATCTAGTTTTTTTCAAAAGGTATGATGCACCCCACATCAACAATGTGTGGCTAGTATTCCAATTGACTACATGCAATCTACAGACATTCATGTCCAAGTGTTTGAAGATTCTCCGACCTATCGATGTTCAAAACTGAAAGAAGATGCGAATCCAATCCAAACTGAAGATGGAGAAGTGTCTACCTTTTCCACCTCCGTTTCCATCCATAAGCCATGAAACTCATCAACTGGGCGATCTGGTACCACTTTATCTTCATATAGTCCCCCATGCCACCATATAATCGACTAAGGTTCCTCTTATCCTTCTGATACAACTACTCTAGAAAACTGTTTTCTTCATTCAAGGTCATGAAGTATGCCGGTAATTCGTTAATCGCCACTGGACTCTACTTCGTGGAAGCCTCACTTAACTATTTAGCCAATTTCTTCAACCTCTCTGTTTCTGAGTTCTCATTCATCCTTTCATCTATATCTGCCTCTGTCTCTTTTGTACCATATTTTTCTTCTTATGTCTCCTTTGTATCAGCAGAAGAATCATCATGATCGTCGGTACTTTCATCTTTAATAGAGGTAACAACTGTCTTAGCGAATTGGAAATTTCTTCTCAGGTACGTATTATAAGTACTTTTGTGTTTGAATTGGTGATTTTAATTATTTGTGCATGTTTGGATAAGTTTAAATGGTGCACTTAATCGCTTTTATAATTCTGTTGTGCAACTTGTTGATTTCTTCTCAACACTTATTCACAAGTCGATCGATCTGAAGTTTGTCAATAAGGAGAGGGCGCACCCATGTGTTGAAAGCACTAAATTGATCAGAAGAAGTCATGAGTCTATCTTTTCTTTTTTTTCAAATGGTTGTATTGTACATGTTATGATCGAAGTACTTTTAACCATTTTTAGTATTTTGGTTAATTAGCTAGTTACAAATGTTGTAGTTGATCGATACTACACTTAAGCGTATGTGCGCTAGCTGGTATATAATATTAATGCAAACAAGAGTACTGCTGTTGATCTATATATTAATTAAAATTCACCAGTTTGGTTGATATGGTATATACAATGCAAAAAGGTTTTGAATGATTTTGTGATTTTAATTTTGTGTTACGCGGAGGGTAATAAATTGTAAAAAAAATAAAAATATAAAAAAAAGACCGTATAAGAAACGCTTATATGTATAAGCGTTTCTTATACTCTCGCGCCAAATGACATAAAGAACGCTTGTCTTGATAAGCGTTTTTTATAAATCTTCATAAAGAACGCTTATAGTAAGCAAGCGTTTTTTATAGTCGGACATAAAGAACGCTTTCACCTTGAAGCGTTCTTTATGCCTCGTAGATTCCCGCCCCCTTACCCGCTTTAAAAAATGCTTTAGCGATAAGCGTTCTTTTAAATTAATGTATAAATAACGCTTACAACGCGTTCTTTAAAAGGCTCGACCATTTGCGTCGCCGACATAAAAAACGGTTATAAAGCGTTGCAAAAGACAAATAAAAACGTTGTTTATTCCTTTTTTTTCCAGCAGTGAATACAAGGTAATAACAAAATCGTGAAATATTTTAAAATAAAAGTAACAAAATATGTATACAAAATGAAGCAGGTTAAAACGGATTACGATGAAAGGCTCGTGCTCCCTTTCCCATAGGAATGTGAGATTTAAAAGCCGGGAAAAGGAAATTCCTTTGGTTGAAAACGGAGATGACCGCCTTGTTTCTAGAAGCATGTTTATTTTCATTTTTTTTGTTTCAATATAAAATGGGTGAGAATTTTTGGTGTCTACACCATGCAAACGGACCACTTCTTTAGCAAAGGCTATAGCAACATCTTTGGCAGAGTAAGTGAAATACCCCGAACTTAATTAGGGTGATTAAATTACTCTAATACGATATTGAGGGCCTATTAGTGCCTAATGAACTTTGGTAAAGAGAATAAATCCAAAAGAAACAAGAAAAATGCTAAATTGAGCGTTAAGTGACCCTAAGAGGAATACGACCTCGACAAGAGTATTAAATGGATTTGAAAGGCTTAATAAGGCCTAAATAATATATGGGAACAATTCCCGAAGAAAACGGATCCAAATAATGTATTAAAACGCTAATAAAGCTTTAGCGCACGTTTTTCGAGAAAACCCAAAAACGTGACTGTAAGTGGTCAAATGAACCCTTAAAAATTTTAGTTCATAAAATAACTATAATTAAACATTAATGGGAGCTTAATAGCCATTAAAATTAAAGAAACGAGAAAATTCCAGGAAACGGGCCCGGTGAGTGAATAGTGCTAAAACCGGGTAAATAAACGAGCGTTTTCTGTAAAAAGATGAAAAACGCTCCAGTTTGTACATATATATGGGGCCGGTTTTTAGCTAGTAAACATCCCCCTCACACACTAATAAGCTAAAAAGAAAAGAAAGAAAGAAAAGAAAAAAAAAGCAAAAAGGTAGTAAACTACCTTTTCCCTCTCTCTCCTCCATGTCTTCCTTTTCCCTCTTCTCTTTCCTCTCTTTCTTTCTTCCTTGCCGGTTTCTCTTCTCTCCCTCTGGTTGCTGCCGTTTTTGAAGTTCTCCCCCTCCTTCCATGGCTTCTCTTCATTCTCTTCCATGCCCAAGCTTTGATAAAGCTCCAAATCAAAAATAAATTACATATTTGAACTCCCCTCATCATTCTCTATCTTCCTCTCTTTTCAAAATCTGAAAATTAAGAACTTCATCTCCATGGGTTTTTTCCATTTGAAGAGAAAATGGCATCAATGTGTAGCTTGGAGTATCCTCTTTCCATTAAGGTAAAAATCTCCAAGAAAAACTCATTTTTCTTCCTTCTCCTTTGGGACCGATTTTTCCCCTCTTGTAATGCCTTGCTTTCTTCTTGATTTTGAGCTTCATTTCAACCCTCCAATGGTGGAGTAATCCCCTTCTTGATTCAAGGGTGAGAACCCCTCTTAAAAAGCTCCAAAAGGTAAACCCTAACTATGGTGTTTTAAGTCTTGCATTGGATTAGTGTATTTTTAAGGATTAGGATTTTTATTATGTGTATTTTTGTGTTCCTTGAATATTGGGTTGGGGTTTGGCAACCCCATTTCCCAATTTGACCGAAATGGAGAGAGAAGAAGGAAGGGAGCAAAACATGACTCATGAGAATTTAAGGTAAGAAAACCCACCTTAATAACTATCTTGATTGTTTAAGAATTTGGGATGGGTTAAATTAAATAATGAACCCCAAATTATGTGAAATAAAGTAGTTAGTTGAAGTTGAGGGAAATTGGTGAATTGTTGTTTGAATTAAGGGCTTAAGTGCCAAGCTTTTGAGCTATTGTGGTATTTTGTGCCTTATGAAATTTGGATGAGATTGGTGAGTTCATTGTGTGCTGGTAGGACCCTTGCAAGGGTGTGGCTAGTTTAGGATTGAAAATGGTGAAAAAGATGAGTTTGGACATGTAAGGTTTATGGGGAGGTTATGGCAAAATTTTAGTAGAAAAATGAGTGTTTTAGGTGGCTTGGTAAGAGGGGGAAACTTAAGTGTTTAGTTGGGCTGAGTAGAGAAGTTTGGTAACCTTGAGATGGCATTTGGGGAACTAGAAGGAGAGAGATAAAAATCTGTAGCATAAGAGGTGTGGTGACTTAGAAATTCTAGAAAATGAGTTAATGCTTATAGTCATGGAAATGGAGAGTGGACTTGGGCATAGTTAGTGCAACTATCTAGGAATGAATTGGAATGGTCAATAAAAGATTTGGGGAGGTTGGAAGGAGGTAGAAGCAAGCAAAAAGAAGTTAGAAATGCATAAGAGTGCAAAATGCAAAATGTGAGGATTTGGATTTGTTGAATTTGAGCAAGAATTGGGTGGTGGATTAAACCAAAGATTTGGAGTGGTTTAGAGCATGTTTTGGGGTGTTTAATTATGTAGGAAACTTATGAAAAGTTTATGGAATGATTAGGAGTGGATTAAGGGTTGATTTGGGGTTGAAAAATGACCTTAGTAGCAGTTTTTAGCAGGGTCCGGGACCTAGGATATGTACCAAGTCCCAGACCGCATCAAAAAATAGGCCGAGAGTGAATGCAAGAATTGGTCCGGGACTTAAGTCCAGGAACAAGTCCCGGACCAGGTGTAAAATTGAGCCGAGAGTCACTTTCTGTATTGGTCCAGGACCTTGGGTCCGGACCAGGACCCGGACCACCCCCAAAAATGCCCAGAAAGTGTTTTTAAGGGTTTTAAACATGGGAGATTGATTGGTATTGGTTTTAGGAGTTGTTTGGTGACCTTTAAAGGTCCTAAGAAGTGTAAACAAGTTTGAGAAGTGGTTAAGAAAGTTGTGAGTTTAAGTACACAAAGTTAAACCGAAATAACAGGATAACGGGGTAAGTACGGGAGTAGCAAATATGTACTGTAACGCCCCTATTTACAATAAATACAGCGTAATAAAATCTCTAATGGCGATTACAGACCATCGGGCTCCAAACACCCGGTACCAACCTCACCAATTACAACCATTACAATTAACTAAGTTACGGTCTGAACTTCGAGAAAACTTAACAAAAACATAACAATAATAAAATACATTCACTCTCCATAAACCTAATCCCATTCCAATCACTCATGCTCTTCGTGGCCACCTGTAAATCCATTTATACCTGCAAGATGAAACCAAGCAGCCCACCCCGGGAGGGGTGAGTCAGTTCCCTGGAATGGAACTGGTACAATTCTCCAAAAACAAACTTATAAAACATAACTCTTCAAAATAAACAGTAACTTGAAATCAAACTCTTGAAAGTAAAACAGGGAAAGGAGGCACTTCAAAACAATCAATCATAGAGAAGAGAGAACAAGATAAGGATAGAGACAAAGAACTTAAAAACCAAATCAACCACTTAAGAAATCACACAATATAGTTAGTGGGCATCCATTATTGATGTTAGAACCAATTCTGGTTAAGAATAGAAAGACTCAGGTAGTCACAAAGGACTAGGAATGATATGAATACCCATAACCCGTGGTAGACAGTTTATGTCCCCACCATTTCAGAAAACTAAATCCCATAGACAAAATATACTCAAGAGTGGAATAAATTCAATTGGGAGAGATGGCCCCCACCGCCAAGTACGTCCTTTTAGGACAGGGGATATGCAGCCCCTCACTATTTACCACGTCCACTAAGGACAGGGGATATACAGCCCCTCTCTGTTAACCACGTCCACTAAGGACAGGGGATATACAGCCCCTCTCTGTCTACAACGTCCCTTTTGGGACAGGGGATATACAGCCCCTCTCTGTCTACAACGTCCCTTTTGGGACAGGGGATATAAAGCCCCTCTTTGTCTACAACATCCCTTTTGGGACAGGGGATATACAGCCCCTCTCTGTTACCATTGAAGACGCGCGCACGTCGAAACCTCAAGAACCAGCTCATGGATGAAACGATATCCAGAGTCAAAAGAAGAATTGACCTTTTTCTAAATTCCCACCAGAACACTAACTACCCAGAGCAATACCAAAACACTCAGTCCTACAGAGTGCAGAAGCGTAAACCCTAAGCAGCCAATGTCTAACGGGCACCAAATAGAAGGAACCAATACCCAAGTGAGTTTCACATCCAAGGCTCAGTTAGTCACACAAGCTGAGTTAGTCACACAACCATTTCCTTTTTAGAAATTCCTCTTAAAGTCAGTTAGCGTTTCCCAAAACATTCCACAAGTCAATCAGCAAAAATATCGGAGTACGAGAAATCGTACCTGGGTAACGCTGTAGCAGTTTTAGTCAACTTGCGCAAACAATCAACAGTACTCTGAAGAATATTAAAGGTAGTCTATCATCAATCACTTGTAGCCTATGTTAAGCTTAAATACACTCCTTACTCTTATTCCAAAGTCTCAATTGTCTTTTAAGCCCTCACTTATGTGTTACGTATAATCTTTGAGTTATCTGAGAACGTTGTATAGCCCAAGGTGGTAAGATCAAGGAATGTATCTTATTAACACCTGCTAACTGACCACTCCTATCGACTTTATTTATATTTAACCACAATCCTCACATTCAAGACTTTTGAGACCTTTATAACACAAATGTGTTTACATTATATAATTAAATCTAAGAATTCCAATAGTAATCTTAAGCTGAATACCTTTATTCTTAATTTAGAATAAACATTGTATTATGACATATGATGGATTCATCCCATAATACTATACTATTATTTCACAATGTAATGATTATGCATTTTATCAATATCTACTAGATAATCCATTGTGATTAAGTTTTCCCCTTAACTTAATTAAGATCTACATCTTGTATATTGGAACCATAGTGTTGTAGACGCATTATATCATAACCTAATTGAGTTACTAACTCATTTATCTTATCTTTAGTCCAGAAAGACTTTTTATTACATCCAGCTAATAATCTTGACATAAGATGTTAAATTACTTTTCATCTTGAAACAACTATATTATAGTTAACTTAGACTTATCGAACTCTTACATTTAGTATTCACAAGGTACATTATTTGCTTAATTATTACCTATATAATAAGGTGTTTAAATATAACCTTTTATGTATCCTTACTTACCTCTAATCTCCTAAATATTTTATTTTTACACCCATTCACTCTATAGACTATGTATAATCCTTTTGTACTAAACTTCAATAAACTTAAGCCTTAAATACGTTTTAAATTGTTTCACAAAACCTAAGGTTTCAAAGGAATAACTTAATAAATTAATTTCCTTTATTGTATTTAGGATGGACAATATATCTACATAGAGTAGTATTTATCAAAGAATTAAATTCTGGTTCGCAAGTGAAATTGTTAATTATTTAATAAGATAAACCATTATGAAAATTCTCATATTTTATATTCAAAACAACATATCATTATTTCCCATTACCGTAAAGTATATCAATATAATATCTTATGTAACTTAGTTTTATCTAATAAAAAGGTTCAATGGTTTTAAGTATCAAATTCCTATCTATAAACCTTCCTATAAATTCTCACTACTAAATACCTCACTTAACTGTAAACTCACATCCTGAATATTGGTAATAAATGTATCTTATATGGCTTATCTAATTCTAAGAAACTTAAGGATAATTATTTAGATAAATTTCCAAATCATCGTTTAATATAGATTATATCATAATCCTTTTAATGATTCTATCTTAAAACATTAAGTTATATTTCAATACCATAAAAGTTAAGAAATGATTAAATCTAGACTTACTAATCCACCTCACATTTAGATGTAAAAGTATTTTATTTGTTTTATTATTGCTTATATATTAAGAACATTTATATGTAAAAGTATTACATTTATTTATTAATTATATAGTAAGTTCTATTTGTGAAAAATCTAGTTACAAATATTCCTAAGTCCCAACTTATTAATTACCTAACCAAATTATAGATTTACATTCTGGTCTTTGACAAATAATATTACACATGTATTTTAATATGGTTTATATAAATCTTAGAAATCCAAGATAACTCTTTAAGCTCAATTTCATAACCACAATTCAATACTAGCTCATATAATATTCTTTTAATAGTATTATGTATAGGTTTAGTTTAACTTATTAATTCCTTCATATTTTATTTGCTATAAGGTATTTTATGTCTTTTATTTACTTATGTATTTATCGTATATGTATACTAGGATTTATTCAAGACATTCTTTATGTAGTTTTATTGCATTTAATTATTTATATTAACTTTTACACATATCCACATCCGAAATATGGTTTATAAAATAAAGTATTTTCCTTAGTTTCAATTAAGTATATTAACCACCCAATTATATAACTAATATACATGTAGATTAATTTAGTTCCTTGATTTAACCTAAGTTACTATTTTATTCCTTTTATATATATGTATAGAAATATATATATATATATATTTTCCTTAGTTTAAATTAAAAATATTAACTCCCATATAATATAATAAATAAAATGTAGGATAATTAAATTCCTTAATTTATATAAGTTTCTACTTAAGTAAGTATATATACATATATGTAAATAAATTCACTTCTCTTAAAAGCCAATACCAAAACATTTATAAACTTACTGTTATACAATGTTAATTTATTTTCCCTTATTTTCCCCAGCTTAAAAGTTAATTAACAAACCATACTTTAATTTTTGGTTACATTAAAAACCTTATATTATAGGTTATTCTTATGAAAAACTCATAAACACAATTTTTAAAAACCTTTTACCATTGCCCAAAAATTCCCAAATTTAATATACAGTAACTATAACATTTTAGACCTAATATAAAATTTTTATTTCATAAAAATATCTTTTTAATTTAGCCAAATAATTCCAGAAAACCCGTAACTTGCACAAATCATAACTTATGTTTAAAAACTCCAAAACCATAATAATTTACATCAAAATAAACTAGATTAAATAAGGAATCTATGGTTAAAATTTCAAGTCAAAATACCTTCGGGAAGGCCATTAACTAAAATCAACAAGTTAGAGCTATTTACTGAATTTTATAGAAACTTAAAACAATTTTAAATCACCCGATCTAATCTTGGTTGTCCAATCTCTTAAAACGAGATCGGACGGCCCCTGAATCCCCAGTTCTTCCCCGATTTCAGAATTCCAGTCGAGTACTAAATCTCAATTTCCTCCTAATCCACAGAACGAAATCGAGTGATTCTTGTTTCTATAGATTCGAAATCGAATTCCGGTTCTATTGATGCCAATTTCCCCAATTATAATGCAGTAGTCATCGAGTTTCGAATTCAATTTGAAGGTTAGGGTTTGTATCGGGTACAGTATGCGATTCGGGAACAATTCCTACAAATCCTCCTAATCTAACACATAATTGACTAAATTGAGACATGGGTTAGGTCGGTAACATGATAACGAATGACAATAACGGGGCAATTTGATCGGAAACTCACCGGAGTTACAAAAACGGAGAGATTCGATTTCGGTAAATCTAGAAAAATATGAACTTTGAGCAGTTCGTGGTGCCAACTTCGAAGATCTATAACTAGCAGTACAAATCGAGTTAGGCTATGAGTAAGGGCTCATTGGAAAGAGCAAACTTAGATCTACGTATTGATAGCAAGAAATAAACCTAACTCGCACCACACAGAAAGAAATTGAAGTCGCAAATCACGAGTTTACCTCTCTCTTTCGGTATTATTTTATGTGCTGGCGAGACCGAAACTTTAGACACCTTTCCCTTCCAATCGGTTGAGAATTGGCTTAGACCATAAACATGAAAGTTTTAGAGGAATTAGAGCTCTTCAAAACGAGCTAAAGAACATGGAATTTGGATGAATAACGAAGAAGTTATGGCTGATCAAATTTACCTGATTCGAAGAGAAAACAGGAATTGCAGTTTCGGTTTTTGCAGGGTGGCTACATTGACTCGATTTTCCGGTTGATTCAGAATGAATTAGGGTTTGTATGAGTTATAGTTGTTTAGAGGGAATGTAGGAGAAGACAACAAAGAAGACGGCATTGAAAAATATGGAGAGATGAATGAGGTATAGCCGTCTAAAGTTAGGGCAAAGTATGGAAAACTGTTACCGAAATTCAAGGGATAGAATCGGCTAAGTGTTGGCGACCCATTACAGAGTGACACGTGGCATCTCTTAAAATTTTGGCTCTAAACTTCAATCTAGCATAACTTTGGCTAGGATGATCCGTTTTTGACGTTCTTTTTATCGATCTTCATGGTTTTCCATAACCTATTTATTGGTATAGGTTTCATGGCCTGGTTTGACCATTCTCAAAAAGTCAACCCTAGCAAGGCTTAATAAGCTTTAAGGTTTCTAGGATTTTATATTGACTTTATATTTCAAAACAATGTTCCAACACTTCCTAAAATCTTTATAATATAATTGGAGTGTTTAGAAATTTTCCCAAGATTTATTGACTTATAAATCTTATTATTAAATTCATAATACTATATAATAATATATAATAATTAGGGTTAAATAGGAGAAAACCCCTAAATAAATTTCCATAATTCCATATAATATTAATACTCATAATTCCATACAATAATTTAATATTATAATTCTTATACTAATTTAACATTCATAATTCCATATAATAATTTAATACTTAATAGTATTATTAAAGGTTTAATAAAAGAAATCCCCTAAATTAATTTAAATTAATTTTGGGGTATTTCATGTACCTACCGTAATGCCTTAATATTAATTGAACCATTTGACATGTAATTAGTGGTTCAAGAGTAAGACATGAGGAACAAGTGTAAACCAAGGAACGTGAGAACACCCGGTAAAGTTAACCCCGGTGAAAGGTATGATTTCCTCATGCTCTGTATCCTAACTTGGATACCCGATTTGTGTGCTTGTTTGATTGTGTGATCACTTAACAAGATAAATGCACGAATCGGTTTGTTTGCACTTGGTAGTGCTTGTATTGTATGGTTGTTTGTTGGATTGAATTTAAACTAAAGTTTGTATAATTCATGAAATGAATGAATGGTGAATGAGTTGCTTGCATGTGATTGTGTATTGTAGTGCGACCCATAGTTGGGTCTTGTTTGAGTAGTGGCTCTTAGGAAGAGTCAAGTGCGAAATAATAAAATGTGGGAACACACCAAAACTATCGAACCAAGAAACGATAACACCGATCTATAACTCACTAGAATGTGAGAGAATTGTACGGGAATTAGTAAACTCCCGATAACGGTTAGACAACCAAATTGATTTAATCCACACAATAAATAATAGTGGAGGTATATAAAGAACCTCTTCTTAGAGGACATGATAAATGTTCATACAATGAACCCTGAGGGAAGTAAAGAATGGTAAGGGATCACCAAACCCCTTAGAGTAACAGTCGAACCCCGATGAGAGGAATCGGCTAACATAAACAATGTCTCGCCCACGAGAGTATTCCATAAGTTGGGTAAAACCCTAAATCTTAGGATACTAGACATTGAGAATTCCCTAAGCTAATAGATGTTATCAAGAGAGATACTTCTAGGCTAATCCTTGAGATTGTGACTTAACATTTACCCTTGAGCATTGAGTATTGATTGAGAACTTGAGAATTGGAGTATCGATTTGAGTATGTGAGTATCGAGTATTGAGTTGAGACTTGAGAGAATTGAGTTGTAATTGAGTTGAGATTTAGAGTGAGAGGATTTGAGTAAGTGTAACCCAAGTGAGTGGGTGACAATGTAGAATGAATTGAGGCATAGTGAGGTATAACCCTCAAGCCTAAGTAAAGAACAAATTAATCTAACCTCTTGATGTGTGTGTTAGTGTTTGGTGTTCTTCATTGAACCTTGATTGTGTTGACAACAAATATAATGTATTGTTGCCATGCATGCTGTTTGAATTTAAATGAACCGCATGCTCTCGACCAAATAGTCGGCGTACCCTCGCTAGTACGTGGGGTATGCGGAAGTCATATGCAGCAATTTTGCTGAGCCCCTAGGGGCATCGTTTTTATTTTACAGGAACACTGAAGCTGATCATCGTTCGAAAGTAGGACGGGGTTGTGACTAAGCATGGGTAGTTGTTTAATAATTGTATTCGTTTGTATTACGGAATTGTAAGACCGAAAGGTCATCATTAGACTTGGGAATTGTAGATAATCGGTATAGAACTGTATGGAGATTGTATTTGTATATTGTGGAATGGAAAGTTTGTATTTGGTTTGGAAACTGATTAAGTAATGGAATTATCATTTACATAGTGTACTCGGTATAAGACCCATCAAACCGATATTGTAATTGTGGTTGTATTTGAGTTTGGATTGGCCTTGTTAGTCACATGGGTGACTAACGGCAATGTTTCACCCCCAGTTGTATTGGAATTTCCGCTGCTTATGTATTGGTGATGGAGACAGGTTAGGAGTTAGTTGTGTGATTACTGGTAGGGATGTTACAGTCAGGATGACTTAAAGGTAGAAAATGGACGAACTTGGACAGTCTATCCACCACCACCAAGACAATGTCCACGGTTCTGATTTTGGGTAAGGCAGTAATGAAGTCCATGGAGATATATTCCCAGATTCTATCTGGAATCAGCAAGGGCTGTAGCAAGCCAGCGGGAGAAAGGGCGCTATACTTAACCCTCTAACAAACATCACAATTTGCTAAAAACTGTTTGATGCAAGTGCGCATGCCTTGCCAATACACCACTGCTGCGATTCTCTTAAAAGTCTTAAGGTATCCGGAGTGACCACCAACAGGCGACTCATGAAATTCCTTCAAAATCTGAGGAATCGGCAAAGAAGAACTAGACAAAACAAGTTTGTCTTTGTAAAACAGATGGCCATGTTTCAAACTGTACCCTGGATGACTATCAGCTGAAACAAGTAACTCTTGAACTATCTTGCGTAAAAATGAGTCCTTTTCTAGCTCACCATCAACCACTTTCCACCCTTCGAAGAAAACAATGGACATAGGAAATAGAGAATGATTGCTGTCAACCCGAGATAGAGCGTCAACTGCTACGTTCTCTTTTCCTGGTCTATAAACAATTTCAAAATCAAATCCAAGAAGCTTGGTAACCCATTTGTACTGATCTTCGGACAGCAGTCTCTGTTCCCATAAGTACTTGAGACTTTTCTGATCAGTACGAATCAAAAAACGTCTTCCCAAGAGATAGTGTCTCCATTTCTGGACCGCGAATACCACTGCCATAAGCTCTTTTTCGTAAACAGACTTGGACTGAGCCCTCAAGGAAAATGGTTGGCAAAAATATGCTATTGGACGCTCTTGCTGCATCAGAACTGCGCCAATCCCCTTCCCTAATGCATCAGTTTCAACTACAAACTGTGCATCGAAGTTAGGAGGGGAGAGTACTAGAACAGAAGACAAAGCCAACTTAAGCTGTTCAAAAGCAGCTTGTGCAGAATCAGACCAGGAAAAATAATCCTTCCTGAGAAGAGCAGTGAGTGGTGCTGCAATGATTCTATAATTCTTGACAAAGCGCCAGTAGTAACCGGTCAGGCCAAGAAAAGCTCTCAAATCCTTAACATTCTGTGGTAAAGGCCAGGACAGCATACTCTTGACCTTCTCTGGATCAACCTCTACCCCAGTTCCAGAGATAATGTGGCCAAGATAATCTACCTTTGCTTTCATAAAGCTGCACTTTTTCAGATTAACACGCAGATGATTCTTAGTAAGAATAGCCAGGACCTCCTTAAGATGAATGAGATGTTCTTGCACGTTCCTGCTATACACCAATATATCGTCAAAGAATACCAAGACAGAGCGATGCAGGAGTGGCCTGAAGATGTGATTCATCAAAGACTGAAACAAGGCCGGCGCATTCTTGAGACCAAACGGCATAACCAAGAACTCATAGTGACCCTCATGAGTTCGGAATGTCATCTTGGGAGTATCTTGCTCTTTAACCCGAATTTTATGATAGCCCGATTTAAGATCTAGTTTAGAGAATACACATGCACCAAAAAGTTCATCCAACAACTCATCAATCGTTGGTAGAGGAAATTTGTCCTCTGTGATATCGTTCAAGGCACGATAATCAACACAAAATCTCCAATCACCCGTCTTCTTTTTGACTAACAGAACAAGGCTAGAAAAAGGGCTATTGTTGGGCTGGATAAAACCGGCAGATTGCAGCTCTTGATAGATTTTCTCAATCTGTTTTTTTTTTTGTAATACGGGTAACGGTAGGGTCTGATATTAGGGGGTACAGAATTAGGCTTAAGAGGAATATGGTGGTCATGAAATCTTTTTGGAGGTAAGGATTCGAGAGGTAGAAAAACTTCTGGAAAACAGTCAAGTACTGATTGCAGTTGTTCCTTATACACCTCACAATTATCACCACCAGAAGCAGCCCAATGTTGATTGCTCTCTAAATAACAAAGCCACCCCATACCACCGTCATTCAGAGCCTTCAAAGTGGATTTAAGTCCTCTCTCAGCAATGGACAGAGTAGGATCTCCACATAATCGAACCTCCTCATCTCCCCACTTGAACTGAATGGTCAGTCTGTCCTAGTTGGTACGAGTATCACCCAGGGATGCCAACCAACTATATCCCAAAATCATGTCTACCCCCGCTAGTTCAAAGGCAAACAATCCACCGTGAATCTAACCCCTTGCCAAGAAAGGTTCAACGCCCGACAAATCCCATGCTTAGCAATAGTTTCACCATTATCAATAGTGACATCAAATTTCACAGACTCATCCACTTCCAATTTCAACCTTTCCACTAAGTGTTCGCTAATGAAATTATGCGAGGCTCCACTATCAACTAAAATAAGAACAGACTTACCTGATAATTCTCCAATTAGCTTCATCGTTCTTTGCGATGGAAATCCCACAAAGGATAATTGTGACAACTCCGCTTGAACACCAGTATCCGACTCAACAACGTCTTCCACAAATGGACTAATTTCATAGGCATTTTCTGTACCGTCGTCACCCTCGGTCAACAACAATTGTAAACCCGCCGTTTTACAACGATGACCGGCGTTCCACTTTTCGCCGCATCGATAGCACAAGCCTTGCGTCCGTCGGTGAAGCAATTCCTCTTAAGAAATTCGCTTAAAGCGAGTCAAGGCGGATGCACTGGAGTTGGAAGCTGTTGAAGACTGCGAAGAATTAGGGTTAGAGATTCCCCTAATTTGTTCGCTACGTAGAGGAGGCACGTTTGACCAGGAAGGCTTCTTAACTCCGACATTTGTCCCCCGCGGAACTAACGGTGAGTCAATGCTAGCCTTTTTCATACCACCGACACCAAGACTCCCAAAATTATTCCGCTCCTTAATATTTTTCGATGCGCGCATCAAACTCTCCAAGTCGCTGATCTCAAATAACATCAGATCCTTCTTGATCTCTTCTTTAAGTCCACTCCTAACAATACCTTTAAGAACCGAATATGGAACATCGGAGAGATGAGCAGAATAAACCTCGAACTCCTTACGATACTCCTCGACTCCTGAGTCTTGACGTAGTCCGCACAAGACATCCAGTCGATCTCCATGAACCATCGGACTGAATCGACCAACAAGAACCTCCCTAAATTCCTTCCAAGAAGGTAATCCGACATAGTTTCCATACCATTCAAACCAATGGAGAGCAGCGCCCTCCATATATATGCCAATTGTCTACACTTTTTCATCATCACCGATGCCACACAGAGCGAAATATCTTTCAGCTTTACTCAACCACTCCCGTGGATCTTCACCGGAAAACATCGCTAACTCCAATTTCCTCGTTTTGTATTCCCATGGATTACTCTTCCACACCGAGTTTCCCTGATTCCTGCGAGAGCTTTGTGGCGTCGGAGTATCATCCCTACTATGAGATGAGTGACACATAAAAGATTGGAAATCTTTCTGCATCTGAATGATCGCAGCCGAAAGTCCCTCAATCTTCCCGTCCATGTCTCTCCACGATCAGGAAAGACTATCAAACTTGCCGCTGATGTCCTCGAGTCTCCCCTTGATCAGCGACTGTTCCTTCTCCAACGTCTCCATCGGATTCTCCTTCCCTCCTCTGGTTACCACCATGTACGTAACGCTTCACGCGGAAAAGAAAAGAAAGGTAGCTCTGATACCAAAATGATACATTCGAGTGTATCAAACTCCCAAACCTCCAAGAAGGCACGTTTATTTCATTCTTCAATATCCTTTCCCAACATAATACCAATCCTTAAGTACTAGTAGTTAGTTACAGTATACTAACTACCGCACCAACAAAATAGCTACTAACAGAACAAAAAGTACTAACAGCTGTAGAGACAATTAGTGCTTACAACATAATTACTAATTAGCCCCTACGTGTATATACCAAACCAAATTTGTTGCTATTATTCACACCAGGAAGCATAACAGAATGTGTGCGCAATTTTCATTCACGGATGATCATTCGCATGAAGATATAATGGATCTTGAGAATCGAGGTCTGATTTTGTTCTCTCCAGAGACTCCTGCTCCCATGGTGTCTTTTTCTTTGTCTGTCATTCCTGGTCAAATAAAAAAGGTGGATCTTGGTATTCTGTCCCAGCAAGGAGAAAAGAAGAGCTAAACTAGCTCTGATACCATAACGAAAGTTGTTTTCTTATTATTTAATCATACAACGTGTTACGGAGAGTATGTTGTTTTGTACATTTCTATCTATTACAGAGAGTTATTACAGAAACATTATATATGTGTGGTCAAGTTAGTCAACTGATCAATATGTTAACTAACATCGCTAACCACTAACCTATAACCAACAAATAAGGTATTATGGAGAAGGTACATTGTAATCTCAACATGTCAAGCTTCTTGATAAGGATGCGAGACCTTGATGTACAAAGTGAAGCCTTGGACAAATGTACCGAGGCAAACTCTGGATGGTATCATTGTTTGTCAATGAAGATGTCCTTTCCCTTGGAAGACAGCTCTATTGTAAATTGTGAATTACTCTTTCTAAATCCAATGTTGGTTAATATAATAGGAGTCTTTGTTAGAAAAAAAATGATTCATGCATCTTCAAGAGATTGGTAAACATGGTTAAAAAAAATTCTACCAAGTCAAATTTTCAGATTTTCACAGAAACTATAATTTACCCTACTTGCATGAGTTTTGTTATATGGGTTTAACTTGATTTCACCGCTAAGTTATACTAACACAAATTAACCTTTTGTTTATATCAACTTTCAAAATGTACTTTCTTTACATACAACGGCTTAAATACTTATGTTAAAGCGGATAAGAGTTAAACTGACATGCATTCACAGTTGTGGGAGGATTTGATTTAGTCATAGTAAAAAAAACTCAACCAATTATTCCTACCAGCTATCAGACACACTAAACTTAGTTTTTCAATAAAATACACTTATATTTGCTTAATAACACATACCAAATTAATTAATGTCAATAAGACAACATGAGTTGAATGAAGTAAGAGATTATATATTTCAAATAATTATTTTTTATTTAATATAATACGACGGGTTAGGTGAATGGATCAAGCCGGGCCGGGTGGAAAACGTTCACCCGACCTGACCCGTCACCTGCATCTATTTTCACCTATTTTACGGACTTTCACCCATTTTAACCGATCGGTGATGGAGGTCAACCGGGCACCCATTAGAAATTGTAATATGAAGGTGCGAACCCCACGTGTAGGCTCCAAGGTGATCTCTAAAAGCTGAGGGTTACCCCATTTTACTGCATCAAACATTTATTTTGACAAACTTCCCGAGGTAAGGAACCCTAGAGCTTTTGATCTCATGCACTGGGTCTGGGAGCCATTAGTCGCTCGTGTCAACTGTTTTAAGCTACATTATTGAATTTAAATATGTAGCACTTGAAGAAGACAAACAGCTTGCAAAATGAGGTGTGCTAGTGAACAAAAGTGAACCATTCTAAAAATTAGATTTAGACGTTGAAAACCTACATGAAATCCCAAATTCAGGAAACCCTGATTTAACATTACTATATTGTCACATGATAAAAAAAAACACTAAGGATTATTATATAATACAAAAAAAGCTGATAAAGGATAATACTTTCTGTTAAGTTTTTCTTGAAAATGATTATAAAAAGTGCCAAAATCTCAATACAGGTAACAAAGCAAATAAAAGGCCCATCAAGGTTTAATTCTTGAATTACCCAGCATAGATGGGCCTGGGGCGACGTTGAAGAGGCAAAAAAGGATTACCCACTCACTCAGGGTATTAAAATCCTTTCTTTAGAAGGGTAAGAAAACTTTTGAGACAAGCTGAAAAGATGTGATATGCACATTCTTCCACTCTAATCATCCTGAAGCTTATAATTAAATATAGGATTATGGTATGCCTAAAACAGAGTGTTGCAGAAGCTACTGTATTTCACAGCTCATTGATGAGCTACTTCAACAAGATAACCCCAACCCTCTTCACAAGAAATTTAAGGAGCCGGTTATGCCGGGAATATTAAAGATCATACAAGAGAAACAATAATAATAATAATAACAAGAACAAGAAAAAAAAATTAATGAGACAAGTAAAAAATGTCAAAATAGTAAATATTGGCAATCTATAGCCGTAGTAGCCAAAGCCCAAAAGTAATTAATTACCACCTTGGAAGCGCATGCTACCACCATCATTTAACCAGGCCCTTTAAATTACTATAGATCATGATCGTTCAGCATAATTATTATGTCTGATCTCACAAAGCTCAAACAACAATCACTCTCAAGATATCTTTATGATGTGGTGTGACCTGTGATACATATAAGTATTACCCTCCTGTTTGAAAGATTATAAGAGGAACTTATCAAGTGCCGTAAACAAGAGGTGTGTTCTTTATACATTAACTAAACCTTAATATATCATTTCTTAGTGATGATCGATCACACAGTCGGATAAAGCTTGAGCTTCACAACCTTACTATTCATGACAAAATCTAAAATAGGCAACATAGTTGCAACATCCACCTCCAAAATTAAAAAAATCGCTTCATTTCACCTCCCTAGGTGGTGTGTTTCTTATAGTCTGTATCAGATCATTTACTTATTTTCAGAAGCTTTGTCAATTGTCACAGTCCTCATCACATATCTAAATTAAATGCCTATGGTTGGATGGACACGACTTTTAAATTTATTACTGCATTCACTACCTAACCAGACCCTCCGAAAAAAAAAATCAATCTAAATTCTATGCATGCAAGTATAAATAATCGCATATGCAACACAATCATCATCTCCAAGTCTTAATTCAATATTACCAAACACAATCAAGAACAGAAAAAGAAACAATGCATTGTGTTTCCAGTTCATTACCTTTCCATTTCCTTCTGGTGGTTGTGTTGAGTGTGGTGATGATAGTACCCCTGGGAACTAATGCACAACCTCTAGTCCCAGCAATATTCGTATTTGGAGACTCGGTAGTCGATGTGGGTAACAATAACTATATCAAAACAATTGTGAAAGCAGATTTCCCACCATACGGTCGAGACTTTCCACGTCACCAGCCGACAGGTAGATTCTGCAATGGGAAACTCGCAACTGATCTCACAGGTATTCACTACTAACATCAGACAGTTCTAGTAATCTTATCACCATGTACCTGGTTCTTTTGTAATGTACCCTTATGGCGAGAAAGGTTCGTATGAACCACACTATTACCTTATTAGCTGGTTCTCCAGCCAATTATCAAAAAAAATGTAGTGGTGATATACATAATCACTTTATTCGTGAATTTGCAGCTGAGACAATAGGGTTCACTACTTTCCAAAAAGCTTATCTAAGTGAAGAAGCATCGGGAAAGAACTTGCTTATTGGAGCAAATTTTGCTTCCGCATCCTCTGGTTACTATGATGCTACAGCAAAGATTTATGTGAGCCAATTTCTCTCTCTCTCTCTTTTTTCTAATCTGTTTCTTCTTAATTCCTGATAAGTTATTTTTAAGCATAGACACCTTGTTGTTTCTTTGATGTATTGGTATCTTGTTGAAGCACACAATTCCATTGACCAAGCAACTGGAGATGTACAAAGAGTACCAGGGGAAGTTGGAGGGAATAGCAGGGAAGTCAAACTCCTCAAACATTATCTCCACTGGAGTATACTTACTCAGCTCAGGCAGCAGTGACTTTCTGCAAAACTATTACATCAATCCCCTTCTATGCAACGTGTACACCGCAGCAGAATTCTCAGACATCCTCGTCCACAACTTCCGCAAGTTTGTTCAGGTCTGCTACTCCTCTCCTAGTGAAATCATTTATAAAAAAAACTGACTCTGGTTGTCCTTACAGCACTGGTATTGGTACTACTATTATCAGAAAAGACATCTTTGAGTTTAAAGTAAATATTAAGTTCATTAAAGCCAGTGCTTTTGCAGAATTTGTACCAACTAGGAGCGAGGAAGATTGGAGTGACATCATTGCCTCCTCTTGGGTGTTTACCTGCAGCGATCACGATATATGGCCATGACAAGAACAACTGCGTTGACTACATAAACAGAGATGCCAGGACTTTCAATGAGAAGCTCAATTCCACATCACAAGAGTTGCAAAATGAACTTTCCAACCTGACTCTGGTTGTCTTTGATATCTACCAACCACTCTATGAGTTGGCTACCAAGCCTGAAAACAATGGTAACTACAAATTGAATCAACACTCTTTCATTTCTCTGTTTCTTTAGAAGAGTAACAGTACATCGGATCCACAATACAGCTGGGAGAAAATTCTCCAAGTTGTTAATATTGACTACCTTGATTCCTTATGTGGTATACATGTGACCAATACTTGCAGGGTTTGCGGAGGCAAGGAAAGCATGCTGCGGAACAGGATTGCTAGAGACTTCCTTCCTTTGCAATCAAAAGTCACCAGGAACATGTAGAAATGCATCACAGTATGTATTCTGGGATGGTTTTCACCCAACTCAGGCTGCCAATAATATCTTGTCAGGTGATCTGGTAGCAAGTGGTATATCACTCATATCATAAGATACACCAGAGTTCACACTTCGTTTCCATCACTTGTTGCTTAAGGGTTTGAGTTTAATTGATGAATGTGGGAATGTTATTAGTGCTGTGCTCATACAAACAAAGTGATCTATTTTATTTATTACTATCAAGCTTGAGTGTTGCAAAGGTGTTATTAACTAAATGAGTTTGTTGAGTAATTAGTAGTGACACTGGCTCAGCCAATGGCATTAATAATATCATACCATGTCAGCTCATTAAGCAGAAAATCAAGACTTCCCCTCTCCAGGTCTCTCCTTTGTCTTTTTATCTGCAACAAATATAGTAGCTGCTAACTCATAAGCTAAAGATATCAGCAATCAGGTAACAGAACAGGAGACAAAGATAAAATTAAACCTAAATCTATAAGAAAGGCAAAGATCAGTAGCTTGCAGCTTAATCGATATGTATGCTGGAACATCAATCCAATGGTCTCAGTTATCTTCATCATTGCATGATTTTTCACAAGGTATTCTGATGAACTCTGTTATCCTTTATCCTTATCAACTAAGGTTAAATACGATAATAAAATCACTTGCATTTTACAGCAAGATAGGGGCATTTCGAACACTTCATTTTCTGAACAGGAGTTATCATAACACGGAGAAAATTCTACAGACCAACAAGCAACGTTGTCTTCAGTTGCATCATGTTCCACCTGATGAAGAATATATGGAAACAGGCTTCGAGGTTTGAGCTCCATATCTGCAGCTTCAATTAGCATTCCTTACAACTGTATTCTATGAAAGAGAGAAAACTAACTTCTCAAGGCCATATTTAGAGAGGATTGGAAGGAGCACTGGACACACAGTCATCTTTCTTTCTAAATGAAAATGTATATTTTCATTCTTGGATAATTCTGTTACCAAGCAAGCAGAGTCAGTGAACACAATTGCAAATAAACTCCTGCAAAAACACAGGATAAATCTGAAAATTTCAATTCATGCAAGTACAAACAAGAATTTGTTACATTATAAACCAGTGACAAGGGGAGAATAATTTCATTCCAAAGTATATTTGATAGGATCAAACCCTATCTTGTTAAGTAATTCCACCGAAGTGGCCAAGTAACTCCACCGAAGTGGCCAATATCCTCTCAAAGAGGCCAAAATACATTCAATTCATCGATGTCCTTTGCTTACAACCCCCATCCCTTATTTATACTAACATACTAGCCAAAATCCTAATTCTATTCAAACTATCAATAAATGTTATTCAAACTTACATTAAATGCTAACGGTAATATCTATCCTAATAAATGCTAAGATCCTAATCCTATTCATACTAATAATAAATGCTAAGATCCTAATCCTATTCATACTAATAATAAATGCTAAGATCCTAATCCTATTCAAACTAATAATAAAAGCTATTGAAACTTACAATAAATACTAATGACAATAAATACGAATATTAAGACCCTAGAACTTCCTAAACTATTCTAACTACTATGACTTATCAATATTATACAACATATTATTTGCTTACATCAAATTTCACGATAAGGACAACATACATTTTCTCTAACCCAAAAACCAAAGAATTACACAAGCCTTTTGTCTCATGTTTCTGATAATCCAAAAAGTATTTTCTCAGCCAAATGTGCTTTCACTAACATGGTAAAGCAACAATACTCCACATCTGTACATGTATTAATCATTACATTGGGAATATGTAGCCACAACACAAATCCATCAAACTGAACAATTCTGAACAAATCAAGTAAGAGCAAGCATCAAATGTGACAGCAGAAGGAGAATGGAAATAGAAACGACTGAAGTTTGCAACTGAATATATGCCAGTGCCAACCAACCAATAGCACCAATTAACCGGCAACTCTCTCTCTCTCTCTCTCTCTCTCTCTCTCTCTCTCTTCAGCTGGACGTTGGCTTTGATGTGGCCTGCTTAATGGCTTCTGCATAGGTTCTGTGTTGATAGGTGAGAGTTGACTCAAGCAAGTCGAACAGAGATGTCTTTGGGTTCCAACCTGATATGAGATGAATGGATAGAAATATACATATTAGAAAATAGTAAATCAACTCCTGATCATTCAAGTACTTCAGAAATATACATAGTAGAAAATAATACATCTATTTTCTGATCATTCAAGTAATCTTAAAACAGGATATGTTTTATTGCATGACAAAGATAGTAAGCCTACCCAGCTGTTTGTTGATAATGGTCATGTCCGGAATCCTCTTATCACTATCATCATAACCTTCACCATAGAATTCCTTGTTAAATGAATTATTCAAAGTTTTACACGTTTATTAGATTTATGAGTTTTATTTATTGTTTTAAAGTAGTTAGTATTAGTGGGATTAGTGGAGATAGTGGGTCTATTAGTTGCCTTATTTTTGGCATTACTTTGGATAGTTTCCATCTTTTTAGGATTTGAAATTATAGTTCACTATCTATTTAAACCCTTGTATTCACCATTTCAATCTAGTGAAATATATCTCGTCAATTTTACTCTCTGTTTTTTCCAACAAAGTGGTATCAAGAGCAGAATAGAAAGTCACCCGCAGACTTTCTATTTTCCCAGGTGAGGTCCAATACAAAAAAAAAAGAGTGAAGTGAAACACGTAAAAAAAAAGTGTGTGAGAGAGAGAAGTGCAAAGTGGTGAAGCAACGTTCGTGTATACTCACCGCAGAATACCAGTATGTCTGCGAACGGTTCTACTCAACCCCACCTGCCTATTTTCAAAGGCAAAAACTACCATCTTTGGAGTTGAAGATGAAAACTTACTCAGATCTCAGTTGTGGGATCTAGTTGAGAACGGGTTTGACGAACAAGGACAGGAGAATCGAGTCAAAAAAAGTCAGAAGAAAGACGCCAAGGCACTCTTCTTCATTCAGCAGTCTCTTGATGATGAGTTATTTCCTCGAATTGCAGCAGCATCGACTTCGAAGGAAGCTTGGGATATTCTACAGAAAGAATTCATGGGCGATAAGAAGGTAATTACTGTAAAATTACAGACCTTGCGTCGAGAATTTGAAACATTGGTTATTAAAGAAACGGAAGCTGCGCAAGAATATTTATCACGTGTATCTGCTGTTGTAAATCAAATGCGTACATTTGGTGAAGTGATAAGTGAAGAAACTATTGTCAGCAAAGTATTGTGGAGTTTGAGTAGTAAGTATGATTATGTTGTTGCGGCCATTGAGGAGTCAAAAGATCTATCTAATTATTGTTTTGATGAGCTAATGAGTTCTTTTAGCCCATGAAGATAGATTGAACAGAACCAGTGGAAAAAATGTAGAGAAGGCTGCGGAGAAAGCCTTTCAAGTGAAAGGAGAATCCTCTCAAACCGGAACCTACAACAACCGTGGGGGATATCGAGGCCGTGGCCGAGGTCGTGGTAACCACAGAGGTGGTGGTCGTGCTGGCGAACAGCACCACAAAAATTCAATACAGTGTCGGTATTGCAAAAAATGGGGCCACAAAGAAGCTGTATGCTGGGAGAAGGAAAAGAATGAGAAGAAGGAGGCCAATTTCATCAACAACTTTCAAGAAGAGGGAAAGCTGTTTATGACATATTCCGCAGTCAACAATGCTGTGGATAATGTTTGGTTTATAGACAGCGCTTGCACCAACCACATGACGGGTCGTCAATCTTGGTTTTCTGATCTTGATGAAAGCAAAAAGGGTGAGGTTCGACTTGGTGATAATAAGGCAGTCCAAGTAAATGGGAAAGGTACAGTTGAAGTTCCAACTGCACAAGGTAAAACTAGATCACTTTCTAATGTGCAGTTTGTGCCTAATCTAGCTCATAATTTGTTAAGTGTGGGGCAGCTTATGGCTTCTGGATATTCACTCTTATTTGATGATGGTGCTTGTGTGATTCATGATAAGAAATCTGGCCAAGTTGTTGTCAGAGTTCCAATGACACAAAATCATATGTTTCTTCTTGATGTCTCTAAATCTATGGGAGCTGCTTTGGTTGCTAAGGAAAAAAATGAGGCTGAACTTTGGCATTCACGTTATGGGCATTTACATTTGAATGGTTTACAGCTGTTGAACAAGAAAGAAATGGTAATTGGGCTTCCAAAAATCAATGGTCTTGGTTTCTGTGAAGGATGTGTTTTTGGGAAACATAGTAGAGCTTCTTTTCCAGTAGGAAATTCGTGGAGAGCTTCTTGCTGTCTTGAGTTAATTCATGCTGATGTTTGTGGACCGATGAGTGTTGAATCGTTTGGTGGCAGCAAATATTTTGTGCTCTTTATTGATGATTTCAGTCGTATGAGTTGGGTGTATTTTTTAGAGCTGAAATCAGAAGTGTTTGGATGTTTCAAGAAGCTCAAAGCGCTGGTGGAGAAACAAAGTGGCTACTCCATCAAGGCTCTTCGTACTGATAGAGGTGGTGAATTTACCTCTAATGAATTCGATGATTTTTGTGAGAAGTTTGGCATTCACAGAGAGTTGACTGCACCATATACACCAGAGCAGAATGGTGTTGCAGAGAGAAAAAACAGAACTATTGTTGAAATGGCCAGAAGTCTGATGAAGGCAGCTAATCTTCCCAACCAGTTCTGGGCTGAAGGTGTCGCAACAGCAGTGTATTTGATCAATATTTCCCCAACAAAGGCAGTCATGAATCAAACTCCATATGAGGCTTGGATGGGTAGGAAGCCAAGAGTAAGCCACTTACGAATTTTTGGTTGCATTGCCTATGCTTTTTCTACTGATCCATATCGTAAAAAATTAGACAGCAAGTCTGAAAAATGCATTTTTATTGGCTATAGTCCCATGTCCAAAGCTTATAGGCTGATGAATCCTTTGAGTGGAAAAGTAATTATCAGCAGGAATGTAAAGTTTGATGAGGAGGGAAAATGGGATTGGAGCAATAACAATCCTTCAGCTGCTGTCCAAACTCAGGTGGATAAATTTGAACCCACACTTGTAACGTTTGATACAGATTGTGACAACAAATCAGATGGAACAATTTCCTCCGACAGCAACCCATCTACACCAGCCAGCTCACGTTCTACTGCATCAATTTCTTCACCAGAGTCACCTCCTTTAAGATATCGTTCTATGAATGAAATACTTGAAACTTGCAGCTTTGCTTTAATTGTTTCTGACCGAATATATTATGAGGATGCTGCTGTAAATCAGGTTTGGCAAGATGCAATGAATGTAGAGCTGCTTGCTATTGCGAAAAACAATACTTGGGAATTAGTTGATCTGCCAGAGGGAAAAATGTGATCGGTCTCAAGTGGGTCTACAAAACAAAATACAATCCAGATGGAAGTGTCCAAAAACACAAAGCAAGGCTGGTTGCAAAGGGATACTCACAACAACAAGGTATGGATTATGAGGAAACATTTTCCCCGTTGCTAGATTTGAGACTGTGAGAATCATATTAGCTTTAGCTGCTCAATTCAGGCTGCCTGTTTATCAGTTTGATGTTAAATCAGCCTTCTTGAATGGTGATTTAAAGGAAGAGGTTTATGTTTAACAACCTGAAGGCTTTGTTATTGAAGGCATTGAAGGTAAGGTTTATAGGCTGAAAAAGGCTCTTTATGGGCTAAAGCAAGCTCCGCGTTCATGGTACAGCAAGATTGATTCCTTCTTTTTGATGAATGGATTTATAAGAAGTGAAAATGAGCCTACACTCTATCTCAAGCGGAATGGTAATGATTTTTTGGTGGTCTGTCTTTATGTTGATGATATAATCTATATGGGGTCATCTAAGTGTTTAATTGATGACTTTAAGTCTTGTATGATGAACATTTTTGAGATGACAGACCTTGGCTTGCTGCAATATTTTCTGGGTCTTGAAGTTAAGCAGGTCAATGATGGCATCTTTGTATGTCAGAAAAAATATGCTGAAGATCTTTTGAAAAGGTTCAATATGTGCAACAGCGAAGTGGCAGCCACACCAATGAATGTTAATGAGAAACTACAGCATGTAGATGGGACTGAAAACGCAGATCCAAGACTATATAGAAGTATGGTTGGAGGTTTGAATTTCCTCACACACACCATGCCTGATATTGCTTTTGCAGTTAGCATGGTTTCTAGAACTGTGAATTTCAAATTGAACGGCTTCACTGATAGTGATTGGGCTGGTTGTGTAGATGACAGAAGAATCACTTCTGGTAATGTGTTCAGTTTTGGTTCTGGTGCTGTAACATGGAGTTCAAAGAAGCAAGAAACAGTGGCTTTATCATCTTCAGAGGCTGAATATATAGCAACAAGTGCTGCTGCCCGACAGACCCTATGGTTGAGAAAACTTCTTGTTGACTTTCATTTTGAGCAGACTGAAGCTACTGATTTGTTTTGTGATAACAGGTCAGCCATTGCTATGGCTAAAAATCCAGCGTTTCATGCTCGGACCAAGCATATAGATGTTCAACATCATTTCATTCGAAAGCTGGTTGCCGATGGAAAAATATCTCTGAAGTTCTGTGGCACAAATCAACAAACTGCGGACATTTTCACGAAGGCTCTTCCACAAGCAAAGCATGATTTCTTCAGATCACAATTGGGAGTTTGTAACTTTGAATCAAGGGGTGGTGTTAAATGAATTATTCAAAGTTTTACACGTTTATTAGATTTATGAGTTTTATTTATTGTTTTAAAGTAGTTAGTATTAGTGGGATTAGTGGAGATAGTGGGTCTATTAGTTGCCTTATTTTTTGACATTACTTTGGATAGTTTCCATCTTTTTAGGATCTGAAATTATAGTTTACTATCTATTTAAACCCTTTGTATTCACTCATTTCAATATAGTGAAATATATCTCGTCAATTTTACTCTCTGTTTTTTCCAACATTCCTGAGAGCTAACATCGACGGTTGGGTTTTCCAATGGTGGTTCGCTAGTCACCTTGGCATACACCTGGACAATACCATCCCCACACTTACCTTTGAGATCTCCATATAGATTGCTACACATAACTTAAAACCATAAAGCACACAACCTGCAAAGTGGCATTTTTTTCAGAATTCTCACCTCAGTCATCATCACAGCAAGTTGTCGAACAGTGACCTCATTGTTAGGGTTTCCCACATTAAAGATTTGTCCATTAGCCCTAGCTGGGTTTTCCTGGCAAAAAACGAAGTTCAGTTAGCTACCGTAAACTACAATAAATATATACAGAAACAGATGTCATTCTTTTTGTAAACTTAAAATATACCAACAAGAGGCAGGAATAGACAACGTAAAGTTGATGTTAACTCACAATCATTAAGAGAACAGCCTCGATAGCATCCTTGATGTAGATAAAAGTTCTTTGGGATTCTCCACCATCAACAAGCTTGAGAGGCTCACCACGAAGAAGATTCTAAATAAACAGCGAAAAGAAATAAGAATCATAAGAACAAAACTATGAAAAATATAATACCAAAATTGTACAAATACTTAACAGGAAGATAAGCAAAACTCACATTACTAAAACAAGCCAAAACACGTGGAACGCCTTCACCATCAACACCAGGAATGAAGTCCATCCTGGGGCCAATCCAGTTGAAAGGCCTGACTATGGAGAATTGAAGACCATTTTCAGCTCCTTCGGCTGGCACACGTTCAAGATGATCAATGATTAATACCTGGAAGCATACACAAGCTATCGCGGTACCAACTGATCAATGAATTATTTGAACTTTTACCATAAATTAGTCTGTCTATCAGCTGCTTAGCACATGCATACGACCACCTCTGCTTCTCAATGGGGCCAAAAATGCATGGGGTAACATCTTCTTTGAGCATATAGTATTCAGGATCCTGTCATGTCATAAAAACATAATTGATCAAAACTAAGAACATAGTAATAGGAAACAATTTTAGTACAACAATGCGTAACCATCAATCTTTTCTTTCTAGACCGAAGCAAAGAATTTGTTGATCATAACGGGTCATTCACCACCTAGAATCCAGTAGCTACCTGACGAAGGGGATGGTCTTTTGGAAGGAAGGATCCAATTGTTTTCCCATAAATTTCACAAGTGGAGAAGTGGATGAGGCGCTTATTGTTCTCCACACAGTACTTCACCTGTTAAAGTTCAAGACCTCAAGTAAGCATCAGATATCCTAATCAATGTGAAAGACAGAATTGAGAAAGAATATCTGAAAGCTCCTTGTCTTCTTAGAATTGAATTCCATACCACTGGAAGAGCATCGTTGAAGTTGCTGTATATAGTATCCAGAGGACGAGTGTTGTAATCAGCCGGAGTACAGATTGCTGCCAAATTTATGGTCTGTAATGCAGAATAAAAGTTGATCATGAATCATTATTTCAGAACAATTGCCGCGGAACAGAAAAGAAAAGATATACATATGCTTGAAATTCATAGAGAAGCTGAAGTTACAAGGGAAAGAAAAACAGAGAAAGGTGACTGGTTCAGAGGTTCTGCTAATACCAGCCAAATCCAACAGCAAGACCTCACCGATCGTTTCCAACTTAACGACACTTCCTCAGACCAATGAAAGTAATACGAGCAGTAGAAAAACCCCGACAAAATGTAAAAGAGAAAAAATGACTAAGAAATTACCAAATCAGACATCTTGATGAGGCCTTCGAGCCTGGAATCATTCTTGATGTTAAGTCAGTGGAACTGAATCCGGTCAGCCCAAGGTTGATTGTCCGGTTCAAGCAAGTGCATGATCTTGTTGTTGTAAACATCGACGGCCAGCACATTGTGCTGTGTCTCGAACATGAGCTTCTCACAGAGGTGGGAGCCGATGAATCCACCGGCTCCAATCATGCAGATGGTCATTGGTGTGATGGGGTTTCCGTCGAGGTCTACTCTCGTTGCGGAAGCCATTTCCTCACTCTCGTATGTGAATATGTCTGTTTATCAGGAAAATACGCGAGCAAACTTTGGGCTTTCTCTTCCTGTCTTCTCAGTATTCACTTCACTTGCAACTCGAGGATGAGTAGATGAAGATGGCGAGGAGATGTTCGGAGGGACGAAGTATATATATACGCGATTTGGAAGATGGAGAAGGCGCCATATTGTAATATGGCGATGGGTATATTTGTAATTGTGTCTGAGGTTATATTTGTAATTTTCTGTATTGAAGCTTCTATTCTCCCTCTCTTTTTTCCCGTCGTTTTCCTGCTCCCCGATACTACGCATCTCTGCTCCCTAATTCCACAACTCACGTTGCTGCTCCCCTGAAGTGAAACCCAAACCCTCAACTCTCCCATGCATCTTCTCTTCTGATTTTTTCTGCGTTTTCGTTCTTCACCGTCGAAGCTCCAACAACAGAAGATCCTCGCCATGCTCACCCCATTTGCTTCAGTTCTAAATCGCTCATCCCAGAGCTTCGGTAACTCTCAACTCCATTTTTCTCTTCATCACCTTCTCTTGTGAGTTTGTGTTGTTTCTTTTTTTAGCACCGCAGAGCTTCCTCCAACTACAAATTATAATCTACTGCTCATCCTTTCTCTGTATCTTTCTCGTTGCCGTAACCCTAACTGCATTTCGTCAACCGGAAAATCCATTGCAAGTCTCTTTATCTTGTCGTTGCCGTAAGCCCTACGATCTCATTCTCTTTACCCATAGATCTGTTATTACAGCTTTCATTATCATTTTTTTGTGTTTGTTTTGGTGATTTGAGCTATTTTTGCTCCATTTTTGTTGTCAATCTAGCTTTTTCTAGTTTTATTTTGTTATCTGTACAGATCTTGCTTGTATTATTGTATGAAATGCATCTGTTTGTGGTTTGTAATGCGTGTTATGTGTTTGAGGTGTAGAAATGGGCAAGTCTAAATCAAGCAAAAATAAGGTTGTTGAAGACTTGTCTACCCAAGAAATTGATGCCATTATACGAAGGTAGTTTCTGATTCTGTTCTTTTTTATGTTTCACTCTGTTATTTGATTCATATTATTCATGTTGTTTATTCATTTTAATACTTCTGTTGCTTCTCTGATAGTTTGTATTTTTTATGCAGAGCAACCAAACCCGTTTCCACTGATGTTATTGCTTCTGTTAGAACTGAGTAAGCTTTTTCTGAACATTTTATATTCCTATTCAATATTTGTTATTTCATTTTACTTGTATTTTATTATTTGTTTATTCATTTTAGTCATAATGTTGGTTCATATTAATACGTTGGTTGGTTCACAAAATTAAGGGTTTTTTTAATTATACAGGCAACCAAAGTCTAGAAAAGGAAAAGAGAAGGTTGTGAAGTTGTGCTGACGTTGTTTCTAAACCTTGCCGAGGTGAAAAACAGAAACCAACCAAACTTTCTGATGTGCCTCCAGAGAAGGTTGTTGAAGAAACTGAGCCTGTTATAACGAGGTAAATTAGCTTGTTTTTTATGTGCTTTTTTATTTTATGTATTTGAATCATATTGTTCTTTTATTTTTTATGTTTCAATACAGATTTTGGTTACATAACTAATAGTTTTTTATCATTCAGACAAGCAAAAAGAAGAAAAGGAAAAGAGAAGGTGTGTGATGTTGGTCCTTCTGAGGCTGTTCATGATTCTGTTAAACTTCCGAAAAGAAAAAGGCAAGTTAAAGAGGATGTACTTTCTGATCATTCTGATGAAGAATCTGGTTTATGTAGAGTCTCTACACGTATGGCTATGAAAACATGATTCATGTCATACAGAATATTGATAATGAGCAGATGGTACTTGTAGAGGAAATAGGATTTGGTCTCTTCTTCATCTGAGGCTCAAACGTTTGCATGGGTCTTTGAATTTCTGGTTGTTAAACAATTATGACTGGGCTCAGTGTTGTCTTTGGATGGTGGATGGTCAGAAAATTGATGTCTCTACTGATGCTATCTATTCTTGTCTTGGTCTTCCTCGGGGTGCTTTGACAGTCACTGAGGCGACTAGTCAGTTCTGTGATGATGCTTTTAATGATTTTATTGTTTCTTGGCGAGATGTTTGGAATGTGAAGTGGAAAGGTCCCACTATCAAACGATGGCTGAGAGGGTGCATAGTTTTAGGGGTGAGGAATTCAAAAGAAATTTTGTCTGTTTTGCTCTTTCATGCTTGGTCAGTTCACACCAAACTGGCCACTGCAATTGGAAAGTTCTGTATTCACTAATGGATTTGAGTTTATGTAAGCAAATGAATTGGTGTGAGTTTGTGAAGTGCAAACTCAATCAAGCAATGATGAGTTGGGATAAATCTCAAGCGGAGGGTAAATATTTTACGGGTTCTTTGTTGTTGTTAAATTTGATTTATCTTGATCGTACGTCATTAGGGGGTAATCCGGGGTTAGGATTTTTCCTTCGCTGTTATGTTGGGATCAGAAGCGATATTATGAAAGGGTCAAGTTAGAGTCTCTTGCTGGTGGTTTTGGGCGGGGTAAGATTGAACCCCCTCTTTCTGTTGATGAGCTGGATCAAATTCCAAAGTTCAGCAAAAACTTTTCAAAAGGTGAACCTCGTAAAGCTGAAGCTGGTTCTTCGTCTTCATCGGTAATGTTTTATTTCTTTTGTTTTTTAATTCCTTGTTTTATTTATGACAGATTCTTTTTTAAGCTTAAATGCTCTTAACTTTTTGTTTTCTTTGTATGTTTCAAGGATATTGTGACTCAAATATGCGAATGTGCAAACGCTGTAGCTTCATCCCTTTCAAGACTTTCAACGTTGACTCTCAAAGCCAAATCTGAAGGCTTGGTGACTTCTCCATTGAAAAACAATGAAATTAGTTTAGCTCTTGCCTGCATGATGAGTAGCTTTGAGTCATTTGAAAAGACTCTTGGTGACGATTCTGAATCTGAACCATTTAAAGGTAAGACTTCATTTTGTAACAGACTTAATACCATTTTAATCTCATTATATGGTTCACTTTTAATAAGATGTTCGATTCTGTTATGATATTCTTCTGATTCATTTCCTTGTTTTGTTGTCTCAATATTTACATATAACAATATTTTCTTCATTTGAAGAAGATGATTCTGATGATGTTGTACCACCTAATGATGCTGTCACGGATATGCCCAATGATGTTCCTGGTAAACTTGGTGAGTTTGTATTTTTTACATTTTTTAGAAAATAATTTAGTTTCATATAATAGTTCATTTTTTTAACTACACCGATTCATTTTTGATATATAACTGATTCATTTGATTTTTTTGTGATGTCAATGTTTTAATATAGATATTCCTTCTGTTGGAGAGGGTGTTTCTGATTATGTTCCTCAATCTGTTGAAGTTGACAAAGAATCGGACACGGTTGTACATCCCAAGCCTGGTGGGATTTGTTTTTTTTTAAAAAAAAATCTTTTAGATTCTTATAATAATTCATTTTTTAAACAAGATTTATTCATTTCTGATATATTACCGATTCATTTTTTATTTGTTATGACAATCTTCAAATGTGAAGTTATTCGTTCTGGTGAAATGGATGGTTCTGATGCTGTTGGTCCATCTTCTGAAGTTGTTAAAGAAGTGCCCAATGTTGTACATGATAAAGGTTGTGAGTTTTAAATTTAAATAATTATGATTTATACTTCTTACAATGTTTCATTATGACATCATTCTTGTTTCATTTCTATTAACTATTGATTCACTTTTATGTAACAATATCATTTTTAATTATTTAGAATACTGAAAATGATTCATTTTTATTACTGTTGTGATTCGTTTCTATTATTAAAATGATTCACTTATTCCTTAATAACATGACAATCTACACATGTATTAGTTGGTGTTGATGAAGATGTTGCGGTTGCTGAGGATGTTGTAGTTGATGAACATCTGGAAGTGATGAAGATGTTGCGGTTCGTGAGGATGTTGTAGTTGATGAACATGTGGAAGTTGATGATGTTAAGACATGTAAAGGACCTGATAACACTAGTAAGACTTCATATTTTATTAATATAAAGCTTTCTTTATTTGCAGAATTAAATTAAGTTAATTGCAGAAGAATATTCATTTTAATAACTTCTTTGATTCATTTCTATTATATAACTGATTCACATATTTTAAATAGTCTGAACTTTTTTTGACAACAGTTCCTGGAATTTGTAATGATGATGATGATGATTTTCAACCTGCTCCTGTGAAACGCTCCTCAGATTATCCAAAAGGTCTGCTGCTGGTAATACCAGCATGACTGAGAGTTCTCGACCTATGAAACGGTCGAAGCTACCAATCAAATCCTCCAAAAAAGTGGCTTTTGTGACCAAAAGTCTACTAAATCTGTCCAATTGAAAAAAGGAGGAAAACAAGTGAGAAGCGTCCAAATGAAATTATTTGTCCAGTACCCCTTGCATCATTCCTGGCCATCAAGTTCTGCCGAAACAACGATGTCTCTCATTTTTGGAGCTCGACCGGTGGACATAAATAAACAAAGTGTCTCACCTCTTCATCCCAAATTGATCAAACTTACAGTCTGGTGCTGATGACAGGTATTAGTACATTTATTCACTTTTCTTGTTTTTGTTTTTTCTTTATTTCTTTGTTTCTTATTTACTTTTTATATGTTTTTCAGTCAAGTTTTGTTTGAAGATGAACTGCATTCTATCACTCGCAAGAGTTTCCTTACTCTGGTCGGTGATGTTGAGCCAGACCAAGTAGTTATTGATAAATATGTGCTGCTCTTCAATTTGGACAATGCTAGATACAGCCCTGCTGGTCCAGAGAGGGTTTTTTTTACATTAGAGCTGTGTAAGTGTTTCTCTATATAGAAAATTATATATTTACATGCTTTTAGATTCTTTTTTAATACTTGCGGTTCAGTTTTTGTTTCATAAATCTGCAGTTTTCTGATTATGTTTTCTGTTGTAGTACGTACCGTTGAGTGAGTTGATGGTGTTCCTTCCCCTGAAGATGTGTGTTAATAGAATGAGCAAACAACTTCTTGACATTTGTGCAACAGACTTAGAAAAGTTGTCTGGAGTAAAACTGTTTTTTATTCCTTATGCTGTTGATGGTCATTATTTTCTTATTGTGATTAATTTCATCACTTTAAGCATAGACATAATTGACAATAGTGATTCCAAGACATCCATCGAAGAAAGATATGGGGATTGTATTGATTCTGTGGTAAGCTTTTTAAAAAATTATTTGTAATGCTTAAAAGATTTTCTAAATATTGTTTTAACTCTTTTACTGTTTCTAACTCATGTTTTTATTGTTTCAGGTTTCTGCATTTTCATCAATGTTGGAGACGCTCTGTGATGAGCGATATAAACTCTTCAATGATTTTGACTACTACATCTTGCCAATGTCTTGGAGGTCTTCAGCATTTGGAACTGCTCGCCATATACATGCTCAGACACATGGAAACTTACATAGGGCAAGGTTTTAATTGGAAGAGTTCTAGTTCCAAACTTGCCAAAAGATCTGTGAGCATTCAGCTCTTTAATCTTAGTTTTTATCTTTTTTTTTCTTATTTTCTATGTGTTTTTTATGTTGTTCCTTTGTTTCTAAAAATCTGTTATGTTTATCTTTTTTGTAGAAAGAGCCTTTGGATCGTCTGAGGATGGAGTATGCTGTGCAGATTCTTGTTCATAAGAATAACTTGAAGAAGGGTTATGTTTTAGATTGTGTTGAAAAAGTAGAGCCTCTTTTTAGAAGTGTAAGCAATGGTTGGATGTTAGAAGCTTCGGTGTATCTGCTATGAGACTGTTTTACAACCTTTGGAGCTGCCATGAAACTGTTGGAGGGTGAAGTGTGTTTTTAGAATCTGTTATGAAACTCTTATTAGAATTGTATGAAAAATAAGATCCTTGTTCAGATCTTTATGAATCTTTTTTTGTTTCTTATTGTATCACTGGTTCTAAAAAATTGAACCATTCTGAAAAGTGAATTTGAAAGGTTTGATTTTGTCAATTTGTTATGAAAGTTTACAATTGTTATTCTTGATCTGTTTATTACACATTTTATCTTTATTATTTGTAGATTGAATCACTTGTTTCTGAAGGTGAATCATTTTGTTGACAAAAAAAATGAACCATTTTTCTGGAAGTGAATTAGATGTTTCTTTGAATGAATCTTTACATCCTATAAAATGAATCAATCCAATTATCGTACAAGAAAACATATACTTTGTCAATCAACATTATTGTCACGATTTATACCCAAACATACACATAACTATCTAAAACACATTTGGGACAATCCATTGTGTATAACATATGTTCAACATGTGAATCTTTTATTTTATAAAATGGAATCAACAGTATCAACAATATGAACCTTCTAATGTACTGTGTATCATACCATGTTATCAACTAAATGAATCTGAAGTGTTTACAAAAAAAATTCTGTACTCTCTAAATCTGGAATTATTCTTGTAAGTGTTCCACCCTCATTTACCGGATGTGCAAATGAGACTCCAACAGATTGTGCTTCTTCATCAACATGCATCATCGATTTAATTGAACTTTTGTTTTGTAGATATGTTCTTACTGCATTCTTGTTTCTTCTTTTGCTCCTATTGTATATCTTCTCTGTTGTGCTTTTCATCCTTTTGGGTTTTCTCCCTTTTGTTCTTGAACCTTGCGGATCAAGGACTATCGTCCTTGCTTGAACGGTGCTTGAATCACCAGTTTGAACATTTTGTGTAGACAGCATTGTTTCCACTTCTTCTTGCAAGTTTCGAACAGCATTCTCACACAAACCTCTTGTCTCCATGTTGTTTTCAGTAGCAGCAAGAATGTAATCAAATTTTCTGTGCATCATCGCTCTCCAATTTGGTGTTGCTTCTGAATTTGGATTACATCCATCTTCTGTTTGGTTCTTCTCTGTTGAAGCTTTATTTTTCCATCTATCAAGCACATAGTCTTCTCCCAGCTCTTGTACACACCTCAAGTGTAGTATGCGTATGCAATGTGAGCAAAGGATTCCTACCTCAATTATCATCTTACATGTGCAGCAAACACTTGTATCCACCTTCTTCAATGTCACCATATGCTTTATTTCTGCACTCTCTGTTTGCCATATAGTGTAAACCACATTGTCCTGATCTTCGTTGTATATTTCTTGCTGCAATGCTAGACTTTTCAAAAACTCATCTTGAAAGATTTTATAAGCTTCATGTGTGTATACCTCTCTTGCTGCTGATAGAAGTTTCACATTTGGGCTATCATGTCTGGCTTGTTGTTGGAGCACCTCCAATCATCATATTGTTTTTTTCACGCCATTCTGAATCACATTACAGAAAGTTTCGTAGAACTCAGTAAGTGTTGAGGTCTTCTTCATCCTCCTAGAAAGTGAGTGATTTGTACTTTCACTCCTCTGAGAGGACAATGCACCACCAGAAAAATAATTCTTTGAGAATGCTCTGCACCATTTCTCCCGTGTTTGATACAACTTGTTAAGCCATGAATTTTGTGCACAGTGATACTCTTCTATAAGCCTGCAATATTTTAAAGATCAAGTTGTTATTATTATTTACATTAAAATTACAGTAACTACACAAACTCATACTGGCCTACCATTATCAAACGGTGCTCATATCAAAAACTAAAACGGTATAGCAGACGTTACTTCATTTTTATACCTCTAATGATTCACTTTAACTACATTAATAATTCATTGTTCACTATAACTTAATAGTAGACAATAATGATTCACTTAAACTATATTACTTCAAACTATAACTTTATAGCAGACGATAATTCATTTATATGACACTTATGGTTCACATTAGTTTCATATACGATTCACTGAAGATTAAAAGATAACAATCAATCAGAAACAACATAATCAACAACTCTCTTTTAATTTCTTCCCTTACCTCGACCAGACATGGTTGAACTCAGCTTCTGTTTCACAATACTTCAAAATGTACTGAAACTTGCTGTTGAATCCTTCTCTCCGATGTAACAGGTGACTAATATGTTTTTTCGCATTCTCCATGATATGCCATACACACAATCTATGATTTGAATTTGTAAATATCTTCGAGATTGCATTATCCATAGAAGCACATTGGTCTATCATAACTGTTTGTGGTTGAATGAAATCCATAGACTTCAGAAATGTATCAAACAACCACAAAAATGATTCAATCTTTTCATTCAACAGAAAGCCACATCCGAACATAACATTTTTTCCATGACAGTTCATTCCCACAAACGGTGCACATATCATATTGTATTTATTTGTACGATATGTAGTATCATGTACCAGAAGATCTCCCCACAACTTGTAATCTTCTTTCATTGTACCATCCCTCCAGAAAAAGCTGCACAATCTCCCATCTTCATCCAACCGGAAATCATAGTAAAAATCCAATTCCTTCTCTCTTCTTGACTTAAAAATTTCAAGCAGGTTGTTTGAATCACTTCCCACAAATGTAGTTCTAACAGTCTGCATTGCATCATAGAGATCTTTCTGCAAGAACCCTACATTTGAAGTCCCACCCGCTTCTGTTCTCAAAAATCTGTATGAATCAGCAACCAATATTCCACTTTTTTTCATGATTGATACATGTTCGATTGTATCAGTTGGTACCCTTCTGTGAGATCTGAAATACTTCACTTCACTTGGAGCACAAAACGGATGGGAATGTTCCATTCTGTGACTTGTAACAGTCCATTTTGTGTTTTGGTCCTCGACTTTGAAACCTATCATTGCCTTGCATCCTGTCCTTGAATCAGTTTTTGAGAACAATCTGTTTTGTGCTTGGCTTACATTTTTTTTACCTTCTTGGCAACAACATTTCTTAAAAGAATGCTACCATCTACTCTCTTTTTTCTTTGCAACGTACCGAACCCTTTCTTGTATGCGTAATTGTTGTATAGTTGATATGCTTCTTCTTCACTAGTTACCACTTTGCCTATCAACTCTGAATTTTCTGCTTCAATGAATTGACTTACTCCTATAGCAGAGAATAATTCACTTTAATACAACTAATGATTCATTATAATCTAACATTAAATTCACAATTGTGACACTACAGTACCAAAAATTTTTATACTGCTACGCTATTATTAAACAATACTTCTAATATAAACATACTAGAATATTCTTCACTTATATAACAATGATGATTCAGATTTAACTTGCATAAGATTTAACATTGCACTAAAACAGAGTCTCACATTTAAAAAATTATAATATGAAAGATAATATAATAGCAGACAATGATTCACTTATACTACACTAACAATGCATGTTATTAAAGCATTTGATTCATTGTAAAAACACTGCGGAAACATATATTAACATGATTTACTTTACACTAACACAACATAATCTATAGTAAGCTTTACCAAAAGTGAACTGAGCATATAAACTTCTGTTACTAAACCAACGCATTTTGCAACAGTATAATACCATCAGATTCAACTCTGATTTGAGAGAGTTGATTTTCTTCATCGTTAGTGCTCATCGTCAATGCAATACCATCAGTCTCCACTGCTGTATTGAAGCTCATTGACAGTGTTGTTTGTCTAGGTTTTTCCTATCGGCAGCTAATAATGCGTATCATCACTGCTGAATCATCGTCATTTGCAATTCGAAAGTATGATCCGATACTTGGCTGATTAATCGATCACTGCTGAATCATCGTCATTGGTTGGAACTGTGGTCCAATGCTAGCTTGAAGAAATTGATCGCGTTTGTGGATAAGTGAGCAAAAATCGATCGTCGTTGATCAGTTTGGTGCGATTGTGGCGTGATGATTTTGCTCTGTTATTAGGTGAGCTAAGATTGAAAGCGATCTCATCGGACAAATGGTGCGATGCGTGGCGTGCGTTCTGTGATTTACTTCACGAATGGTGTGATGATTCCAACACGTTTGCTAGCGTTTGTGTTTGAAGAGGCGCGCGAGCAGAGGAGTTGTTTTAGTTGAAATCTGATCAACACGTTTGCTAGCGTTTGTGTTTGAAGAGGCGCGCGAGCTGACGAGTTTTTTTTCAGCGTTCTTTTATTTCTTCCAACCACAGCCAGCCACGTGGAGTCGTCGCCACACAGTACCGTGGCGCCTTCGCCACCCTCTCCATTCCGTATATATATGTGTACATTTTGCGAGCGAAGGGGAAGTTGCCTGATTTTGATCGGTAAACTTCCCCTTTTATCTTACTGAAAAATAAAAGACTTATTCAAAAAAAATGTGTGAAATACCCTAAATTAATTTAGGGAATTGTTTTTATCAAATATTAAATTATTATATGGAATTATGAATATTAAATTATTATATGGAATTGTGAAATTTATTTAGGGGTTTTCTCCCATTTAACCCTAATTATTATATATTATTATATAGTATTATGAATTTCATAATAAGATTTATAAGTCAATAAATCTTGGGAAAATTTCTAAACACTCCAACTATATTATAAAGATTTTAGGAAGTGTTGGAACATTGTTTTGAAACATAAAAGTCAATATAAAATTCTAGAAACCTTAAAGCTCATTAAGCCTTGCTAGAGTTGACTTTTTGAGAATGGTCAAACCAGGCCATGAAACCTACACCAATAAATAGGTTATGGAAAACCATGAAGATCGATAAAAAGAACGTCAAAAACGGATCATCCTAGCCAAAGTTATGCTAGATTGAAGTTTAGAGTCAAAAATTTGAAAGATGCCACGTGTCACTCTGTCACGGGTCGCCAACACTTAGCCGATTTTATCCCTTAAATTTCGGTAACAGATTTCAGTATTTTGCCCTAACTTTAGACGGCTATATCTCATTCATCTCTCCATATTTTTCAATGTCGTCTTCTTTGTTGTCTTCTCCTACATTCCCTCTAAACAACTATAACTCATACAAACCCTAACTCATTCTGAATCAATCGGAAAATCGAGTCAAAGTAGCCACCCTGCAAAAACCGAAACTGCAATTCCAGTTTTCTCTTCGAATCAGGTAACTTCGATCAGCCATAACTTCTTCGTTACTCATCCAAATTCCATGTTCTTTAGCTCGTTTTGAAGAGCTCTAATTCCTCTAAAACTTTCATGTTTATGGTTTAAGCTAATTCTCAACCGATTGGAAGGGAAAGGTGTCTAAAGTTTCGGTTTTGCCAGCACATAAAATCATACCGAAACTGTAAGGTAAACTCGCAACTTCTAGCTTCAATTTCTTTCTGTGTGATGCGAGTTAGGATTAGTTCTTGCTATCAATACGTAGATCTAAGTTTGCTCTTTCCAATGAGCCCTTACACATAGCCTAACTCAATCTGTGCTGCAAGTTATAGATCTTCGAAGTGGCCTCGTGAACTGCTCAAAGTTCGAGTTTTTCCAGTTTTTTCGAATTCGATTTCACTAAATTCGCACAACTCCGGTAAGTTTCCGATCAATTACTCCGTTTTTGTCAAACCTTGTCATGTTTTCGACCTAATCCATGTTCCAATTTGATCAATTACGTGTTAGATTAGGAGGATTTGTTGGAATTATTTTCGAATCAAAGTCTATACCCGATATGAACCCTAACATTCGAACTGAATTCGAATTCCATCGTATACTGCATTATAATTGGGGAAACCGGTATCATTAGAACCGAAATTTGATTTCGAAACTATAGAAACAAGAATCACTCGATTTCGTTCTGTAGATTAGGAGATATTGATGATTTAGTACTCGGGTTGGAATTTGAAACCGATGAAGAACTGGGAGTTCAGGGGCCGTCCGATCTCGTTTTAAAAGATTGAACGGCCGAGATTAGATCGGCTAATTAAAAAACTGTTATAAGTTTCTATAAAATTCAATAAATAGCTCTAACTTGTTGATTTTAGTTAATGGCCTTCCCGAAGGTATTTTGACTTGAAATTTTAACCATAGATTCCTTATTTAATCTAGTTTATTTTGATGTAAATTAATATGGTTTTGGAGTTTTTAAACGTAAGTTATGATTTTTGCAAGTTACGGGTTTTCGGAATTATTTGGCTAAATATAAAAGATTTTTATGAAAAAAAATTTTATAATATGTTAAAATGTTATAGTTACTGTATATAAATTTGGGAATCTTTGGGCAATGGTAAAAGGTTTTAAAAATTGTGTTATGAGTTTTTCATAAGAATAACCTATAATATAAGGTTTTTAATGTAACCAAAAATTAAAGTATGGTTTGTTAATTAACTTTTAAGCTGGGGAAAATAAGGGAAACAAATTAACATTTTATAACAGTAAGTTTATAAATGTTTTGGTATTAGCTTTTAAGAAGTGAAGTGAAATTATACATATATATATATACTTATTTAAGTAGAAATTTATAAATCAAGGAATTTAATTATACTACATTTTATTTATTATATTATATGGGAGTTAATATTTTTAATTAAACTAAAGAATAAATATATATTTTTACGCATTTATAAAAAGGGAATAAAGCAGTAACTTAGAGTAAAACAAGAAACTAATAAATTAACACTTATAATAACTAAATAATATAAGAGCTGGAATCCTAAGACATAGTAAGAAATACTTTATGAAACATACTTGGGATATAGTTTAAGGTTGTAGTAATAAGATAGTTTAAATATAATAAGTTACATAGGGAATGTCTTAGTTAAATTCTAATACGGGTATACTTATATATATTAAATAAATAAAGGAAACACATTATTTTATAAACCATAAGTCGGTTGTGTTAAGCCTAGAAGTTATTGAACATTATAAATACAGTAAAATTTCCTAAAAATGTTATGGATAAATTTTAATACATAAAGATATATATATAAATATAAGTATATAAATACATTAAAATAGTTGAGGGAAATAATAATCCTTGTGATAGTTATAATAAGTAGATTATATATATATGTTAAACCTTAGGTTTTAGTCGGTGTGTAATTAAATAATCACTATTAATTTAAGGGTTTTATTACACAACGTAAACTTGGCACGGTCTTGGGCTAACCTACTAAGCCCAAGTCTATGAACTCCAAAAGCCCACTTTAACAATTCAAAGAGAGTTTGGGCCACTCTCAGGAATAAATTCTAAATCATTCCAAACTAAACGAGATGGGCCTAACAAAGGATTTAGTTAACAAGTCAAGCCCAAACCTTTGTAAGAGAATAATGGTAAACCTGGAACTATTAATCAGTAAGTGAAGAAGGCTGTTAGGTTTATAAGTCTCTTAACTAATCGACACTTGGAACACCTTAATTATAGGTTACTATTGGGGAATCACTTATTCGAGTTAGTTATTGTTCTTCACATACCAGGTACGATTTCTCGTACTCCGATATTTTTGCTGATTGACTTGTGGAATGTTTTGGAAAACGCTAACTGACTTAAAGAGGAATTTCTAAAAAGGAAATGGTTGTGTGACTAACTCAGCTTGTGTGACTAACTGAGCCTTGAATGCGAAACTCACTTGGGTATTGGTTCCTTCTATTTGGTGCCCCGTTAGACATTGACTGCTTAGGGTTTACGCTTCTGCACTCTGTAGGACTGAGTGTTTTGGTATTGCTCTGGGTAGTTGGTGATCTAGTGGGAATTTGGAAAAAGGTCAATCTTGGAAATCTTTCTTTTGACTCTGGATATCGTATCATCCATGAGCTGGTTCTTGAGGTTTCGACGTGCGCGCATCTTCAATGGTAACAGTGAGGGGCTGTATATCCCCTATCCCACAAAGGGACGTGATAGACAGTGAGGGGCTGTATATCCCCTGTCCCCAAACGGGGACGTGATAAACAGTGAGGGGCTGTATATCCCCTGTCCTAAAAGGACGTGCTTGGCGGTGGGGGTCATCTCTCCCAGTTGAATTATTCCATTCTTGAGTTCTTGGTTCTTGGATCTATTTTATCATTCCTAGTCCTTTGTGACTATCTGAGTTTTTCTACTCCTAACGGGTATTGGGTTTAACTAAGGAAATGGATGTTCACTAACACATGATGTGATTTCGTTCACTAACTTTATCTTTCAGTTATTAACCTTTGTTCTTATCTTGATATCTTGATTCGGTGAATCGTGAAATGCTTTGTTCCTCTAAGTGTTTTAAGTGATTGTTTTCAAGCTATTATTTATTTAAGAGTTGTGCTATGAGTTTGTTTTTGGAGGATCGTACCAGTTCCATTCCAGGGAACTGACCCACCCCACTCGGGGTGGGCTACTTGGTTTAATCTTGCAGGTTCGAGTTATTTTACAGGTGACCACGAAGAGAACGAGTGATTGGGATGGGATTAGGCTTTGAGAATTTAAGTGTTTTTATTGGTTTTACTTTTGTTAAGTTTTCTCGAGGTTCAGGCCGTAACAGTTGTAATCATTAAGTTGTATTTTGGTGAGGTTTGATACCGGGTGTTTGGAACTCGATGATCTGTACGCCTTTAGTATTTTATTTCCGCTATAAATATGTTAAACAGGGGCGTTACAATGTGAGAAGTTAAAAAAAAAAGAAAAGTTGCCTTATTTTGATTGGTAAACTTCTTCTTTCATTTTGATTAAGCAGTTTTGTTGTCCACACTGGCATTAATAATTTGATTAAGTTGATGGATCAGCATGTAGTTAACGTTTTTTAGATTGCAAGGGTGTAATATATTTTTTGAATGGGCAAGGAACCATTGATACAAGGGTTTGCTTAATTACTGATGAAGTTATGCGTTTTTGTAAATTTTTTAGTAAGGTAGTTTGGTCCTTTGGTACGAGGGAGGAAAATGGGGAGGCGCATGTTTTAGCATATCTAGGAAGAAGTGGTGATTTGGATGGTTTTTGGGCTGGTGATATACTTGATTACATTTTGACGTTGATATAACATTTAATGCATAATCTCTTTTGCCTTCAAAATATTTACATATTTATCAATTTATTTATTTTTAATTAAAATAGTAAACAAGTCGAGTTGAATTCGGTTTAGAATTTTTAACTTATACCCAACTCATATATTTAATAGGTAACTCATACCCGACCCAAGAATGAAATTGGTCAATACTCTTAACTCATCCCCGCTATGTATGGATTGGGTTTGGGTCAGATTTTTGGGTTGTGTAAAAATTAGAGTAAATTACTCGGAACCCCCTTGAGGATTGAGCATAATACAGTTAACCTCCTTGTGTTTATCATAATTATTGGTAACCACCTTGAGGTTACGATATCTCTAACTATGAGCCCCGAACTATGACTCCACTATCAGACCTAAAACATACATTAGTGACACCAGCTTGCATTGCCCATTTCGTCTTTCAGTAGAGCTTTTGCTCCCATCGCAGCTAGAGAAGCATCCCCTTGCATCAATCTCCTGCATCCCACCAGTGTAGCCCTTCCCCCCTTGTAGTCAACAACTCCAATCCTCGTTGGTTTCCATCCTTGAAACTTCCATCCATATAGATGATTGCTGCATCATCGTCCAGCTCCACCCCTGTACCTGCAACTTGAATATCACCCTTACCCCCAATGCATGCAGTTGCAAGGTAAGCCTCAGCGTGAAACCAGCCACACTCGAAGTCACGAGCATGCCCATATAGAACTTGGCATCTACAGAACCACAATTTCCATATTGAGAGAATAAAAATGTCAAAAGCAAAACCAGTAAAACTCTTACATAGACACATAATCTAATCCAAGAAAGCCTCGTCATTAGGGAAAGACACAGGTCTGTCAACATTGCGCTCCTAAAAAATTATAATCCCTCTACAATGAAGAAATGCATGCTGATAAGTTTCAACAGAGCCACAAAAGCATGTAGCATAGCAAGAGTTCTTAAACTTGTGAGCCAGAACTACTCCACACGGCAAAAAACCATTGAGCAACCTCCACCGGAAAACTTTTCCCGTAATAGCACACTATACTTCCACACTTTCTTCATAATTCTCCCCACTACTCCCCCACCCGAGCCTTGTGGCACATTGGCACTATTATACTCATGGGCTAAGCGATAAGCAGAGTGGACAGTAAATAAACCAGATTTAATACCCTTCCAAAACCAAGAATCCATAGCCTACCTTTCCCTTAGATCAATGGAAACAATGTCCTGCACATCTTCCTTTGGAAACCATCGTTAAAGCAAAGGGACACGCCATCTCCCATAAACAGTATTAAACAATCACGAAATCTTACCTTCAACCTTAGCTAGCTCAGGTAATAGTCCAGCAGAAGTCTGGCTACCAGGCTTAGTTGGTAACCAACTAGACAAAATACTTACAGAATGACCATTACCCACAATTCTCCTAATGCCCTTCTCTAGCAGATGCAGACATGAAAAAAGAGCACGCTACACAGGATTTGGTCTATTTCCAAGAGAGGCCTCTAAAAGATTCCCACCCTTAAAACACCTTGCCTCCAACACCCGTGAGAGTAAAGAATTGGGGTTCACCACCACTCTCCAGAGCTTCCTGGTGAGCAATGCATCATTAAAAAATCTCAGATCTTGAAAACCCATCCCACCACATGCCATAGGCTTGCATAGAAAAGCCTAGTTTCTTCAGTGGAGACCCCTTTTATCAATATTACTCGACCACCAAAACTTAGCGATAACTATGCAAATCATTGATCAAAGACAAGGGAACTTTTATAACACTCATGACATAGACAGTAATCGATTGCAAAACATTTTTAATCAAGATCCTCTTCCCTGCCTAAGAGAACAACCTTCCCCAGCTTTGCACTATCCTCTGCACCATTTCACAAATATAGTTAAACACCAAATGCCTACTCCTACCAATTTTGGTTGGGAAACCCAAATACATTCCAAAATCATTAACAGCCCTAGACCCAAACAGAGAAGTAACACTAACTTGAACAGCATGAGGAACCGCCGAGGCTTCTGAGAAATCAGTCAGAATATCCTTAAGTATACTAGAATTATACTAAGATGCAAGTCCAAAGATGATGCAATCATGAGCAAAGAACAAACTTATCATAGAAGCATCTAAGCTCCTCATTCTCAAGCCCCTATACATCTCTACTGAATCAACCAAACTAATAGCAGATGAAAGAGCTTCCATACAACAGAAAAAAGAATAGGGGATAATGGATCACCTTGCCTAATACCACACCTAGGTTTGAAAGCATGCCGAGGATAACCATTCACTAGAACTAGCATAGTGACAGTAGAAATACATTTTCGAATCAAACTCACACACCTAAGATGAAACACCATGCTAGATAATATGCCAAGCACAAAATCTCATTCCACCCTATCAAAGACCTTTTTCATATCAATCTTATAAGCAAACATACCCTTATACCTAGCCTTCGACCCCCGCATGAAATGAAGGAGCTCATGTGCAACAATAATGTTATCAGTAATTTGCCACACAGAAACAAAAGCACTTCGATCAGCAGAGATAACAAAGGGCATAACAGGCTTGTACCTATTAACAAAAGTTTTAGCAATCACCCTATAAATAGTATTACACAGAGAAATAGGGTGAAAATCAGTCACAATGTAGGCACCCTTCTTTTTAGGAACAAGGACAATGTATGTGTGTTTTATATCTTGTGGGGCATAATAAGAGTTTAGAAATATTAATGCTAAGTCTATGAAATCATCCCCAATAATATCCCAAAACGTTAAGAGAAAAAGTACCATTAATTCTATTCGGGCATGACGCCTTTCACGGTTGCATACTTTGCATAGCCAAGATCACTTCCTCCCTTGTAAAGGGCTCACCTATAGCTACAAAGAGATCATTCAGAACACGATTTTTAATTCAAAACAGGACCATAAGAAGTAAACAGTCCTTCGAAAAAACCCAAGCTAAACCCTTTATACTTTCCCAATCAAAAAGCAAACTTCCTGCAGAGTTTTTAAGTGCAAAAATTGAATTTCTACCGGTTTTGGCTTTGAACTGACTGAAAAAGAATGACGAATATCTATCACCTTCCCTTAGCCATCTCAAATGAGCACGCTAACACCACCTCATTTCCTCCTTCAAAAGCCACCAATCCCTTTGTTTATGCAGTTGTGACAAGTGCTGAGCATTATCTACCAACCCCATCGACTCATCCAAGAGATTTATCTCTGTCTGGACTGCCTCCAATTGTTGTTGCTCATCCTTCAGACACGCCCACCCCCATCGCCGCAGCTCTTTACCACAGACCTCCACTATTCATTGATAACCATCCCCACTAGGCTAATCCCTGCTTCACACCTCTGGACTATATAGCCCGACAACCCACCACACTAGCCTAACAATCCTCAAACCTAAAAGGTTTAATCCCCCAACGTTTGACGAGCAGAAATATTAGCTTAATGGGCCTGTGATCTGAACGAGACCAAGGCAGGTGGAAATTGGTGGCCTCGGGATAAAGAGTCAACCACTCCTCATTTGCCAAATAACAGTCAAGCCAACTCTGTTTGTTCCTCCTTCCCCATCGACGATTATTGAAAGTGTAAGGGGACCCAACATAACCAAGGTCATAGAGCCAACAAGCCATGGAGCACTCACGAAAAGCACGCATGCTTGCTCAACTTTGGACCATCATCCCTCGCTACTCCAACGCATACATTACTTCATTAAGATCCCATCCCACCAGCCACGGCCCCTCCCGCAGAAGATACAATTATATAAGCAATCGCCAAGTCTGCCAATGTCTCTGTCGTCACGACCATCCATAAACACCAGTGAAGCACCACTCCTAGCCCCAATCATTCCTAACCAACCAATCCACATGTCTGCTCAATAGAAAAATCAAGCGAACATCTAAATCATCCCACCATAGCAATCACTCCCCACCACTCCTACCTTGGCTATCACAAACTAACTACCTGAATCTACCACACCACACAACAACATTTCCTATTTCTGACCTAGATAAATGAGTTTCCGGTAAAAACATCATCAATGGTGATTGCTCCCTAATCAGAGAATGGATCTAACGAACTTCATGGGGGTCACCAAGTCCCTGACAGTTAATCGATAAGCAACTCATTGCTCTCGGTGGCCCTGGGAGTCCTCCAGGGCCACTGATACATCAGAAGAAGCTAAACCATTACCATTTCAGCCTCACTTAGAAAGTAACTCCAATTTCTCTTTCTCCAAGAACTCTTTAAGGGAGGCATCATGCTCAACCCACTCCAACTTCCATTTTCTTCCACTCCTTTCCAATTGAGGAGGTTCAATCTGGACTAAAACCGGCTCGCCATCCTCTACGTTAGCCGTTGAGCTCGCATTGTTACAAGGACACCCCCTTCACCAGTAAGAGAATCTCTATTATCTACGATTGCATCACCCCGCACTATACCAGAAGTGGTGGCTTGAAGATCTTCTTTATCTGCATGAGCCTTTAAAAGATCTGATCATCGTAAAAGAGGAATCTCCTCCTAAGCCTCAAGCTCTAAACGACCACTCCCCAAGCCCCCTGCACGTAACCACAGACCATAAAAGAAATCTGTGCTTGAAGTCTTAGAGCGATTAGGGAAATCCCTAGAGCCATGCAAGAAGAGCCCACATAGCCTCTCATAGGTGAGACGAAGCAGAGAAGTTTCCCCATGCAGCGGGACAATTACATAACGATGAACAGGATTACAGATGTTAACCTAGACTTTGATTCTCATGAAATCTCCACTCCCACATCTATCTCCTTACACTACTGAACAGTGTACAACACCGTGAACGGCACTCAAAACGGAGTTCAGACGAAGCAGTTATTCCAAAACCAGTAGGGTGTCCGAACTTGTGTCCAGACATCAATGTTCGAACACAAGTCGAGACCTAAAACCAGAAACAACCAAGTGTCTGAACTTGTGTCCGAACGTCAATGTCTGGACACAAGTCGAGAGTTAAAACCAGAGATGTCTAGACATGCATCCGGACGGTATAGTTCGGATAAGTTACAAGAAATTCATTTGTGGTTGCGTTCGAACTTGTGTCCGGACATCAATGTTCGGACACAAGTCAAACCAAAGTCATAGGAAGGTTTTAGAGTTGTCCAAACTTTTGTCCGGACGTCCAATATTTGGACACAAGTCGAACTGAAACTAGAATAGAACTTCAGGGAGTGTCCGAACATCAAAGCTCGGACAGACGTTCGGACACACCCAAAACTTTGAAAATCAGAGAGCGCCCAACGCACTATCTGAGCATCAACGTTCGGACAGACGTTCGGACATGTACAAAATTCAAAAAACAAAAGAATCAATCAGAGGAAAACAATGTACTGAATCAACATAAGCTGTCAACTAATCACTCACACCAAATCAGATTGCAAAGAAGAAGACCACAGGGTTTTAACCGGTTAGAAAACGTAACAAAACAATATCAAATTGCACACACAAACCAGAACTTAAACACTTGCCAACACCCCGTGGCTGAACTTCCACACCGAATCAGAATCACCACCTACCTCGATTAGCAGAAAACTATCAACGATCTGAAGCAGAGCGTGGTCCAAGGAACCCACCAATCCACAACCAACAACAATTTTGAATCCAACAGACGAGGTCCCTAAAAATCAAAATACGTAGAGACAAGAAATGTATAACAGAGCCCAATTCATGTAATACAAACAAGAATTTGGGAATGCAGAAACTCTGACAATTCGCAGTGGAGCAGTCTCAACAATCCACAATCTGGAGGCAATCCAAAGACCGCTGAATCAACACATATTTGGAGTCCCCAAATCAGAAAATAAGGAAAGAGGGTAAAAGCCATTATAACAGAATGCCACCGATGTCCCAGGTGCTGTAAGGAATGAAACCAACCTTAAAATAAAAGAGACTGATTATAAGGTAACATTATAAAAATTGGGTTATAACAACTTAACATTCCAATACAGCTACAGTGGCTTCCAAAACTATTTGAGTTTGACTATGTAATTGAGTATAAGCAAGGCAAGGAAAACTTTATGGATGACACCTTGTCTCAAATGAAAGGATCAAAGGTATTGAATATGTCACTTTCAGTCATTACTAGTGATCTATTACAACAGATTCAAGATGCATATCAACAAGAGCCACATATTACTTCTTTAATAGCAGATCTTAAGAGGGATAAAAACAGTCATAATCATTTTACATGGAACTCTGATCTGCTCAAAAGAAAGAGTAAACTAGTTGTCCCAAATAGTGGCCGCATTAGGGAAACTATATTATAGTGGTTACATTCTACCAATGGGGGAGGACATTTAGGAAGAGATCCCACCCACTAGAGGGTCAAAGCCTTGTTCGATTGGAAAGGTATGAGTACGGATATTCAAGCTTTTATTAGAGCTTGTGATCAATGCCAGAGATGTAAGTATGATTCATCTGCACACCCTAGGTTATTGCAATTGTTACCAGTTCCTGATGAGCTATGGTAGGATATTTCTATGGATTTCACATATTCTTTACCTTTATCATGTGGTAAATCGATTATCCTAGTGGTGGTGGATAAAAAGAATAAAGAAACTCATTTTGTGGCCATTAAACATCCATACACTACATCATCTATTGCTCAAGCATACTTAGACAATATCCTTAAGTTACATGGATTTCCTAGATCCATCACTGGTGACAGAGATACTATCTTTCTGAGTGAGTTTTGGAGAGAATTAGAGTTTAATCAAGGAGTGGACTTGAACTTTTCTACCGCCTATCACCCCCAAATTGATGGGCAAACCGAGGTAGTTAACAGATGTTTGAAAACTTATCTGAGATGCATGTGCAGTGATATGGCCAAACCTCTCCTCAACACTTACCTTATCTTCAGAGTGAGTCAAAAGTGGTTGTATTGCCTAAGTTTTTGCAAGATAGAGAAAACATAATACAAGTTTTAAAGTTCCATGTGTTGAGAGCTCAACACAATGGAACAACAAGCTGCGAGGCATAGATCAGAGAGATCTTTTGAGATTGGAGATATGGCTTTTGTCAAGTTGCAACCGTACCGTCAACAATCTGTGGTTTCTTATTCTAACCAGAAGCTTTCACCCAAATATTTTAGTCCATTTTGTGTCATTGATAAGTGTGGCAGTAGTGCATTTAAGCTGGATCTACGTGCCTCTTCTTCTATTTATCCAGTTTTCATGTTTCCCAATTAAAACATCAGATTGGAAATGCCACCTATTCAACCTAGTTACCATCTTCCACCTCTGATGTTTTAACTCATGAACTATAATACATTTTAGAAAGGAAGTAGTGAATCGGCAAGGTAAACCAGCTACACTAGTCCTGGTTAAATGGACAGATCTGTCGAAGGAAGAATCAACTTGAGAATTTTGTCATGATCTTATGCAGAAGTTTCCAAGTTTTGAACCTAGAGGACAAGGTTCTCAAGAGAACAAAGATATGTTGTAGGAAATGAAATGTAAACAATATAACACAAGATGTGACATGTACAACTGTATTTCAAATTTACATTCTATTACATTGTTGGGTACTGAATTGAAGCTGAGTACCACGTTCCATCCTCAGACATATGGTCAGACTGAGCGTACGATTCAGACACTCGAGGACATGCTGAGAGCATGTGCCTTAGACTTCCAAGGCAGTTGGATTGACAGGTTGCATCTGATCGAGTTCTCTTACAACAATAGCTATAATGCTTCGATCAAGATGGCACCTTTCCAAGCGTTGTACGGTAGACCATGTCATACACCGCTCTACTGGGATGCGTCGAGTGAGATGGTCATTATAGGACCTGAGTATTTAGAACAAGTTCAGGCTGAAGTTTAGTAAATTAGGGAGAATATGAAAGCTGCTCAAGATAGGCAGAAGTCGTACGCTGATGTTTGACTACGAGACCTGGAGTTCGCAGTGGGCGATCAGGTATTTCTGCGAGTCTCACCGATGAAGGGTGTGTTTAGATTTGGGCAGAAGGGCAAACTGAGCCCAAAATTTGTTAGTCCTTATGAGATTACGGAGCGGGTGGGCCCAGTTGCTTACAAGTTAAATTTACCTGCTAAGCTGGGTAAAGTGCATGACGGCTTTCATGTCTCACAGCTGAAGAAGTACATGCACCACCCCTCCCATGTGTTAGAACCTGAGAGGTTGACGTTAGAACCGAATATGAGATCAGTGGAGATTCCTCAGTGAAACACCCTAGAAAATCCTAGTTACAAAATATACGTTCATTGTTCGTATTACATGCGCTTGTAGTTGTAAGGGACTAACTAGTTGTGTAATTCTCATTATTCATAGTAAAATCTAATATACTAGCTAGAATGTTAGAAAATATAAACTAATTATTTTGGACCATATAATGTTTGGAAGGAAGTTTGTAGGTTCATGTCAAATGTGTCATTGTAACAATGGCATGCTAAGTTTACATTACCGGTTGTAAAATGGTAATTACTGATTGTACATGTACATATCTAGCTAGTTTAATTTCTTTTCGTCACTACCTATTTAATACATTGGTATAGATAGCCAAACTAGATCTTTCCTCATTATTAAATAGCCTTGTTTCCTAGTAACAACAAGCCCGGTATAGCAACTATATTTTACCGTTAACAATATTATGTTACATCCATGTCAAAATGTTACATACTACTCGACTAAATATTTTTAGCTTGTATAGTCATCACCAATAATTTATTTAGTGTCTAATAGTTTGGTCTAGCTTATTTCCTTGTTGCAACTACTCTTCCTAATATAAGAAGATAGTATATATACAATTAATGCACTTATACTATTGTTACCGGTTGCATTTTCAACAATTTTACACCTTGTCATTTTGTAATCTTACAGCCAACTTATTTAATTAAATCCATGTTGTACAGCCGATGGCTTCATTAACCAAAAGAAATCGGTGGCATAATCTGATCAAGCCAACAAGATAAACCAATGGGAATTTGACATTTAATTAGCTAGGTGTCATGCAAGTATATAATTTGGCTGAAGATAATCTCTTCCTTTTCTTGCTGCTGATGCCGGTTACTTTTCCTCCATCTTAAGCTTTCTTCTCTTGTCACTCTGCATACTTACGTATATTACCAACTAGTAGTAAGTTAGTAGTAAGCTGGTGGCAAGTTACAAAAACTACCGTGAGCAAATAAGTGGTGTTGGAGCTGCTACCATCGGTTACTTTTTTCTTTTTTTTTCTTACCGTCATCTTGCGCTTGCATACAGCAACTAGGTAGTAGTATTAGTGAACTGGTATAGGTTGGGAAAATATTACCGTATGAAGCTGGTTATACCGAGAGCAAAGCTGGAGGGTTGGAGCTGTTGTTCTTGCGCCATCCACAAGGAAGAGAGTTTACTCAAGTGCTGAAGGAATTTGCAAGGAAGAAGGAGGACCATTAACCACTAGCAATCTCAAGCAATTTAACAAATAATGGCTAGAAGAAATCAGGTAGCTCCAATGTACAACCAAGGTCTCAAAACCAATTTTCATAGTTGTTATAATTCGTTTTTGCTGTACTGATTTGTTGCTGACATGTAGCTGATTATGAAGCTGAGTTTAATCTAGTTTGATAGATTAAAATCTTCTTTTATTCAGCATAGATCATGGTTGATCTTAGAGGGCAAGCTGAATAAGTATAAATTGAATTAGAAGAAGAAAGAAGCGTGTTGTAAAGTTATTTAGGTAATTGGTAGTTTATAATAGTATGCTGCTGCTACCGTAAAGAATTGCTGATGGTGTGCTCATATAATATATGTGTTTGCTTTTATGCTGATTTAAGTGTGTCGATTTGAAGCTTGTCGTTAAGCAGTGCTGTTGCTATGTTGATTTAAGCTTGCTGCTATAATGATTGTTAAAAATATATTGCTAATATATAATGGTGTCTAATGCATTTGTTGTAAAAGTGTATATATTTGAACATGAGCTGGTCCTGTCCAGCAATTCAGTGGCTGATTAAATAGGATGTAATAACACGTGTTACGTGTGCATAGAGGTAGAAAAGAGATGGTTAAATCCCTAGGAAAGTTATTAAGAAACCGGTTGTAAAACTGTAAACGTCAGTATAATTGTTTCGTGTGGTAGTACTTATATGGGTTAAATCTTTGTGTATTCGAGATTAATGAGGTTTATAATGATTATACGAAGCTAATTGACAATTCGATTTGGTTAAATTCAGTAGTCTTGCTTGAATATACATACGTGCATAAATTGATACAGTGGTAAACTGTAAATGTCGATATTGTGTTATTTTTGTTTAATGAATATTATGATTGGTTGTACTGACCTATTATGATGTTATAATTTGTATTTTATTAACTTGAAGTAATGGATGAGGCGAGGAAGTGCTTAACCAATTGGTAAAGTGTTTATGGTATATTTACTCCTAACATTGTATTGGAGTTTATTGTTATTGCTCCTACCAACGTATTGGAGCTAAGCCATCATGATCTACTCTATAGGCTGATGATCTATAGAGGATGTGCACACTTAAGGACATGGGGTGAGGGGGGATATGTTATCCGAGGGGTCGAGAGTGTTAGTGCTCTATGTCGAAAGACTGATTGCCTGAGGACAGTGGAAAAGTATATAATGGTGAAAGAAATTATACTTACAGTAAACTATGGAATTCACTACTTTACTTGCTATTGTGAGTGTTTGTTTTGTTGTGTGTTATTTTGGAGTATTCGTTTATGTATTTGAAGATAAGGTAAGTAACTAAGGTGTATTTCCTTGGTTTCATGTATTAACCCTAACATAAGTGTGGTACTAATTATTGTGTTGTTTGGTTGTATAAGTTTTACAAAGATAAAACACATTTTACAAGTTGTAGTGAGAGTTACTCAATTTACTGATTTGCAACTGCAACCGTTTCTAGTATGTATGAATTTTATGGTTGCGTATCCCTGACTCTGCCTGGATGGCACTATATTATGTGGAGGAGGAGGTGGTCAGCCACTTCCTGAATGTATACCTGGTGGAGGACATCATTTTGAGGGAATGGGTACAGGTGGTGGTAGTTAGGAAGGTTACTTGTCTTGCTCTAAGTTACCATAGGCTGCGAACACAAGCCCGGATGTGCGTTCTTCCTGTAGAGGAAGTACGGAGGAGGTTTCCAAACTTTAACAGGGATCTTAGATAATATGTTAGCCACCTCTATGTTTTTGATGTAAGTCAAGAAGTGATGTAAGACAGTAGCCAACTTTTGGAAAGGTGTAAGTATATGTAGTTTTTGGTGAATGTAAAGGCTAGTAAGGGTGTTAGACGGTTACAAGTAAGTTGTATGTGGAAGTTCTACTATAATGTATATATATGAAGTTAATAGTTGATCAGTTGAAAGGGAAATATTTTCGAGGATTGTTTCTTTAGCCTTAGCAATCACTAGCAAGTGGTTGTGGCGGTAGCATCCCGATTAGGAAGTTTCTAGTCTTCCGCTGTATTGTTCTGAAATTTTATAAGCCTGATTTTTAGGGTGTTACAGTTGGTATCAGAGCAATAGGATATAAATTAAGTTGTGGGATAAGTAAATATTGTCTGGATACTTGTGTGTGAATGTTGATCGAGTGTTTGGATGATTTGATTGTTTATGAACATGTGACTAATGAATATGTGTATGTAGAATGGTGAGCATTCCAACTCAGGGAGGGAGGCTGAAAGAGGCCAGCTTGAAACCTTACGAGAATTAGCTCTTAGTATGGGTAAGATATTAGCAGAACAAGAAGAAAGAGCTGAGGTTCCCAAAGACTATCCTAGAAGGATTGCCGCGATGAAACCAAGTACCTTTCCTGGAGTAGAGGACCCTGTAATTCTAGAAGATTGGATCAGAGAATTTGAAAAGGTATTTGATGTGGTGGAATGCCCTGAAGATAAGAAGGTTATTGGGGCAGTTTACTACTTCCGGGGAGAAGCTGGTCTGTGGTGGTGCTCAGAGAAAGACAGGTTGGGTGGACAACCAAATTTTGGCTGGAATGGACTGAAAGAAGCAATGAGAAGGAGGTTTTATCCAGAGCATGTTAGAATGCAAAAATATCATGAGTTTCTTGACTTGAAGCAACTATCAGATGATGTAAAGACATACCATTCCAAATTTGTAGAGTTGGCCAGATTTGCTGCAAACCTAGTGCCTGATGAAGCTGCCAAGGTACACCGATTTATAGGAGATCTGAATTGGGGATTACAAGAAGCTCTGAGTGTTATTCCAATGCTTACCTTACAATAAGCATATGAGAAAGCTGCGAACTTATACCGTGTGCAACAGAGAAGGAAGGAGGCACAATCGCGCTTAAAAAGGAAGTTTGAGTCTAATCGAGGAGGTGATAATGTGGATAAAAGAGGAAAGTATGAAGGGAATCAGAGAGGGGTAAGAAGCCGTGGGTTAAGCCAAGTTACCCTGGGCAAGGTAGCAATACAAATGATCCAAGTAAGAAGGAAAGATATTACTTCTGCAGACAATGTTCAAGAAACCATCCGGGAGTGGATTGTGAAGGAAAGCTGGTGAGGTGCTATAACTATGGTATTTAAGGCCATAGAGCCTATGAGTGCAGGAAAAGAAAGGAAGGTGGAGGTGGACATGGTGGGAATTGCAGTCAGGGTTCTGGGCAAGCTAACAACCAGAACACCAATAGAGGTAACAACAATCAAGCCGGAGGGCAGAAGATTGGTTACAATGGTGCTAGAAGCAATTCCAATGTCCAAGGAGGTAACCCGGGGAAACAACCAGAAGGCAACAGAGGAGGAATCCAAGGAAGAGGAAACAACAACCACGGCCACATAAATGCTAAGGTGTTATTTGATTCTGGTGCTTCGTGTTCTTTTATGTCCTCGGAATTTGTGAAGAAAGTTGGAATTGTGCCGAATGCTAGTATTGACTTTAATGTATCTACTCCAACGGGAAAGATAGTTAAATGTGATAAAAAGATTGAGGGAGTGAAAATGAGTATAGGGGGTAGTGAACTTGAAGTGGATGTAGTGGAATTCGGGTTAAACTATTTTGATATTATCTTAGGGATGGGTTGGTTAAGTAAAAATAAAGAGCTAATAGATTATGAGAAGAAAAGAGTGAGTTTGGTAGGGAAAAAGGGGAAAAGAGTGTCACACAAAAGTGAAGGAGTTAAAAATGAGGTGAAGTTGGTTTCAGCCATGAGACTATGGAAGGATATCAGGAAAGGAAATCAGACATTCTTGTGCTATGTACGGGAGGAAAATGTTTGTGCTGCATCAGCTCAGGAGGCCATTTCAGGTATTGAGAATCTGCCAGTAGTAAGGGAATTTCCCGACGTATTTCCAGAGGAGATTCCAGGTATGCCTCCAGATCGGGAAGTGGAATTTACAATTGATTTGGTACCGGGGACAGCACCAATTTCCAAGCATCCATATAGAATGGCGCCCAGTGAAATGCAAGAGTTGAAGGAACAGCTAGGAGAACTGCTTAACAAGGGGTATATTCGACCAAGTGTGTCACCATGGGGAGCTCCGGTGTTGTTTGTTAAAAAGAAAGATGGAAGCATGCGTCTCTGCATCGACTATAGAGAACTGAACAATGTTACAATTAAGAACAAATACCCACTGCCGAGAATCGACGACCTTTTTGATCAACTTCAGGGAGCAAATGTATTTTCAAAGATTGATTTAAGGTCCGGGTATCATCAACTGAAAGTGGCGGATAAAGATATACCAAAGACAGCTTTTTGTACAAGGTATGGTCATTACGAGTTTACAGTTATGCCATTTGGATTGACCAACGCACCAGCAGTATTCATGGACCTGATGAATCGAGTTTTCAGTCCGTTTCTGGATAAGTTTGTGGTAGTTTTTATCGATGATATTCTTGTATACTCGAGGAGCAAGGTAGAACATGAGCAGCATCTACGCCAAGTATTACAGATATTGCGAGAAAAGAAATTGTATGCTAAATTGTCAAAATGCGAATTCTGGTTGGAGCAAGTGTCGTTCCTTGGACATGTTGTTACTAAGGATGGAATTTCAGTGGATCCGGCAAAAATTCAAGTAGTAAAGGATTGGCCAAGGCCTACAATAGTCAAGGAGGTACGCAGTTTTCTGGGTCTAACAGGATATTACAGAAAATTTGAAAAAGATTTTGCGAAGATTGCACGACCGCTTACGAATCTGATGAAGAAGGTAGTACCATTTCGATGGGATGCGAGTTGTGAACAAGCCTTCCAATAACTGAAGCAAAGGCTGACATTGCACCGATACTTGTGTTACCTTGTGGTGTGGAAGGGTTCGAAGTATACAGTGATGCATCCAAATACGGCCTAGGATGTGTATTAATGCAACATGGCAAGGTAATAGCATATGCCTCAAGGCAATTGAAGGAGTATGAATCGAGGTACCCCACACACGACCTGGAGCTTGCTGCTATTGTTTTTGCATTAAAGATTTAGAGACACTATCTGTTTGGTACTTCTTGCAAAATATACACTGATCACAAGAGTCTGAAATACATTTTCACACAAAAAGAGTTGAATATGAGACGGAGAAGATGTTTGGAACTTATTAAAGATTATGACTTAGAAATTATGTACCATGAGGGCAAGGTAAATGTAGTGGCAGACGCGTTAAGTCGAAGAGAAGCCATGCCGAGGAAGCCAACTGGATATTGCATGATGAGTTGGTAAATGACATGAAGAGATTGCAATTGGAGGTGGTAGAGCAAGGTGTGGTAGCCAGGAAGTTGAGTTGTACAATATGAGTTTGTATCCTGACATTCACAAGGAAATCTTGGAACATCAACAAAAGGATGTTAAACTGAGGAAAATAAAAGAGAAGGTGGAGAAAGGGGAAGCGTCAGATTTTACGATACAAAAGGATGGAAGTTTAAGGTTTCGGGGCCGATGGTGTGTGCCAAACCAATGCACAGTTGTTAAAATAAAGTTAATGAATGAAGCTCACAATTCTGGCTATTCGATTCACCCTGGAGCAGATAAACTATACAAAGACATCAAGAAATATTATTGGTGGCTAGACATGAAGAAAGATATAGCAGAACACGTGGCCAAGTGTTTGACGTGCCAGAAAGTTAAATTTGAGCACAAGAAAACACCAGGTATGTTGCAACCTCTGGATATACCGAATTGGAAATGGGATTCTGTATCCATGGATTTTATAAGTGGGCTACCAGTTACAAAAGGAGGCATGGATCAGATCTGGGTAGTGGTTAATAGGTTAACTAAGACTGCCAGGTTTATACCAATGAAGAAAACATGGTCAATGGAACAATTAGTTGATGCTTATGTTAGAAATGTGGTGAAATACCATGGAATACCGTCTGAGATCATCTCAGATAGAGATTCAAGGTTTATTTCAAGATTTTGGCAAGAATTTCAAAAGGCTATGGGAACAAAGCTGAATCTTAGTACGGTGTATCATCCACAAACAGACGGTCAAACTGAGAGAACAATCCAAACCTTAGAGGATATGATGAGAGCTTGAGCATTGGACTATCATGGGTCGTGGGTGGACAAGCTACATTTAATTGAATTCTCCTACAACAACAATTATCACGCCAATATAAAAGTAGCACCGTACGAAGCTTTATATGGGAGAAAATGCAGAACCCCACTATGTTGGAATGATTCAGGAGAACCAGTAATAGTTGGACCACAACTAATAGAAGAGATGAGTCAACAGGTTAAGAATATCAGCAGAAAATGAAAGCTACACAAGACAGCCTGAAATCATACGCAGATTTGCACAGAAGGCCAGCGGAGTTTTGAAAAGGTGATAAAGTGTTCTTAAAGATATCACCGACCAGAAGTGTAGTATGATTCGGTAAGAAGGGCAAACTAGCTCCAAAGTATATTGGACCTTACGAGGTATTGGAGAAAGTAGGCAAGGTAGCTTACAGATTAGCGTTACCGATGGAATTAGAACAAGTACACAATGTTTTCCATGTCTCACAGTTAAAGAGATACATCCCAGATGAGAGTCATGTGTTACTAACAGAAGAGGTGGAGTTAGAACCAAACCTATCGTATGTTGAGCAACCAATCAGGATATTAGATCATAAGTCAAGAGAAACCAGGGGGAGATTAGTGGATTTGGTAAAGGTACTATGGAATCATCACGGAATTCAAGAAGCCACATGGGAGCTCGAGAGTAAAATGAGGGAACAACATCCAGACTTATTTAGTCAAGGTTAGTTATTAAGTTTCAGGAGAAACTTTTTTTTTAAGAAGGGGAGAGCTTAAGGCAAAAGTGGGATAGTAATCATATTTGACCATAATTGGAAATTGCTATATAATTGCTTGATGATAGGTGTTTGACTTATTGTGTTGATTTACTTGGTAAATGTGCTTGGTATATTTTAAAATCTTGGATATGTGCGTCTTTGGATGTTTCTTGGAATTGTTATTCCTTGTGAAATCGCTGAATACAAGGATTTACTTAATTACTTGTGAATGGATAGTAATTAACATAGGTTGTTTGTATTTTTGTGATGTTGCTGAATCATTTATGATTAGATAGCTTCGAGGACGAAGCTTTATTTAATAAGGGGAGGATGAAACACCCTAGAAAATCCTAGTTACAAAATATACGTTCATTGTTCGTATTACATGCGCTTGTTGTAAGGGAATACTAGTTGTGTAATTCTCATTATTCATAGTAAAATCTAAGATACTAGCTAGAATGTTAGAAAATATAAACTAATTATTTTGGGCCATATAATGTTTGGAAGGAAGTTTGTAGGTTCATGTCAAATGTGTCATTGTAACAATGGCATGCTAAGTTTACATTACCGTTTAAGGTTGTAAAATGGTTATTACCGATTGTACATGTACATAGCTAGCTAGTTTAATTTCTTTTCATCCCTACCTATTTAATATATTGGTATAGACAGCCAAACTAGATCTGTCCTCATTATTAAATAGCCTTGTTTCCTAGTAACAACAAGCCTGGTATAGCAACTATATTTTACCGTTAACAATATTATATTACAACCATGTCAAAATGTTACATACTACTTGACTAAATATTTTTAGCTTGTATAGTCATCACCAATAATTTATTTAGTGTCTAATAGTTTGGTCTAGCTTATTTCCTTGTTGCAACTACTCTTCCTAATATAAGAAGATAGTATATTACAATTAACGCACTTATACTATTGTTACCGGTTGCATTTTCAACAATTTTACACCTTGGCATTTTGTAATCATTGCAGCCAGCTTATTTAATTAAATCCATGTTGTACAGCCGATGACTTCATTAGCCAAAAGAAATCGGTGGCATAATCTGATCAAGCCAACAAGATAAACCAATGGGAAGTTAACATTTAATTAGCTAGGTGTCATGCAAGTATATAATTTGGCTGAAGATAATCTCTTCCTTTTCTTGCTGCTGATGCCGGTTACTTTTCCTCCATCTTAAGCTTTCTTCTCTTGTCACTTAGTGAAATACCCCAAACTAATAAAATATGGATTAAACATCTAATCACATTGATTAAGGCCTAAACAAACCTTAAAAGTCAACTGAGAACAACAGTGGTCAACACAAAGCAAGATATTGCACTCTTTGCTGTTTAGGGTAAATAAATACCCAAATGAACTACTTAGGACCTAAACTTTGTCCTAAGCTTACTAACACATTACTAAACATATTACAATTGTTGACAACACTCCAACACAAAGAACAGCATTTACAGGCTTCAAGGTCAAGTAGGGCAAAAATGTGCTCTAAGGAAACCTTAAAGGTCTAATGACCTCTAAATGATATAAGATTGGATACCATGATCAAATATCATGTAAGGAACACAAAAAAACAATTCTCAAAGAAAACAGAGCTCAGAAACACCCTGTGACACAAAATGTGCACTAAAACACCTTAAAGCACGTTTTTGTGTATGAGCTCTAAGATAATGACTTTTTGTCATTTTAAAGACTGGAGTATATCATTTATAATATTAATGTGAAATTATAGACTATATTTTAAAGTCTAAATCAAAGTTTGAAAATTAATAATCAAAATGGGCAATTTAGTATGAATAGTAACCCAAATAGTGCATTTTTAAGCTAGATTGACTAAGTTTGGTCAATGGTCAATTAGTTGACCATCCTTGCCTTATGAAGTCGGCAGCTAATGGAGCATGGAGGACAGATCATTCAGCATTAACACAAATATCTACCTAAATTGATGATTCATCATTTACTATTACAATTAATTAACATAAACTTAACTTAAAAGCATATTAGCTCACCTTTCTTCATTTGCCTTCACCCCTGCCGACAGCAGCTCATTCATCCTCTCTTTGGCTGCTCTAAAACCGTGGCTAACATACCAAGAACAGAGAAGAACACCTTGCTACCTAGGTAAGCTTAATTAGTCATTTTATGTTCATTTTCTTCACAATTCTTACCTCTTTCAATGGAGCAAAGCATCAACCACTTCCATCAATGTTCTTAGGTTGTTTTGGAGGTTAAATGGAGGGTGTATCTCGGCCTTAACAAGGGAAGAAGGTGGGAAAGCTAATCTTGTTCTTAAGGTATAAAAATGTGCTTTAAGCACATATCTTTTGATTCCCTTCAAATTCGGATATGAAACTTTGTTCCTAGCCTTATTCTTCTTCTTAACATAATTATTCAGTTGGTATATCAAGAGCTTCAAGGTATAGCCAGATCCAAGCCAAAAACCATTTTAGGCATTTTAATCAAGGTAAAATTAGCCATCTTCTAATCTGAGTTACACCAGTTTAAAGCTTGGTTTTAGTAACTCTTTTGATGATATTTACCTACTGTAAATACAGGCCGAATTCAACCTTGGTTACCTTGGTTTTCTAAGGTAAATTTTACCTTGAAAATTGACATTAAACACTTCTTATGGTTAGATCTTGCTTGGAGACTAACCATGCCTTAATTGTTGTTAGAAAACATGTAAATGATGCTGTGGAAATTTTATCCTAAGTAGGGCGGGACCAAACAAGGCCTTAACTAGGCAAAAACAAGGTTATAAATCACTTAAACCTACACTTGGTATATTAATAGTGTTTATACAGATGTATATAAATGTGCCGAGAGTGAATGGTTAATTAAGGTCTTATTTTGACCTTAGGTGATTAAGAAATGGTTTAGTAAATTTTATAACTAATTAATAAGCATAATTGTCAAATTTAAGACATTATGTGGAAAATTGGTAAATAAGGAAAATATATGTGTAAGGGCCGAGAGTTTAAAGTACTTTTGGGCATTTATGTGTAATTTATTTTATAAGTTAATGTTTGTAATAAGGCCATGTACTTTAGGCCATTTTAATTATGCATTTATAAGCTTTTATTTAAGTTTTGGTGATATATAATTATTACCGTAAGGAATTGGGGTCTTAGGTGTAATTAAATTAAATTTGGGGGCTATAAAAAAATATAGCCAAAAATTGGAGGTTTAAAGGAGTATATATAAAAATTATAAGATTATATAAAGTTTTGGGGTTAAATGGTAATTTCTAGAAAATTGTGGGTACAAACCGTAATATATGGTTATTAATGGTCAAGGAAATATTAAGGTGGTCAACCTTGACCATATGGTAGGTTTTGACCAAATTAAATAAGTTAGATAACTTATTTAAGGTTTTATAATAAGATAAGTATTTTATTGTAACAATTTTATAACATATGTGGTAAATATGTTATTTCCGAAAGTTAAGGGTGTATAATGGTATTATAAACACCCATGGGCTATTAGGAATTTTTAGGAATTTATTGGGTTGATTTTGGAATTAAAATAAACTATATATGTATAATATATAGTTATTATGTCATTATGACACTTTGGAGAAATATATGAGGTGGTATAGTAAATACCAAAAGTTTATGGGTTAGTAAGGGTAATTATAACCCTTTGGTGGAATTTGGTGATTTTTAGAATTATATAAGGGTATTTATTAAGAGAAGTGTATAATATATAGTTTTAATGATATAATAAAACTATATGTTATAAATAGGGCCAAATGGCAATTATAAAACAGAACAAGGTCTGTTCGGAATTTACAAAAAATAACCATAGGTATACCCTTTTTATAAGTTAGAAATGTTATATTATATGGTATATATAACATGGTATAAATAATGGGGTGATTTTGTAAATAAAGGAAACTATGGTTTATGGAAAAGAATAAGGTTTAATATATGTGCCATGCAGCAATATATAATAGTTTTGTATAAAAACTATAGGTTATAAATAAAAAAGGGCTGTACCGAAATATTAAAGGTTAGAAATAACATTACATAATGTTTAGTATATGGTATAACATTACATAATGTTATGTGGTCAAAATAGAATTTAAATAAATTCAAGGGCTGTACCGAAATATTAAAGGTTAGAAATATGAATTTTAGGCTAAGGTCTATAATGTTATATATGTTATAACAATTATATGGTTTAGATGGGATTAAAATAAGTAAGGATATTCACATTAAATAATGTGACAAACTATAAATAAATAGGATTTATAAACTAAGGTATTTATTGATTAAACCTTAGGAGTTGTAATTGTACAACATAAAATGTTACATAATATTAGGATAATAATCTTAATATAAGTTGTATAATATAATACAACTAATGGGAATAATCATCTAAAACAAGATGCTAAAATGAAATACCCCAAACTTAGATATGGTGTTTAAATGATAAACTAGGATATAAGGAGGCTAAATAATGCCTTAGAAACATTAAGAAACATTTCTAATCAAAGAAAATATAAGGAAACACCAAAAGAGCAGTTTTAACAAAAACGTGCTCTAAGCTTGGAGAGACTTGGGAGAGTACCCAAATATTGTTCTAAGACCTTAGTAATATCCTAATGGTCATTTTAAATCAATTACCAAAGAAAACCAAGCTTGAAAACAAGTTAAAACACAAAATGTGCTTTAAGGAGTCTTAAAGCACGTTTTTGAAAAATTGTCTTGTAAATGAGTTTTGAATGGCTAAATGTCCATCATTACTCTTTAATTAACATGTGTACTATATAGTATCACATTTGGAAGTCTATATCAATGGGAAATCAAAAATTTCACAACAATGTGCCTTGTTTTGGTGAATAGTGAATTAATTAAGCTAGTTTATAACATAAGTCTATATAAGTGAGACATTTGGTCAACAAAGACTTAAGTACCCTCATTATTAAAAGGGGGCCGGTTTCTTAGGAGGTGAGTCACCACCTTCATGAGTCATTAAGCAAATAAGAAAGCAAATGAGAGTTATAAAGTAAAAGCACTATTCACCTTTTACATAAATATCACACTTTATTAGTTCTCTCTCCTCACTTCTTCATTCTCCTTTGTTTTCCCACGGTTTGAGCTGCTCTCTCCCTTCTCCATTCACGTAAAACTCAACCTCCATGAAAGCTCCATCCTTCCTTGGTCACATCTTGCTCATTTTAGCTCCAAATCCAAAACAAAATATAATTCTTCTTAGTTAGCTCAAGCTCCTTCTTTCTATCTTTTCAAAACTTCAAGAGCTTCATTTTGGTGCCAAGTCAAACCACCATTAGAGGAGGAAATTCAAGTTTGGAGACTCCATTGGCATCTCCATTCTCTTAAGGTAAAGAAAGTGTAAGAAAATCTAGGTTTCCACCATTTTCTTCACATGTCCGAAAATTATTGCTCATGGGACTCCATGTTTATGCCTTGTTCTAGCTTGTTTCTACTCTTCAAAGGAGATAGGAGGTCCTTCTTGCTTCATATCCAAGTTTGTCTTGAGAAACCAAGGTAAAACAATCACATTAATACTTTAAAGCATATTTTTAACCTAGGGTTTGTTCCTTAGGGTTAATGTGTTATCTAGTACTCATTGGAGTCATTGGATATTGGTTAGAACATTGACAAGGAGATACACATTGGTGACCGAGATTGAACAAAGAAAAACCTAAGGAAGAAAGCTTTTTAAGCTTGTAAAAGAACAAGGTAAATTACTTACCTTAAGATGTCTTGTTGTTTAAGGGAATGGGATTTAGGTATATGATGAGTTTAGTGTAGAGTTTATATTGGGAAGGTGTTATAAAACCTAGAAGAAACAATGACTATACTTGTGAACTTTTGACTAAAGAGCAAATGAGAAGAAGAGATAGTTAAAACAATGTGGAGATGAATTACAAGAAGCATTTTATTTCAATGGGATCCTTGTTGAGTGTATTCACAGGTTGAAGGCAAATATATGTGGAAATTCAGTGGTTAAGATTATTGTCATTTAAGGGTCTAAGTGCCAAGCATTTTGAGTTTAAGCAATATATGATGATGTGGTGAAGTTTTAGTGTAAATTGTGTGTTAAGGTGTTGTGATGAGAATTTGTGTGGTATTGGTTGTTTGATGGAGAAAAACCATGTGTTAGGAGGTACTATATACTAGAGAACCCATGGCAAAATTTAAAGGAGAGCTTAAGTGTTTAAGATATTCTAAGGGAATTTAATGACTAAGGAAGTACAAGGATGTTCTATAGGTTGTCTTGATGAAAAAGGGTGAAGTTAAGGTGTTCTAATGACTTAGGTATCACCATGGTGGATTTAGGAATCAAGAGAATGTATTTGAGTATTTAGGACTTAGGTAAATGTTGGTAAACAACTAGGAAGGAAATAATGTGTTGATGGATGGAAGTTTAAGTTGTGAAGAAACATTAAGTAAATGCATAAGAGAGTTTTAGATAGTGAAAGATGCTTGGGAGATGATGTTATAGTGGTGAGGAAAACATTTGGCATAGTGGTTACATTAGGTATGAACCACCGACATCGAAACCACAGACTTTCCAACCGAACAATGTCAGGTTATCCGCCCAGGTATGATTTTATTAAGGGGATACCTGACACCCGAAGCACAAATAGCCATCATCAGGAGATGCAATCAACTAGGAATGGGACCGGGAGGTTTTTACACACCGGAGTACCCAGGGGGAGCAAGGATGAGATTAAAAATGATGAGCTTAGGCAAGGATTGGAATCCGTATGCCAAGAATTACCAAACCATGAGGGAGCAAGATGGAGTCTCACCACCGGGAATACCCGAAGAGTTCCATCCAGTTAATACACAAGTCGTGGAAATCGCTCAGCAGTTGGAAGCTGAACCGATTCCAGACATCCAGGCAGACATTTGCATTGTAAACTTCTACGAGAAGGATGGGAAACTGGGACTACACCAGGATAAGGACGAGACAACGGAGTCTCTCGAAAGAGGGATACCCGTAGTGTCTTGGTCCATTGGGGATGATGCAGAATTTTTATACGGCGAGCAGAAGCGTGCGGACCGTGCAGATAAGATAGTACTTAAGTCAGGTGATGTATTAATTTTGGGAGGAGAATCAAGGATGTTATACCATGGGATTAAGAGAATCAAGCTGAATACAGCACCGTCAGCAGTAATCAATGCGACGCATATGAGACCAGGAAGATTAAACCTAACCTTTAGACAATATTAGCTATGTAATATTAGAATGAGATGAGAAATGAGATGTAAGATTGAAGCACATGTTGTAAACAGGATGGTCATGAATAAAATAACAGTGTTGTTCATATAAATTGTTACGACTCTTGTTATACCATCAATACTCATGAAGCTTGTGAACACAATTAGGTTATGGACTCGGTACGGAAGGTGCGTTAAGCATACTTACAGAGGCACAGGCCGACGCTAGCGGTACTATCCTCACCGGCACCTTTCCGATTAATGGGATTGAGGCATCTGTTCTCTTCGACTCAGGGGCCTCGCATACCTTTGTCTCGGCATCATTCGCGAGCAGGTTGGGGCTAGACGCTGATGAGCTACCCGACTTCACGGTTACGCTCCCGTCTAAGGAGAAGGTTCGTTGCACTCGTTACTACCGAGGAGCCACCATCAGAATTAAGGGGGAAGACTTTCCAGTCAGTTTCATTGAGTTCAGTAAGCTAGGATTTGATGTTATCTTCGGGATGAACTGGTTGGAGCGGCACAAGGGACGTATCCTCTGCGCCGAGCATAGATTGCTGCTCAGGAGTCCGTCTGGGGTAACGATATCATACCGCCAGAGGCCCAGAGAGCCTTCGACTAAGATCATCACCGCCATGGCAATGCATAGAGAATTAAGGAGGAAGGAAGAAAGTATACCTCTGCTATGTACAGGACATAGAGAGAGACCCTGAGTTCGACCCCGACTTACCGGTAGTGTCGGAGTTCCCCGACTTATTTCCACGGGAACTGCCCGGCATGCCACCCACTCGGGAGGTAGAGTTCACCATTGAGCTGCTACCTGGTACCGGACCGATAGCCAAAGCACCATACCGTATGGCTCCGGCAGAAATGACTGAGTTAAAGGAACAATTGAAAGATTTGTTGGATAAGGGATTCATTAGACCAAGTGTGTCACCATGAGGAGCGCCAGTCCTCTTCGTGAAGAAGAAGGACGGTAGTCTCCGCCTCTGCATCGACTACAGAGAGCTGAATGCAGTGACAGTGAAGAATAAGTATCCACTACCCCGCATTGACGATCTATTCGATCAGTTGAAGGGAGCATCTGTGTTTTCCAAGATTGATCTCAGATCGGGGTATCATCAGATAGCCATTAAGGAGGGAGACATTGAGAAGACGGCATTCCGGACACGATACGGCCACTATGAGTTTACAGTGATGCCGTTCGGTTTGTCGAACGCACCGGCGAAGTTTATGGATCTGATGAACCGCTTGTTCCGGGAGCAGCTGGACAAGTGGTTGTGGTTTTTATTGATGACATTTTGATATATTCGAAGTCTAAGGTTGAGCATGAGGAACATCTGAGGAGGGTATTGGAAATATTAAGGGAGAACCAGCTATATGCTAAGTTCTCCAAGTGTGAGTTTTGGCTTGACCAGGTCTCTTTCCTAGGTCATGTCATCTCAGATGCTGGGATCGCAGTGGATCCAGCAAAGATTGATGCCGTACGTACTTGGCCAAGGCCGAAGACTGTTACCGACATCCGGAGCTTTCTCGGTCTGGCAGGTTACTACAGGAGGTTTGTTAGAGATTTCAGCAAGGTCGCGAAACCGATGACCAGTCTGATGAAGAAGGACGCACCATTCTTGTGGACAGTTGACTGTGAGAGATCATTTCAGCGCTTGAAGGACTCACTGACCACTGCACCGGTTCTGACCATTCCAGACGGTACAGAGGGCTTTGAGGTTTATTGTGATGCATCCGGCAGAGGGCTGGGTTGCGTGCTCATGCAACATGGCAAGGTGGTGGCATATGCCTCACGCCAGTTGAAGAGACATGAGGAGAACTACCCCACACATGATTTAGAGCTGGGAGCTGTAGTCTTCGCGTTGAAGATATGGCGCCACTACTTATATGGGGTTAGTGTCACGATCTACACCGATCACAAGAGTTTGAAATACATATTCACTCAGAAGGAGTTAAATCTTCGACAGAGGAGATGGTTAGAGTTTCTGAAAGACTATGACATTGACCTCCAATACAAAGAGGGGAAGGCCAATGTTGTAGCAGATGCCCTGAGCCGTCGAGCACACTCACTCCATTCGCTAGTTTCTTTCTCCAGCTTGGTTGATGAGGTGCGAGAGGCTCAGAGGACAGATGAGTACATGAGAGAGGTCAGACAGAAGCTGACAGATGGTACCTTTGAGAGTCAGAAATACGACTTCAGACTTCATGATGATGATCTGATCAGACTTAAGGGCCGGTTATGCATACCACGGGGCAACACGGATCTGAAAGACCGTATACTTAGAGAATCACACTGTTCTTCAGTTTCCATCCATCCGGGAGCCTCTAAAATGTATAAAGACATGAAGAGATACTTCTGGTGGTCGGGGATGAAGACAGATGTTACCGAGTTCGTCTTGAGGTGTCTCACATGCCAGAAGGTGAAATTCGAGCACCGACGACCGGGCGGAATGGTACAGTCGATGCCAGTTCCGGAGTGGAAGTTCCATGATATCTCCATGGACTTCGTAGTTGGGCTTCCACCTGCTAGGGGAGGTCTCAACATGATATGGGTGGTGGTGGATCGCCTTACCAAAGTAGCCCGATTCATACCGATGAAGGATACTTGGAAGGTGACCAAATTAGCTGAGTTATTTGAGAAAGAAATCATGAGACACCACGGTATACCAAAGACCATAGTGTCAGATAGAGATACCAGATTCCTTTCGAGGTACTGGAGAGCTACCAGAGAAGCGTTGGGTACAGAACTCAAGCTGAGTACCGCGTTCCATCCTCAGACAGATGGTCAGACTGAGCGTACTATTCAGACACTCGAGGACATGCTGAGAGCATGTGCCTTAGACTTCCAGGGCAGTTGGATTGACAGATTGCATCTGATCGAGTTTTCATACAACACAACTATCACGCTTCGATCAATGCACCTTTTCAAGCGTTGTACGGTAGACCTGTCGTACACCGCTCTTCTATGGATGAGTCGAGTGAGACGGTCATTAAGGACCAGAGTACTTAGAACAGTTAAGGCTGAGTTCAGCAAATCAGGGAGAACATGAAAGCTGCTCAAGATAGGCAGAAGTCGTATGCTGATGTTCGAACGACGGGACCTGGAGTTCGCAGTGGGCGACCAGGTTTTCTCTGAGTATCACCGATGAAGGGTGTATTCAGGTTTGGGCAGAAGGGCAAATTAAGCCCGAATTTTTGGTCCTTATGAGATTACGGAGCGGGTGGGCCCGGTTGCTTACAGGTTGAATGTACCTGCTGAGCTGAGTAAAGTGCATGATGTTTTTCATGTTCACAGCTAAAGAAATACATGCACCACCCCTCCCATGTGTTAGAACCTGAGAGGTTGACTTTAGAACCGAATATGAGATCCGTGGAGACTCCTCAGAGAATCTTGGACTAGAACTAGGGACACTCGCCACAAGTCAGTGCGACTGGTGAGTTCTCTGGTCTAACCAGGATGTCGAAGAGGCCACGTGAATTAGAGGATAAGATGAGCGAAGTACCCTTCTTTATTTACTGACTAGATCGTCTGTATAGGGTACGGGGCGTACCCCTTTTAAGGGGGGTAGAGCTTCCTCGCTTTTGAGTTAGGAAACGATCATGTTTGTCGTTTGTTTGGTTATTGAGATGTGAATATGTGTAAGTTGCTACACTTCGGTGTAAGTTTGATTATGTATAATAATACTTATGTATTGTATTTGAGATTGACCTTTGAGTCTTGAGATGTTGAAGTGATATAAGATGTGGTATTAAGATTAAGAGAATTGTGTACCGTGAATGGTTCACATGTGTGAACTTTGAGGACAAAGTTCTTTTAAGGGGGTAGATTGAAATACCCCAACTTAGATATGGTGTTTAAATGATAAACTAGGATATATAGGAGGCTAAATAATGCCTTAGAAACATTAAGAAACATTTCTAATCAAGAAAAATATAAGGAACACCAAAAGAGCAGTTTTAACAAAAACGTGCTCTAAGCTTGGAGAGACTTGGGAGAGTACCCAAATATTGTTCTAAGACCTTAGTAATCCTAATGGTCATTTTAAATCAATTACCAAAGAAAACCAAGCTTGAAAACAAGTTAAACACAAAATGTGCTTTAAGGAGTCTTAAAGCACGTTTTTGAAAAATTGTCTTGTAAATGAGTTTTGAATGGCTAAATCCATCATTACTCTTTAATTACATGTGTACTATAGTATCACATTTGGAAGTCTATATCAATGGGAAATCAAAAATTTCACAACAATGTGCCTTGTTTTGGTGAATAGTGAATTAATTAAGCTAGTTTATAACATAAGTCTATATAAGTGAGACATTTGGTCAACAAAGACTTAAGTACCCTCATTATAAAAGGGGGCCGGTTTCTTAGGAGGTGAGTCACCACCTTCATGAGTCATTAAGCAAATAAGAAAGCAAATGAGAGTTATAAAGTAAAACTATTCACCTTTTACATAAATATCACACTTTATTAGTTCTCTCTCCTCCTACTTCTTCATTCTCCTTTGTTTTCCCACGGTTTGAGCTGCTCTCTCCCTTCTCCATTCACGTAAAACTCAACCTCCATGAAAGCTCCATCCTTCCTTGGTCACATCTTGCTCATTTTAGCTCCAAATCCAAAACAAAATACATATTCTTCTTAGTTAGCTCAAGCTCCTTCTTTCTATCTTTTCAAAACTTCAAGAGCTTCATTTTGGTGCCAAGTCAAACCACCATTAGAGGAGGAAATTCAAGTTTGGAGACTCCATTGGCATCTCCATTCTCTTAAGGTAAAGAAAGTGTAAGAAAATCTAGGTTTCCACCATTTTCTTCACATGTCCGAAAATTATTGCTCATGGGACTCCATGTTTATGCCTTGTTCTAGCTTGTTTCTACTCTTCAAAGGAGATAGGAGGTCCTTCTTGCTTCATATCCAAGTTTGTCTTGAGAAACCAAGGTAAAACAATCACATTAATACCTTAAAGCATATTTTTAACCTAGGGTTTGTTCCTTAGGGTTAATGTGTTATCTAGTACTCATTGGAGTCATTGGATATTGGTTAGAACATTGGCAAGGAGATACACATTGGTGACCGAGATTGAACAAAGAAAAACCTAAGGAAGAAAGCTTTTTAAGCTTGTAAAAGAACAAGGTAAATTACTTACCTTAAGATGTCTTGTTGTTTAAGGGAATGGGATTTAGGTATATGATGAGTTTAGTGTAGAGTTTATATTGGGAAGGTGTTATAAAACCTAGAAGAAACAATGACTATACTTGTGAACTTTTGACTAAAGAGCAAATGAGAAGAAGAGATAGTTAAAACAATGTGGAGATGAATTACAAGAAGCATTTTATTTCAATGGGATCCTTGTTGAGTGTATTCGCAGGTTGAAGGCAAATATATGTGGAAATTCAGTGGTTAAGATTATTGTCATTTAAGGGTCTAAGTGCCAAGCATTTTGAGTTTAAGCAATATATGATGATGTGGTGAAGTTTTAGTGTAAATTGTGTGTTAAGGTGTTGTGATGAGAATTTGTGTGGTATTGGTTGTTTGATGGAGAAAAACCATGTGTTAGGAGGTACTATATACTAGAGAACCCATGGCAAAATTTAAAGGAGAGCTTAAGTGTTTAAGATATTCTAAGGGAATTTAATGACTAAGGAAGTACCAGGATGTTCTATAGGTTGTCTTGATGAAAAAGGGTGAAGTTAAGGTGTTCTAATGACTTATAATGACTTAGGTATCACCATGGTGGATTTAGGAATCAAGAGAATGTATTTGAGTATTTAGGACTTAGGCAAATGTTGGTAAACAACTAGGAAGGAAATAATGTGTTGATGGATGGAAGTTTAAGTTGTGAAGAAACATTAAGTAAATGCATAAGAGAGTTTTAGATAGTGAAAGATGCTTGGGAGATGATGTTATAGTGGTGAGGAAAACATTTGGCATAGTGGTTACATTAGGTATGAACCACCACCTAGAAACCTAGAGGAAAGCATTACAAGTGTTAGCATAATTACAAGGGAAAATGTATAATGATTAAGGTGAAACTTGGTGAATGATTTAATGTGTTTGGAGGATGCTCTAAGGTGGGTTTAAGGGTCTAAATGATGTTAGAACACATTGGATGGCTTGAGGAAAGGTTTAGTGAAGATTTGGCAAAGTTTGGGCATGATTTAGTGGCGTCCGGCCCAGGGGTCCGACCCAAGTTTGGGTCGGACGGCCTCTGTTTAACGCCAGGGAAAGGTTCTGGAATGGTCCGACCCAGAGGTCTTGGGTCGGACATGGGTCGGACGGGTGATTTTTAAAGGGCAAATAAGTTTCTGGAATGGTCCGACCCAGAAGGTTGGGTCGGACGTGGGTCGGACATGGGAGGTTTTAGAAGACGGGAAGTTTCTGGAATGGTCCGACCCAGTTGGTTGGGTCGGACGTGGGTCGGACATGTAGGGTTTTCCAAACCCGAAAGTTACTGGAATGGTCCGACCCAGAGGGTGGGTCGGACGGTGGGTCGGACAGCCCTTAACACTTAAAAAAAAAAGAAATTTTGAATTCTAAGGATGGTAATAGGTAATAAGGTATACCTTTGGTAGGGTGGTAATGATTGGGACCCTAAGAACTTAAGAAACTAAGTTAAGTTAAGTGTAAGTTTTAATGTTTAAAGTTAAGCTTGTAAGCTAAGTGGCAAAGACTTGAGGGGTTATTGAATGGGAATCTTTAGAGACTAAGTGAGTTAAGTAAGGTGCAAATAACTAATGACCTAAAAATGAATGAATGATTTAGGTTTGTGAATTGGGACCCCGAAGAAGGATAATCAAACAACAATCGACGGTGAACGGTACAATCCTTCTTGTGACCTGCTTGCTAACGAGGTGTCCCTCGGCTTGTGTGCTATCTGTTTAATTGCTATGACTAAAACAAGATAAAGCATGCAACCGGTTATATTGTTCTCGTTGTGTTTGTGTTGTCTTTACACTAACCCGCGAGACTTGAATTGCTACTAACCAAGTTTAGTACTTACTGAGTTAAGAATAAGAGTTAAGTTTGATGGTTGTTGGTTAATGCCCGTTAAGGCTTAGCTAGCACATGATGATTAAGATTTCTACTAACTGGAACTTGAGTGAGGAAACCCGGGACCGATCTCCGGTCATGCATGCTAAGGAAAAAGGGGGACGGTATCTGAATCAGATCCGCCCTCTGCTTAAGGACTTGTCTTCGGACTTGTAGCCTAGGGCCGGTTGCCGGCTCAGCTACGCTGGACTCCCGTCCAGAGTAGGTGGCATTAAGATGGTGCGGTGGGATCACCTAAATCCCAGGTTCGAATTAAGCTACAACCAATCCCTTCCAGGAAAGGTTTGTATACTGAGATTAAGATTAAGATTAAGATTGAGATAAGGTAAGGAACTGAGATTAAGGAAATGAGGACTAAGGAGGGGGTTACTAACCCACTTGTTAAGGGAACGCTTGAGTCGTTCATTTTGTGAACTATATATGTTCATCTGTGGTTATTGTTATTGCACTTCATATTATGCTTGTGTATGTAATCAATTTCCATGCTATCGACAATTAGTCGTCGTAGCCCCGTTAGCTTGGGGGCCATGAGAGGGTGTACCAGCATTCGTGCTGACCCCCTCGGGGCTATTTTTACACTTGCAGGTAAGAGACCCATGAGGACGCACTACGAGAGTAGGAGCGGTTAGACTTAGGGTGGGATGTTTATTTTGAGTTCGGGTTGCGCCTGTGCACCCGACTGTTTAAATTAAACTGATGTAAGTTTGAGATTATGTTTAAGATACTTGTACTCGGTTGGTTGTGGTATTGTGAATGGTGATGTTTTGAGTTGGATAAGTATTTTGGATAAGTGTTGTAAACGTTAAGGCCGGTATATTCTAACGATCAGACCGTGGCAAGGTCCAGGTGTTATTTATTTCCGCTGCGACGTATTCGATTAAGTGTTCAGTTTGTGATAACCACGATAGGCTTTGGATGGGGTGTTACATAAAATGTAACATATAACATAAGAGTTTATAACTCATGAAAATTACCTACGTGGTAAATATATACGCACACAAGAATAATGTATATAAGGATGGATATATATTATGGTTGGAAACCATATAATATAATGGTGGTGGTGGTTATTACAAAAATAGTTACGAACTATAAGTTATGAGTTTTTGGATGCAAATATTATTTGCTAAATATAATGGAGTATATAATACATTGTATTATAATGGATGGTGGGAATTAATATAATATAATAATGCATGCAAACATGCAACTATAGGTTATGTACCTATATTAATGGTGGATAAGATTAAAGAAAAATAATGAATTAAACTTAACAATTGAAATATTTTGACATACGAGTTCTAGTAACAACGCTGACTAGTTTAGAGAAACCCGTAACAAACAATTGTAGAAAACAGGGATGAACTGTCGGGGTTACTTGTTGTTCGGAAATACCGGATGTAGTTGGTCATGGAGACTGACTTATAGTTTATTACCGTTTAGATCATACTTCAGACGAGGACGCTTGACGAGCTAGTGGTCTACACTGCGCATCCTAGGTCTTGGTGAACGGTATGTAAAGGGGTTTGATCCGGGTTGTCCTAAGGAAACTCCTTGGGCTCGGATTTGGTTGATATCACTTGTGTGTTAAGTGTTTTGGATACATGTATGTGATTGTGTGCTACTGCATTAATTATTTATGCACGAGCGTCCTACGGGACTAACACTACGTCGACTATAGATCGGCTTATATAAACATACATATACGTTATTGTGATAACAAGACGGTTACTTGATATAATACCATAGTATTAATATTAAGTATATGGCAACCTAAGTAAAACACTTAGGTATGAGTCACGACATTGTCGGTCTCTAGAGCATGGATCTCGAACATGAATATAACCTAGATTACTTCTAGGTATGCGTGACCCATTGGGCCGCTGGTTAATAAATTATACTCTCCATAAGACTAAGAGCAGATCTTAAACATTATGAGAGAGAGATGGTGAGAGATTGAGGTGAGGAATCCAGTGTAGTTTACGAACTATCTGGTTGCGCAATTGTGATCACTAAGGGGTACCCGATTGGGTTCCGCTCCAGGTTATACCCATACGAGCCCAAATTGGATCGTGGGTCAGGTGGCTACGGCCTTTATATGGACGTCTTACGAGACAAAAGAGAATAGTTAGGGGCCTTCGGACCTCTGGCGAAATGAGCACCTTTGTGTGTACGGGAGGACTACTGTCCATGGTGAGGTTATCGGGTTGTCTTAACATGACGCCCAACTGGTATTAATTAAACATGGTTTGGATGGGGCCTTAAAGGCCAAACTAAATTAACTATGGAAACTGTACGCTACGGCGATTGTACATTGTACATTATACTGTAAACTGTACGCTACGGCGATTGTACATTGTACATTATACTGGAATTATTTTGATACGTTCGATATACAATTGTTGTTTGAGATATTAAAATGAATGTTTGGATTGGATGGATGGTTGAATATTTATGAATATTTGGATGGAGGATTATGTATATTATACAGGTTCATTACAGTATTGTTTATAAACTGTAAATGGAAAAGCATGAAACCAATCTAATAATAAGATGGTTAAAATGACTAAGTGACCATTAGGGTCCAGGCCCGGCATACTCAGCGTCTATCGCTGATACTACACCATATGCAGGTTGTTGATTATCGCCGAAGCCGAAGTGCGGGAACAGGGTAATTAGAGTTTATTTCGATTACCGCACAGGGAGTTTATTTGTATAACAATGAAGATGGTGAATTGTATTATGGTACTGTTATGTATATTTGGGATTTGGGTAGACGCTCACTTGTCGACATTTATGGTTTATGGACTTAGTATGATGTATAGGAGTTTTCTCGTTATCACGGCGGTTAGCAGTTTGTTTATGTTGGAAGTTGGATTTAGTTTGGCTTCGTTGCTCGCATGGGCGAGTAATGGCCGGTGACACCCGAATGAGTATTGTTGTTATTATTTATTCTTCCACTGTAAGACATTTTATTTATTGCTACGAGAGAGATTATTACGTGATTATGGAGAGGGGTGTCACACTCAGCATACTTACGTATATTACCAACTAGTAGTAAGTTAGTAGTAAGCTGGTGGCAAGTTACAAAAACTACCGTGAGCAAATAAGTGGTGTTGGAGCTGCTACCATCGGTTACTTCTTTCTTTTTTTTTTCCATCATCTTGCGCTTACATACAACAACTAGGTAGTAGTATTAGTGAGCTGGTATAGGTTGGAAAATATTACCGTAAGAAGTTGGTTATACCGAGAGCAAAGCTGGAGGGTTGGAGCTGCTGTTCTTGCGCCATCCACAAGGAAGAGAGTTTACTCAAGTGCTGAAGGAATTTGCAAGGAAGAAGGAGGACCATTAACCAGTAGCAATCTCAAGCAATTTAACAAATAATGGCTAGAAGAAATCAGGTAGCTCCCATGTACAACCAAGGTGTCAAAACCGATTTTCATAGTTGTTATAATTGGTTTTTGCTGTACTGATTTGTTGCTGACATGTAGCTGATTATGAAGCTGAGTTTAATCTAGTTTGATAGATTAAAATCTTCTTTTATTCAGCATAGATCACGGTTGATATTAGAGGGCAAGCTGAATAAGTATAAATTGAATTAGAAGAAAAAAGAAGCGTGTTGTAAAGTTATTTAGGTAATTGGTAGTTTATAATAGTATGCTGCTGCTACCGTAAAGAATTGCTGATGGTGTGCTCATATAATTTATGTGTTTGCTTTTATGCTGATTTAAGTGTGTCGATTTGAAGCTTGCCGTTAAGCAGTGTTGTTGCTATGTTGATTTAAGCTTGCTGCTATAATGATTGTTAAAAATATATTGCTAATATATAATGGTGTCTAATGTATTTGTTGTAAAAGTTTATATATTTGAACATGAGCTGGTCTTGTCCAGCAATTCGGTGGCTGATTAAATAGGATGTAATAACACGTGTTACGTGTGCATAGAGGTAGAAAAGAGATGGTTAAATCCCTAGGAAAGTTATTAAGAAACCGGTTGTAAAACTGTAAACGTCAGTATAATTGTTTTGTACAGCCAAGTGTGGTAGTACTTATATGGGTTAAATCTTTGTGTATTCGAGATTAATGAGGTTTATAATGATTATACGAAGCTAATTGACAATTCGATTTGGTTAAATTCAGTAGTCTTGCTTGAATATACATATGTGCATAAATTGTTACAGTGGTAAACTGTAAATGTCGATATTGTGTTATTTCTGTTTAATGAATATTATGATTGGTTGTACTGACCTATTATGATGTTATAATTTGTATTTTATTAACTTGAAGTAATGGATGAGGCGAGGAAGTGCTTAACCAATTGGTAAAGTGTTTATGGAATATTTACTCCTAACGTTGTATTGAAGTTTATTGTTATTGCTCCTACCAACGTATTGGAGCTAAGCCATCATGATCTACTCTATAGGCTGATGATCTATAGGGGGTGTGCACACTTAAGGACATGGGGTGAGGTGGGATATGTTATCCGAGGGCTCGAGAGTGTTAGTGCTCTATATCGAAAGACCGATTGCCTAAGGACAGTGGAAAAGTATATAATGGTGAAAGAAATTATACTTACAGTAAACTATGGAATTCACTACTTTACTTGCTATTGTGAATGTTTGTTTTGTTGTGTGTTATTTTGGAGTATTCGTTTATGTATTTGAAGATAAGGTAAGTAACTAAGGTGTATTTCCTTGGTTTCATGTAGTAACCCTGACATGAATGTGGTACTAATTATTGTGCTATTCGGTTGTGTAAGTTTTACAAAGATAAAACGCATTTTACAAGTTGTAGTGAGAGTTACTCAATTTACTGATTTGCAACTGCAACCTTTTCTTGTATGTATGATATTTATGGTTGCAGATCCTTAACTCTGCCTGGATGGCACTATATTATGTGGAGGAGGAGGTGGTCAGCCACTTCCTGAATGTATACCTGGTGGCGGACATCATTTTGAGGGAAGGGGTACAGGTGGTGGTAGTTAGGAAGGTTACTTGTCTTGCTCTAAGTTACCATAGGCTAAGAACACAAGCCCGGATGCGCGTTCTTCCTGTGGAGGAAGTACGGAGGAGGTTTCCAAACTTTAATAGGGATCTTAGATAATATGTTAGCCACCTCTATGTTTTTTATGTAAGTTAAGAAGTGATGTAAGACAGTAGCCAACTTTTGGAAAGGTGTAAGTATATGTAGTTTTTGGTGAATGTAAAGGCTAGTAAGGGTGTTAGACAGTTACAAGTAAGTTGTATATGGAAGTTCTACTATAATGTATATGTATATATATGAAGTTACTAGTTGATCAGTTGAAAGGGAAATATTTTCGAGGATTGTTTCTTTAGCCTTAGCAATCACTAGCAAGTGGTTGTGGCGGTAGCATCCCGATTAGGAAGTTTCTAGTCTTCCGCTGTATTGTTCTGAAATTTTATAAGCCTGATTTTTGGGGTGTTACACTTAGAGAATCTTGGATAGTAAGACTAGGGACACTCGCCATAAGTCAGTGCAACTGGTGAAGGTTCTCTAGTCTAACCAGGATGTCGAAAAGGCCACATGGGAATTAGAAGATAAGATGTCATCGAAGTACCCTTCGTTATTTACTTACAAGATTGTCTGTATAGGGTACGGGGCGTACCCCTTTTTCGGGGGGTAGAGTTTCCTCGCTTTTGAGTTAGTAAACGAAGATGTTTGTCGTTTGTTTGGATTGTGTAAGACGTGGTTTTGTGTAAGTTATCACACTGTGGCAAGTTTAAGATATGTATAATACTTATGTATTGTACTTGTGGTGGGCCTTCGAGTCTTGAGATGTGTGAATGTGAATATAAGTTAGGTATTAAGATTAAGGAAATTGAGTATCGTGAATGATTAAGTATATATGTGAACTTTGGGGACAAAGTTCTATTAAGGGGGGTAGATTGAAATACCCCTGTAACACCCCGTCCAAAGCCAATCGTGGTTATCGCAAAACTCAACACTTAATCAAAAACGTCGCAGCGGATATAACAAACACCGGGACCTTGCCACGGTCTGATCATTAGAAAATACCGACCTTACCAATTTACAATACTTATCCAAAATATACTACCGACCAAAACACCACCAACCAACCGAGTTTAAGTATCTATGTCATATGCATAACTTACACCAGTTTAAATATAAACAGACGGGAGCACAAGCGCAACCCGTACTCAAAATAAACATCCATGCTAAGTCTAACCACCCCCACTCTCAGGGTGACTCCTCATCGGACGCTTACCTGCAAAATAAAAACAGCCCCCAAAGGGGGTCAGCACGAATGCTGGTACGCCCTCTCATGGCCCCCAAGCTAACGGGGCTACGACGACTAATTGTCGATAGCATGGAAATTGATTAGATACACAATCATGATATGAAGTGCAATAAACAACAATCCACAGATGAACATACATAGTTCACACGCAATGAACGACTCAGGCGTTCCCTTACCAAGCGGGTTAGTAACCACTTCCTCAGACCTGATTCCACTTAACCTCAGCTCTCCTCAACTTACCTCAGTCTTAACCTTATCTCAATCTCAGTATACAAACCGTTCCTAGAATGGGAATGGTTGTAGCTTACTTAAACTTAGGATTTAGGTGATCCTACCGCACCATCTTAATGCCACCTACCTTGGATGGGAGTCCAGTGTAGCTAAGCCGGCAACCGACCCTAGGCAACAAGTCCGAAGACAAGTCCTTAAGCGGAGGACGGATCTGATTCAGATACCGACCCCCTTTTTCCTTAGCATGCATGACCGGAGTCAGTCCCGGGTTCCTCACTCTCCATTTAAGTTCCAGTTAGAGAAAATCTTACAAACCGTGTGTTAGTTAAACCTTAACGGGTATTAACCAACAGATGCCAATACTTAACTCTTTTTCTTAACTCAGTAAGTACTAAACTTAGTTAGTAACAATCTCAAGTCGCGTGGGTTAGTGTAAAGTAGACACATTCACAACGAGAACAAGTATAACCGGTTGCATGCTTTATCTTGTTTTAGTCATATCAAATAAACAGATAGCACACAAGCCGAGGGACACCTCGTTAGCAAGCAGGTCACAAGAAAGACTGTACCGTTCACCGTCGATTGTCCCGTAGTTTAATTCTTCTCCGGGTTCCAAACTTTAAAGTCCTAAAATTCATCCAACTTAGATTGTTAATTATTTGCGCATTACTCAACTTATTTAAATTACTTAACCCTTAATGATCCCTCATCTAATACCTCTTAAGATTACAGCTTAATCTTATAACTCAACTTTAAATGTACACTTATACTTAACTTAATCCCCTAGGTCTTTAGGTTTTCTAATCATCATTGCCCTCTTAATGGTGTACCATGAACACCATTAAGCATCCTTAATTTTTTTTAAGTGTTTAAGGGTCGTCCGACCCACCGTCCGACCCATGTCCCCTGGGTCAGACCTTTCCAGAAAAATTTCCGTCTTCTGAGACTCACCCGTCCGACCCATGTCCGACCCAAGGGCCCTGGGTCGGACCACTCCAGAAAAATTACGGGTGGCTTAGCAGAGGACGTCCGACCCATGTCCGATCCAACCAAGTGGGTCGGACCACTCCAGAACAAGCCCAAAATTTGTCCAATGTTCTCCAAACTTTTCCTCAAGCCTCCTAATGTGTTCTAACATCATTTAGACCCCTAAACCCACCTTTAATCATCCTACAAACTAATTGAAATAACCTCCAAAGATCATTCCAATCTTTTACTCAATTCTTACAACACTTCCAACACTTAGCACTTATTTTCCTACATTTCTAACATGCAATTCACCTAGAGTTTTCACTAACCAAATGCTCCCTCCTTAAGAACTTGATTACACCCTATACACCTCTTTCCACTCTTATTGCATGTATCTAGCTTCCTTAGATTCAATACTCTAATCCTCACCTAATCATCTCAAAGTTTTACACTCTTTCACATCAAACTTACCAAAGTTTCCTAACTTCTTTTATCAAGGTTTTGGTACCTAAATTCTCCATTGTAACCCTTGGTCACTCATAGGCATACCTAAGTCTTCCTAGTTCTCTAGAACATCTTAGACTCATTTCTTTTTAACCAAAACAACTCCTAAAATTCCTAGTACTACCTTAGTCATGAAATTTCCTTAAAACATCTTAAACTCTAAGTTTCTCCATCAAATTTTGACATGGGTTCTCTAGTATATCGCTACACCCAAACTCTTAGGTTTTAACCATTTAACCACCATTATCACTCAAATTCTTTCCACACTTTCTTAACATTCTACTTACACCAAAACCACACCACATCATCATATAATGCAATATCTTAAAATGCTTGGCACTTAGGCCCTTAAATGACAATAATCTTAACCACTGAATTTCCATATATATTTGCCTTTGACCTGCGAATACACACAACAAGGCTCCCAGTGAAATAAAATGCTTCTTGTAATTCACCTCAACATTGTTTAACTACCTCTTTCCTCATTAGCTCTTTAGTCACAAGTTCTCAATATACTAGTATACTTCCTCCTAAGTTTTATATCCCTTTTTCATTGTAAACTCTACACTAAACTCATCACATATCTAAATCCCATCCCTTAATACATTAAAACACCTTAAGGTAAGTGATTTACCTTGTTCTTTTACAAGCTCACAAACTTTCCCCTTAGCTTTTCCTTGAACAATCTCGGTCAACAACCAAGTTCTCCTTGCCAATGTCTAACCAATATTCAATGACTCCATGAGTACTAAACAAACCCAAACCTTAAGGAACAACCTAGGTTAAAAATGTGTTTTAAGGTATTAAATTGATTGTTTTACCTTGGTTTCTCAAGACAAGCTTGGATATGAATCAAGAAGGACCTCCTCTATCCTTTGGAGAGTAGTAAACAAGCTAGGACAAGGCATAATAATGGAGCCCCATGAGTATAGATTTTCGGTTATGTGAAGAAATGGTGGGAACTTGATTTTTCTTACATATTCTTTACCTTAAGAGAATGGAGAAGCCAATGGAGTCTCTAAGCTTGAATTTCCTCCTCTAATGGCGGTTTGGCTTGGCACCAAAATGGAGCTCTTGAAGTTTTGAAAAGATAGAAAGAAAGAGCTTGAGCTAACTAAGAAGAATACGTAATTTGTTTTGATTTTGGAGCTAAAATGAGCAAGTAGTGATCAAGCAAGGTGGAGCTTTCATGGGGGCTGTCTTCTACGTGAAGAAGAGAGGGAGCAGTAGCAACCAGTGGGGAACAAGAGAGAATGAAGAGGTGAGGAGAGAGGTAAGCCAAATGTGAGATATTTGTTTCTTTATAAAAGCAAATAGTAACCTTGTACTTTTTCCCTCTCTTTTCTAACATTATTTGTCTACTCATGGTGACTCACCACTAATAAAACCAGCCCCCCCTCTTATTATAAGGCTGGTCATGGTCTTGTTTGACCATTTAATTACACTTAATTGATTTAAGACTAAACTAGGTACTATTTGGCACTATTCATAAACTAGTGCACATATTTGTGAAATTTTTGATTTCCGATTGATTTAGACTTCCTAATGTGATACTAATTAGTACATAAGTTAATTAGGAAGTAATCATGGGCATTTAGCCACTTAAAACCCCTTTCTAAGACAATTTTTCAAAAATGTGCTTTAAGTCTCCTTAAAGCACATTTTATGTTTTAACTTGTTTTCAAGCTTGGTTTTCTTTGGTGATTGGTTTAAAATGACCATTAGGATATTACTAAGGTCTTAGCATGACATTTGGGTACTCACCCAAGTCTCTCCAAGCTTAGAGCACGTTTTTGCTTAAACCGCTCGTTGGGTGTTTCCTTATGTTTTATTTGATTAAAAATGTTTCTTAATGTTTCTAAGCCATTATTTAGCCTTCTTATACCTTAGTTTATCATCTAAACACTATATCTAGGTTTGGGGTATTTCAATCTACCCCCCTTAAAAGAACTTTGTCCCCAAAGTTCACATATATGCTTAACCATTCACGGTACTTAATTCCCTTAATCTTAACACCACATCTTATATTCACATCCACACACCTCAAGACTCAAAGGTCTTCCACAAATACAATACATAAGTATTATACATATCTCAAACTTACCACAAAGTGTAGGAACTTACATAAAATCACATCTTAAACAACCAAACAAACGACAACAAGTTCGTTTCCTAACTCAAAAGCGAGGAAGCTCTACCCCCCTTAAAAAGGGGTACGCCCCGTACCCTATACAGACGATCTAGTCAGTAAACAACGAAGGGTACTTCGATCTCATCTTATCCTCTAATTCCCACATGGCCTCTTCGACATCCTGGTTAGACCAGAGAACCTTCACCAGTCGCACTGACTTATGGCGAGTGTCCCTAGTCTTGCTATCCAAGATCCTCTGAGGAGTCTCCACGGATCTCATATTCGGTTCTAATGTCAACCTCTCAGGTTCTAGCACATGGGAGGGGTGGTGCATGTATTTCTTTAGTTGTGAAACATGAAAAACATCATGCACTTTACCCAGTCTAGCAGGTAAATTCAACCTGTAAGCAACCGAGCCCACCCGCTCCGTAATCTCATATGGACCAACAAATTTAGGGCTCAACTTGCCCTTCTGCCCGAATCTAAACACACCCTTCATCGGTGATACCCGTAGAAATACCCGGTCGCCCACTACGAACTCCAGGTCTCGTCGTCGAAGATCAGCATACGACTTCTGCCTATCTTGAGCAGCTTTCATATTCTCCCTGATTTGCTGAACTTCAGCCTTAACTTGTTCTAAATATTCTGGTCCTATAATGACCGTCTCACTCGACTCATCCCAGCAGAGCAGTGTACGACATGGTCTACCGTACAATGCTTGAAAAGGTGCCATCTTGATCGAAGTGTGATAGCTGTTGTTGTAAGAAAACTCGATTAGATGCAATTTGTCAATCCAACTGCCCTGGAAGTCTAAGGCACATGCTCTCAGCATGTCCTCGAGTGTCTGAATTGTACGCTCAGTCTGACCATCTGTCTGAGGATGGAACGCGGTACTCAATTTCAACTCTGTACCCAACGCTTCTCTAGTAACTCTCCAGTACCTAGAAAGGAATCTGGTATCTCTATCTGACACTATGGTCTTTGGTATCCCGTGATGTCTCATAATTTTCTTCTCAAATAACTCAGCTAATTTGGTCACCTTCCAAGTATCCTTCATCGGTATGAATCGGGCTACTTTGGTAAGGCGATCCACCACCACCCATATCATGTTGAGACCTCCCCTAGCAGGTGGGAGTCCAACTACGAAGTCCATGGAGATGTCATGGAACTTCCACTCCGGAACTGGCATCGACTGTACCATTCCGCCCGGTCGTCGGTGCTCGAATTTCACCTTCTGGCATGTGAGACACCTCAAGACGAACTCGGTAACATCTGTCTTCATTCCCGACCACCAGAAGTATCTCTTCATGTCTTTATACATCTTAGAGGCTCCCGGATGGATAGAAACTGAAGAACAGTGTGATTCTCTAAGTATACGGTCTTTCGGATCCGTGTTGCCCCGTGGTATGCATAACCGGCCCTTAAGTCTGATCAGATCATCGTCGTGAAGTCTGAAGTCATATTTCTGACTCTCAAAGGTACCATCTGTCAGCTTCTGCCTGACCTCCCTCATATACTCATCTGTCCTCTGAGCCTCTCGCACCTCATCAACCAAGCTGGAGAAAGAGACTAGCGAATGGAGTGAGTGTGCTCGACGGCTCAGGGCGTCCGCTACAACATTGGCCTTCCCTTCTTTGTACTGGAGGTCAATGTCATATTCTTTCAGAAACTCTAACCATCTCCTTTGTCTGAGATCCAACTCCTTCTGAGTGAATATATATTTCAAGCTCTTGTGATCGGTGTAAATCGTCACACTAACCCCGTATAAGTAATGGTGCCATATCTTCAAAGCGAAGACTACAACTCCCAGCTCTAAATCATGTGTGGGGTAGTTCTCCTCATGTTTCTTCAACTGGCGTGAGGCATATGCCACCACCTTGCCATGTTGCATGAGCACGCAGCCCAGCCCTCTGCCGGATGCGTCACAGTAAACCTCAAAGCCCTCCGTACCGTCTGGAATGGTCAGAACCGGTGCAGTGGTCAGTGAGTCCTTCAAACTGTGAAACGATATCTCACAATCATCCGTCCAAACGAACGGTGCATCTTTCTTCATCAGACTGGTCATCGGCTTTGCGACCTTGCTGAAATCTTTAACAAATCGCCGGTAGTAACCTGCCAAGCCAAGGAAGCTCCGAATGTCGGTAACCGTCTTCGGTCTCGGCCAGGTACGCACGGCATCAATCTTTGCTGGATCCACCGAGATCCCAGCATCTGAGATGACATGACCTAGGAAAGAGACCTGGTCAAGCCAAAACTCACACTTGGAGAACTTAGCATATAGCTGGTTCTCCCTCAATATCTCCAATACTCTCCTCAAGTGTTCCTCATGCTCAGTCTTCGATTTCGAGTATATCAAAATGTCATCAATAAACACCACAACCAACTTGTCCAGCTGCTCCCGGAACAAGCGGTTCATCAGATCCATAAACTTCGCTGGTGCGTTCGACAAACCGAACGGCATCACTGTGAACTCATAGTGGCCGTATCGTGTCCGGAATGCCGTCTTCTCAATGTCTCCCTCCTTAATGGCTATCTGATGATACCCCGATCCGAGATCAATCTTGGAAAACACAGATGCTCCCTTCAACTGATCGAATAGATCATCAACGCGGGGTAGTGGATACTTATTCTTCACAGTCACTGCATTCAACTCTCTGTAGTCGACGCAGAGGCGGATACTACCATCCTTCTTCTTCACGAAGAGAACTGGCGCTCCCCATGGTGATACACTTGGTCTAATAAACCCCTTATCTAACAAATCTTTCAATTGTTCCTTTAACTCATTCATTTATGCCGGAGCCATACGGTATGGTGCCTTGGCTACCGGTCCGGTGCCAGGTAGCACCTCGATGGTGAACTCTACCTCCCGAGTGGGTGGCATGCCGGGCAGTTCCCGTGAAAAGAGATCGGGGAACTCTGACACTACCGGTACATCAGGGTCGAACTCGGGGTCTCTCTTTATGTCCTGGACATAGCAGAGGTACACCTCTTCCTTCCTCCTCAATTCCTTGTACATTGCCATGGCGGTGATGATCTTAGTCGAAGGCTCTCTGGGCCTCTGGCGGTATGATATAGTCACCCCAGATGGACTCCTGAGCAGTAGTCGACGCTCGGCGCAGAGGATCCGTCCCTTTTGCCGCTTCAACCAGTTCATCCCGAAAATAACATCTAATCCCAACTCTTTGAACTCAATGAAACTAACTGGGAAATCTTCCCCCTTAATTCTGACGATGGCTCCTCGGTAGTAGCGAGTGCAACGAATCTTCTCCTTAGACGGAAGCGTAACCGTGAAGTCGGGTAGCTCATCAGCGTCTAGCCCTAACCTTCTCACAAAAGATGCCGAGATAAAGGTATGCGAGGCCCCTGAGTCGAAGAGAACCGAAGCCTCGATCTCGTTAATCGGAAAGGTGCCGGTGAGGATAGTACCGCTTGCGCCGGCCTGTGCCTCTGTAAGTATGCTTAGTGCACCTTCCGTACCGAGTCCATAACCTAATTGTATTTCAAAAGCTTTCATGAGTAACGATGGTATAACAAGAGTCGTAACAATTGACATGAACAACACTGTTATTTTATTCATAACCATCCTGTTTACAACATGTGCTTCTTCCTTACATCTCATTCCTTATCTCATACCAAAACATTACATAACTAATATTGTCTAAAGGTTCAATTTAACCGTCCTGGTTTCATGTGCGTCGCATTAATCACTGCTGACGGTGCTGTGTCCAGCTTAATTCTCTTAATCCCATGATACAACATCCTCGATTCTCCTCCCATAACTAATACATGTCCAGACTTAAGTATTAAATTATTTGCACGGTCCGCACGCTTCTGCTTGCCGTATAAAAATTCTGCATCATCCCCAACGGACCAAGACACTACGGGTACCCCTCTTTCGAGAGACTCCGCTGTCTCGTCCTTATCCTGGTGTAGTCCGAGTCGCCCGTCTTTCTCGTAGAAATTTACAATACAGATGTCCGCTTGTATGTCTGGAATCGGTTCAGCTTCTAACTGCTGAGCGATCTCCACGACTGTGTAATTACCGGATGGAACTCCTCGGGTATGCCCGGTGGTGAGACTCCACCTCGTGTTCTCGTGGTTTGGTAAGTCTTGGCATATGGATTCCAATCCTTGCCTAAGCTCATCATTTTTAACTTCATTCTTGCTCCTCCTGGGTACTCCGGTGTATAAAAACCTCCCGGTCCCGCTCCTATTTGATTGCATTTTCTGATGATGGCTATTTGTGCCTCGGGTGTCAGGTATCCCCTTAATAAAATCATACCTGGGCGGATAACCTGACATTGTTCGATTGGAAAGTCTTGGGTCTTGATGTTGGTGTCTTCCGGGTTAGGTGTTGAAGGCATTGGATAGCAGATGTTGAAGCTTCCTAAGGTGGTAATAGGTCATATCTTACTTAAGTTCTAATCTTATCTTATTCTTACTTAACTCAATTATTCACCAAGCATGCATGAAATGCGGTAAGCAGGCAATTTCATTACTAAATGGTTATAGCGGTACCTGGCCTCGATGAGGGTTCAGGCTCATCGTCCCAGTCCACCATGTGTAGTGTGGGTCCTGACTTCTGGACTACTCGTGGGTTCTTGTCAGCAGCTTGCTGCACTCTCTTCTGACCGTCAGATCTAGCTCCCTGATCGGTCTTTCCCTTGCCCTTCATCTCGGGCCTAAAGCTCTGCTAGCGGGGTTCCGGAAGCACTCGTATGCTCGGTGTCCGTATACCCCACAATAGTTGCATTCCACCTTGTTCCCATTACAATTGAGCCCGGGGTGGTCCTTGTGACACCATTGACAGATGTAGCATCGCTGGTAGCCACCACCGGCTCCCTTATCAGTCTCAGATCCTATTCATTCACAATATTAGTTCTCATATTCTCAACGTTTGCTAAATGTCTCCTAACTCACTTAATATTAATTTTCCTTACCCTTTGGCGCCCCAGAGCGCAGGGGCTTAGCTGCATACGCATATGTCAACTTTAGTGGCTCTTCTGTAGCCTTCTCCTTTTCCTCCTTCCCTTTCTGGTTCTGGTTTTTCTGGGCTTGAGGCTGGTACTTCTGTTTCTTGTACCCTCCTTGCCCTTGATGCTCGGTGCTCTTCCCGGCGTTCTTTCTCTTAGCATTGTCCTCGTCCCTCAGCTGGACGGTTATCTCAACCTTAGCAGCGGCATGATAGCACTCCTGCTTTCCACAGTATTAGTTACTCTTATTTTTCATAATCTAAACCTTATTCACTTAATCATATCTTACTCATTCTTATTACCTGCAAGGTAGTATAACTCGTCGGCCCCATGCCATAGCGGAGTCGATGGCTAAGCCCGCCATAGAAGCGGTCCACCAGTATTTGGTCTGAATATCCAAGACCTGGCAGAAGACGGAGCAAGGCGGTGAACTTTGAGTAATACTCATCCACCGTCATCTTGTCGGTCTGCTTAAGCGCATCCAACTGCAAGCGCTTCTTCGTCTGGACATGGGCGGGATAGTACTTCGCTCGTAGCAATGCGGTGTACTGGTCCCAGCCGAAGTCTGGATTGGCCACATGCTCGGCCCTCACCAGCTTCCACCAATCGCCTGCTGCCCCCTTCAGGTAGAATGCAGCTAGACGCACCTTGATCCCAGCAGGGACGTCAAGGGTCTCGAAGGCGGTCTCCAGCTCGGAGATATACGCCTCAAGCTTGGCGGGATCAGTCTCCCCCTTAAAGTGTGCGGGTCGAAGGTCTGCAAGGCTCTTCACCCAATTCGGTTCCCGGGGCTGTGGCGGTGGAGGTGGTGCACCCACACCAGGCTGATATCCCATGTGCCCTAAAGCGGCAGCTACGATCTCTGCGATCATCTGCCCTTCAGGTATCTCAGTCTCGTCGCCTCGACCACGGCCTCGGCCTCTCCTTCCTGACATCTGAACAATCACAACTCACATTAGATTCGTATCCACCACTGTTTCGATTAACGAATTTATAACGTCCGTAGACGGTAAAGACGATCCACACTTAATAGTGGTCATCTGACTCTACTCACTTAAACTTCTCACACCCTTAACCCATTACTTATGTCTTAACTCGTAACCTAACTCGGTGGTTACTTATGTCCGGTATTTCTTGATCAGAGCGTAACTACGCTCTGATACCACTTTTGTAACACCCCGTCCAAAGCCAATCGTGGTTATCGCAAAACTCAAAACTTAATCAAAAACATCGCAGCGGATATAACAAACACCGGGACCTTGCCACGGTCTGATCATTAGAAAATACCGACCTTACCAACTTACAATACTTATCCAAAATATACTACCGGCCAAAACACCACCAACCAACCGAGTTTAAGTATCTAAGTCATATGCATAACTTACACTAGTTTAAATATAAACAGACGGGAGCACAAGCGCAACCCGTACTCAAAATAAACATCCATGCTAAGTTTAACCACCCCCACTCTCAGGGTGACTCCTCATCGGACGCTTACCTGCAAAATAAAAACAGCCCCCAAAGGGGGTCAGCACGAATGCTGGTACGCCCTCTCATGGCCCCCAAGCTAACGGGGCTACGACGACTAATTGTCGATAGCATGGAAATTGATTAGATACACAATCATGATATGAAGTGCAATAAACAACAATCCACAGATGAATATACATAGTTCACACGCAATGAACGACTCAAGCGTTCCCTTACCAAGCGGGTTAGTAACCACTTCCTTAGACCTGATTCCATATAACCTCAGCTCTCCTCAACTTACCTCAGTCTTAACCTTATCTCAATCTCAGTATACAAACCGTTCCTAGAATGGGAATGGTTGTAGCTTACTTAAACTTAGGATTTAGGTGATCCTACCGCACCATCTTAATGCCACCTACCTTGGACGGGAGTCCAGTGTAGCTGAGCCGGCAACCGACCCTAGGCAACAAGTCCTTAAGCGGAGGACGGATCTGATTCAGATACCGACCCCCTTTTTCCTTAGCATGCATGACCGGAGTCAGTCCCGGGTTCCTCACTCTCCATTTAAGTTCCAGTTAGAGAAAATTTACAAACCGTGTGTTAGTTAAACCTTAACGGGTATTAACCAACAGATGCCAATACTTAACTCTTTTTCTTAACTCAGTAAGTACTAAACTTAGTTAGTAACAATCTCAAGTCTCGTGGGTTAGTGTAAAGTAGACACATTCACAACGAGAACAAGTATAACCGGTTGCATGCTTTATCTTGTTTTAGTCATATCAAATAAACAGATAGCACACAAGCCAAGGGACACCTCGTTAGCAAGCAGGTCACAAGAAAGACTGTACCGTTCACCGTCGATTGTCCCATAGTTAATTCTCCTCCGGGTTCCAAACTTTAAAGTCCTAAAATTCATCCAACTTAGATTGTTAAATATTTGCGCATTACTCAACTTATTTAAATTACTTAACCCTTAATGATCCCCCATCTAATACCTCTTAAGATTACAGCTTAATCTTATAACTCAACTTTAAACATGTACACTTATACTTAACTTAATCCCCTAGGTCTTTAGGTTTTCTAATCATCATTGCCCTCTTAATGGTGTACCATGAACACCATTAAGCATCCTTAATTTTTTTTTAAGTGTTTAAGGGCCGTCCGACCCACCGTCCGACCCATGTCCCCTGGGTCGGACCTTTCCAGAAAAATTTTTGTCTTCTGAGACTCACCCGTCCGACCCATGTCCGACCCAAGGGCCCTGGGTCGGACCACTCCCGAAAAATTACGGGTGGCTTAGCAGAGGACGTCCGACCCATGTCCGATCCAACCAAGTGGGTCGGACCACTCCAGAACAAGCCCAAAATTTGTCCAATCTTCTCCAAACTTTTCCTCAAGCCTCCTAATGTGTTCTAACATCATTTAGACCCCTAAACCCACCTTTAATCATCCTCCAAACTAATTGAAATAACCTCCAAAGATCATTCCAATCTTTTACTCAATTCTTACAACACTCCCAACACTTAGCACTTATTTTCCTACATTTCTAACATGCAATTCACCTAGAGTTTTCACTAACCAAATGCTCCCTCCTTAAGAACTTGATTACACCCTATACACCTCTTTCCACTCTTATTGCATGTATTTAGCTTCCTTAGATTCAATACTCTAGTCCTCACCTAATCATCTCAAAGTTTTACACTCTTTCACATCAAAATTACCAAAGTTTCCTAACTTCTTTTATCAAGGTTTTGGTACCTAAAATTCTCCATTGTAACCCTTGGTCACTCATAGGCATACCTAAGTCTTCCTAGTTCTCTAGAACATCTTAGACTCATTTCTTTTTAACCAAAACAACTCCTAAAATTCCTAGTACTACCTTAGTCATGAAAATTCCTTTGAACATCTTAAACTCTAAGTTTCTCCATCAAATTTTGACATGGGTTCTCTAGTATATCGCTACACCCAAACTCTTAGGTTTTAACCATTTAACCACCATTATCACTCAAATTCTTTCCACACTTTCTTAGCATTCTACTTACACCAAAACCACACCACATCATCATATAATGCAATATCTTAAAATGCTTGGCACTTAGGCCCTTAAATGACAATAATCTTAACCACTGAATTTCCACATATATTTGCCTTTGACCTGCGAATACACACAACAAGGCTCCCATTGAAATAAAATGCTTCTTGTAATTCACCTCAACATTGTTTAACTACCTCTTTCCTCATTAGCTCTTTAGTCACAAGTTCTCAATATACTAGTATACTTCCTCCTAAGTTTTATATCCCTTTTTCATTGTAAACTCTACACTAAACTCATCACATATCTAAATCCCATCCCTTAATACATTAAAACACCTCAAGGTAAGTGATTTACCTTGTTCTTTTACAAGCTCACAAACTTTCCTCCTTAGCCTTTTCCCATGAACAATCTCGGTCAACAACCAAGTTCTCCTTGCCAATGTTCTAACCAATATTCAATGACTCCAATGAGTACTAAACAACACACTAACCTTAAGGAACAAAACCTAGGTTAAAAATATGTTTTAAGGTATTAAATTGATTGTTTTACCTTGGTTTCTCAAGACAAGCTTGGATATGAATCAAGAAGGACCTCCTCTATCCTTTGGAGAGTAGTACACAAGCTAGGACAAGGCATAAAAATGGAGCCCCATGAGTATAGATTTTCGGTTATGTGAAGAAATGGTGGGAACTTGATTTTTCTTACATATTCTTTACCTTAAGAGAATGGAGAAGCCAATGGAGTCTCCAAGCTTGAGTTTACTCCTCTAATGGCGATTTGGCTTGGCACCAAAATGGAGCTCTTGAAGTTTTGAAAAGATAGAAAGAAAGAGCTTGAGCTAACTAAGAAGAATATGTAATTTATTTTGATTTTGGAGCTAAAATGAGCAAGTAGTGATCAAGCAAGGTGGAGCTTTCATGGGGGCTGTCTTCTACGTGAAGGAAGAAGAGAGGGAGCTGTAGCAACCGGTGGGGAACAAGAGAGAATGAAGAGGTGAGGAGAGAGGTAAGCCAAATGTGAGATATTTGTTTCTTTACAAAAACAAATAGTAACCTTATACTTTTTCCCTCTCTTTTCTAACATTATTTGTCTACTCATGGTGACTCACCACTAATAAAACCGGCCCCCCTCTTATTATAAGGCTGGTCATGGTCTTGTTTGACCATTTAATTACACTTAATTGATTTAAGACTAAACTAGGTACTATTTGGCACTATTCATAAACTAGTGCACATATTTGTGAAATTTTTGATTTCCCATTGATTTAGACTTCCTAATGTGATACTAATTAGTACATAAGTTAATTAAGAAGTAATCATGGGCATTTAGCCACTTAAAACCCCTTTCTAAGACAATTTTTCAAAAATGTGCTTTAAGGCTCCTTAAAGCACATTTTGTGTTTTAACTTGTTTTCAAGCCTGGTTTTCTTTGGTAATTGGTTTAAAATGACCATTAGGATATTCCTAAGGTCTTAGCATGACATTTGGGTACTCACCCAAGTCTCTCCAAGCTTAGAGCACGTTTTTGCTTAAACCGCTCGTTGGGTGTTTCCTTATGTTTTCTTTGATTAAAAATGTTTCTTAATGTTTCTAAGGCATTATTTAGCCTTCTTATACCTTAGTTTATCATCTAAACACTATATCTAGGTTTGGGGTATTTCAACCCCAAACCTAGATATGTTGTTTATAAGATAAAATAAGATATAAGAAGGCTAAATAATGCCTTAGAAACATTAAGAAACAATTTAAACCTAAGGAAACACAAGGAAACACCATAAGAGCAATTTAAGCAAAAATGTGCTCTAAGCTTGGAGAAACTTTGGGTAACACCCAAATATCATTCTTAGACCTTAGTAACATCCTAATGGTCATGTTAAATCAATTACCAAAGAAAACAAAGCTCAAAAACAAGTTAAAACATAAATTGTGCTTTAAGGACTCTTAAAGCACATTTTTGAAAAATTGTGTTAGAACGGGGTTTTGAGTGGCTAAATGCCCATGATTACTCCTTAATCAACTTGTGTACTACTTAGTATCACATCAGGAATCCTAAATCAATGAGAAATCAAAAATTTCACAAATATGTGCACTAATTTGTGAATAGTAACCAAATAGTGCCCAAATTAAGCTTAAGTCAACATAAGTCAATTAATTGGTCAACAAGGACCAAAAATATCTTCTTAAACAAGAGGGGGCCGGTTATTTCTGTGGGGAGTCACCACATGAGCTAGCAACTTAAGTAAAAGAAGAGGGAGATTCCAAATAGTACTATTTACCTTTAAGATAAATATCTTCCTTTTAAGCCTACCTCTCTCCTCTTCTTCATTCATTCTCTTCTTCCACATTTTTCTTCACCTTCTTCATCCTCTCAAACCGTGAGAACCAGCCCCCATGCTTGCTCCACCTTGCTTTGCCTACAACTTGCTCATTTTAGCTCCAAAATCAAAACTGAACACATATTATTCTTGGTTAGCTCAAGCTCTTGCTTTCTATCTTTCCAAATATCCAAAAGCTCCATTTTGGTGCCAAGGGACACCGCCATTAAAGGAGAAAAAATAAGCTTGAAGAGTTCATTAGCTTCTCCATTCATTCAAGGTAAGGAAAATGCAAGAAAAATCATCTTTTCATCACTTTTCTTCCATTACCTTCTCATGGGACCTTGTTTTATCCCATGTTCTAGCTTGTTTATATTCTCCAAGGACTAGAGGAGGTCCTTCTTGATTCATATCCAAGCTTAAGTTAAGACTTCAAAGGTAAACATTCATTTTAATACCTTAAAACATATTTTTTAACCTAGGAATGATTCCTTAAGGTTAGTGTATTATTTAGCACTCATGAGAGTCATTGTATATTGATTAGAACATTGGCAAGGGAAATTAAGTTGGTGGCCGAGATTGTCCAAGGAAAAAGCCTAAGGAGAAAGTTAAGAGAGACTTGTAGAAAAACAAGGTAAATTGCTTACCTTAAGGTGTTTTATTGCTTTAAGGGATGGGAATTGATAGATGATAAGTTTAGGTTAAAGTTTACATTAGATAACGTTATAAAACTTAGGAGAAAGAACATGATTATGTTGAGAACTTGTGACTAAGGAGCAAATGAGAAAGGAGATAGATAAACAATGTTAAGGTGAATTATAAGAACATTTATATTGCGATGGGAGCCTTGTTGTGTGTATTTGCAGGTCAAAGGATATTATTATGTGGGAAATTCAGTGTTTAAGATTTATGCATTTACGGGCCTATGAGCCAAGTCATTTAAGGGCCTAAGTGCCAAGCAATTTAAGCTTATGCACTATATTGTGATGTAGTGTGGTTTGGGTGTGATTTTGTGTGCTAAGATTGTGTATTAAGGACTTGAGTGTTCATAGTGTTTAATGATGAAAGACCTAAGTGCTTGGGTGTAGTAAAATACTAAGGAAGCCATGTCAAAATTTGGATAAGAAACTAAGTGTTTAAGATGTTCTAAGGAGATTTCATGACTAAGGGAGTACTAGTGAACATTAGGAGTTGTTGTGATAAACAGAATGAGTTTAAGGTGTTCTTGAGAATTATGATGATCTAGGTATGTCTAGGAGGAACTAGGGGTTATAAGGGTGAATTTTAGGCACCAAAACCATGATAAGAGGAGTTAGGAAACTTGTTCAAAGTTTGGAGGAAATAAGGTGTAAAGTCTTGAAATGACTTAGGTGTGAGCTAAAGGACATGACCTTGAGGAGTTTTGGTAAATCAAATGAGGATGAATAATGATGTTTATGGAGTGGTCAATTTTTAAGGACGGAACACTTTGGTTAGTTGAAGTTCTACGTAAATTACATGTTAGGAATATAAGGAATTAAATGTTAAGTGTTAGGAGTTTTTGTAAGGATTGAGTAAATGGTTAAGAAGATCTTTGGTGAGTAAATTAATGAGTTTGGTGGATGTTTTAAGGTGAGTTTAAGTGCCTAAATGATGTTAGGACATATTGAGGAACTTGTGGAAGAGGTTGGGAGCATTTAGACAATTTTTGGGAAGAGTCTACACTGGACCGACCCAGGGGACCGACCCTGTCTAGGTTGGTCGGACCTTGTTAAACCAGCCGAAATGTCTCTGGAATGGACCGACCCATAGGGTCTTGGGTCGGACGGGCTGGCCTTGGGTCGGTCGGGCAAAATTTTAACGAACAATAAGTTTCTAGAATGGACCGACCCAGAGGGCCTTGGGTCGGTTGTGGGTCGGTCGGGTAAGTTTTAGAGAACAGAAAAGTTACTGGAATGGACCGACCCATAGGTTGGGTCGGTTGACCCTTAAGATATATATATATAAAAAAGAAACATTTAGAATGTAAGTGGTATTAATGGAACACCATTAAGAGGGTAATGATGATTAGTGAGATAAGGACCTAAGGGATTAAGTTAAGTTAAAGCTTTAAATGTTTAAGGTTAAGTTTGAAAGGTTAAGTTGTAAGAACTTAAGAGGTGTTAAGTGGGGGTTATTAAGGGTTAAGTAAGTTAAGTAATGTATAAGTAATTAATAATCTAAGTTGGATGGATGTTTTAGGATTTGAGAGTTTGGGACCCGAAGAGAATTAAACAACCGGGACAACCGACGGTGAACGGTATGGTTTTCTTTTGACCTGCTTGCTAACGAGGTGTCCCTCAGCTTGTGTGCTATTTGTTTATGTGTGCCGACTAAACAAGATAAAGCACGCAACCGGTTTTATTGCACTTATTGTGTGTGTGTTTGATTTACACTAACACACGAGACTTGAGAATAGTTACTAACAAATTTTAGTACACATTGGAATGAGATGAGGAATTACACTTCTATGACAGTTGGTTAATACCCGTGAAGGTTTAACTAGCACTTGGTTTATAAGATTTTCACTAACTAGAACTTAAGGGAAGTGAGGAATCCAGGACTCACTCCGGTCATGCATGTTAAGGAAAGGGTCGGTATCTGAATCAGATCCGACTTCCACTTAAGGACTTATCTTCGGACTTGTTGCCTAGGGTCAAAAGTCGACTCAGCTACCTTGGATTTCAGTCCAAGGTAGGGGGCAAATTAAGATGGTGCGGTAGGATCACCTAAATCCTAAAATTAAGATAAGTTGTTTATTCAACCAATGGAGTTAATAGCTCATTGGCTAGGGTTACTTTTGACCCGACAAAAATAAACATTGAGATAAGATACAACCATTTCTATTTAAAGAACGGTTAGTATACTGAGATTAAGATAAGGACTTAGATTGAGGTAAGTTAATATTGACTGAGGTTAAGTGAAATGGAACTTGAGGAGTTTACTGATTAACTCACTTACTAAGAGAACACCTTTAAGCCGTTCATTGTGTGTGAACTATGCTTGTTCATTTGTGGATTGTTATTTTATTGCACTTCCTATTATGATTGTGTATCTAATCAACTCCATGCTATCGACAATTAGTCATCGTAGCCCCGTTAGCTTGGGGGCCATAGGAGAATCGTACCAGCAAAGGTGCTGACCCCCTCGGGGGCTGTTGTTTACATTTTGCAGGTAAGCGTCCCATGAAGACTCATCTGGAGAGTAGGGGCGGTTAGACTTAGGCTGGGTTTATTTTTAGCACGGGCTGCGCTTGTGCACCCGTCTGTTAATATTTAAACTTGTGAAGTATTATGTTGGTACTTGATATACTTATAAACTCGGTTGGTATGTATATTTTGGATTAGCGATTGTAAATGTCTAAAGTTCGGTATATTCTGTTTTTCAGACCATGGCAAGGTCCTGGTGTTGGTTTAGTTCCACTGCACGTTTATGTATATGTTTGATTAAGTTTGCGATAACCACGATTGGCTTAGGACGGGGTGTTTACATTTTTGATCAAAAGATAGGCCACACTTCTCTTGTACATGTTGGATCATGGACCTCAACAAAACACATACTCGACTGGCTTCGTGTATCGCTAGAATTTTTGCATGATTAGAGGAGGTGGTGACACTCGTTTTCTTTATAGTTTCATGATATGGCTGTACCTCCGTGAGTAAATACATAACCTGTTTGTGACCTTGCATTGTGAGGATCAGATAGATAGCCAGCATCAACATAACCTACTAGACCAGACTTAGGTGTCTTTGGAAAGAACAACCCCATATCCATTGTACCTCGAAGATAATGGGGTACATGTTTAAACCATTCCAATGTCTTTTTATAGGAGTAGAGGTATATTTGCTAATAGATTTACAGAGAATGTTATATCAGGTCGAGTATAACTTGCCAAGTACGTCAATGCTCCAATAGCACTTAGATTTGGGACTTCAGGACCAAGTAACCCTTCGTCACTTTCACAGGGTCTAAATGGGTTCTTGTTTACATCTAGGGAGCTAAAACCATTAGGAAGCTCAACGGATGAGCATGATCCATACAAAATATTTTCAACACCTTTGTAATATATTGAGTCTGGTGTACTAATACCCCACTTGGTGAATGCTCGAGTTGTAGTCCTAGGCAGAACTTTGTCTTACCAAGATCTTTCATTTCAAATTCCGACTTTAAACATTCAATAACTTGTTGAAGTTCTACAGATGTTCCAATTATGTTGAGGTCATCAACATAGACTATAATTATGGCATCCCAGATCCACTGTTCCTTATGAATATACAGAGACAAATCGAGTAATTCTTATAGCCTTTCTTAAGCAAGAACTCGCAAAGGCGATTATACCACATACGGCCCGACTGCTTTAGTCCATAAAGGGATTTATTCAATTTAATAGAGAACTTTTCTCTAGAGCTTGATTTGAATGCTTTGGGCAATTTAAATCCCTTTAGTAGACTCATATAAATGTCACTATCAAGCGATCCATATTGATAGGCTGTAGCCACATCCATTAAACGAAACTCAAGAATTTCTTAGATTACCAAACTAATAAAGTATCTAAAACTTATGGCATCCATAACTGGGGAATAAGTTTCTTCATAGTCAATACCAGGTCTTTAACTAAAACCTTGTGCAACTAGACGAGCATTGTATCTCACAATTTCATTTTGCTCATTTCTTTTTCACATAAACACCCATTTATAAGCAACTAGTTTTATCTTACTGGGTGTATGGACCACTGGTCCAAAAATCTCACGTTTTTGAAGTGAGTTTAATTCTGCTTCAATAGCATCTTTCCATTTTGGCCAATCATTTCTTTGTCTGCATTCTTCAACAGACTTTGGTTCATGATCCTCTTCATTATTCATAACTTGTAGCGCTACATTATATGCAAAAGTTTCATCAACGTCAATTTCATGTCGGTTCCATCGTATTCCAGTCATGACATAGTTGATCGAGATCTCTTCATTATCAATATTCATTTCAGGTACCTGACTTTTCTCTATTTCAGCAACTGTCATGTCTATAGACTATTTAGGAGTCTCACCCTTCTCACTTGGGCCATCTTTAATGCATGCTCCCTTTCATTTTCGAGGGTTTTTATCTTTGGAACCGACTGGTCTACCATGCTTTATACGTGTGTTATACTCATTTGCAACTTGTCCTTCATGGACATCAATTCTAGCGGGAGCATTTTTAGCTGGCACATATGACTGTGTCACCTGATTTAGGTCGGTAAATGCATCAGGCAATTGGTTTGCGAGCTTTTGGAGATTAATAATACGTTGAACATCTTGTTCACATTACTTAGTTCGAGGATCGTAATGTAGTGATGATGGTTCATTCCATGTAATCTCCTTTACCAATTGCTTATTTTATCCCCCTAATGATAGGAAATATAGCTCATCAAAATGATAGTCACCAAATCGAGCTATAAACAAGTCCCCAGTTGTTGGCTCGAAATATCTAATAATTGAGGCAAGTTCAAGCCCAACATATATTCCCATTCTTCTTCGAGGCCCCATTTTGGTTCTTTGTGGTGGAGGTATTGGAACATATACCACAACCAAAAATTCTTAGATGGGAAATATTTGATTCTTGACCAGTAACCATTTGCAATGGTGACAACTGATTTTGACTTTTTGGCCCGATGCCAATTAAAGTAGCTACATGTAATATAGCATGTCCCCAAGCAAATACCGAGAGTTTTGATCTCATTAATAACAGTCTTGCAATTAATTGCAGATGTTTGATCAAAGATTCTGCTAAACCATTTTGGGTATGAACATGAGCTACTGGATGTTCAATGGTTATTCCAATGGACATGCAAGAGTCATTGAAGGCCTTAGAGGTAAATTCACTAGCATTATCCATGCGTATGAACTTGATTTGATTATCAGGAAATTGGCTGGTAATCGAATCAACTGAGCCAATAATCTTGCAAATGCCATATTACGGGTTGATAATCAGCTAACATGTGACCATCTGGTTGATGCATCTATCAAAACTAGGAAATATCTAAATGGTCCACATGGTGGATGGATAGGTCCACATATATCACCCTGAATCCTTTCAAGAAAAGCAATCAGCTTTGTCTAAAGTTTAACAGGTGATGGCCTTATAATGAGTTTTCCTTAAGAACAAGCAATAAATGGAAAACTATTTAGTTGAAGAAACCTTTTGTTTTTCAACATATGACCACATGAATTTTCCATAATTCTTTGCATCATGATTCAACCGGGATGGCCTAACTGGTCATGCCAAGTTTTTAAATCATCAAAATATTTCAACTTTTCAATAAGATGTATTTCAGTTATAGTAACATACGTAAGGTACAACCTAGAGGAAATAGCAACTAGCTTTTCCAACATTTGTCTCTTTCCAGCTATCACTTTTGTGATGCCGATATATTCAACATTTCCATCATTCCCCGTCTCAATGTGATACCCATTCCGGTGTATATCAATGAAACTCAACAGGTTTTTTGAGACGTGATGGAAAATAATGCATTTTCAATTCATATTTTTGTTCCCTTAGGTAGAATAATGGTTGATTTTCTAGACCCTTCAACAATACTCGTACTACCTGATATGGTAGTAACCTTTACCACAAAATTTCATAAATAAGAAAAGTATTTCTTATGCTTAAGAATTATGTGCATTGCAGCACTATCAATAAGACATACGTCTTCACCATCCATCAGTGACATTCTTAAATGGTAATTATTTTTACAATCTGTCATAAAAATAAAATAAACAAATATTAGGAATGATCCTATAGGTACCATTTTCATGACATTACTTTAATATCGGAACTGAAAACTTTCCGACACGATGCCTTTCTTTCTTTAAATAATACTAAAATTAAACTTAACGACACAATAAATTAGTTTTAATGTCACTTAATCAGTTTTTTTGAAGAGCTACTGCCATAAATTTTTGCTGGAGCTATACCATCATGATTCTTCATAAAGCATAATACAATGCTCATCTCGTACAAAAATAAATATATAAATACAACTGCATATGAATTAACCAGGTGTTATACCATCTTTTCGACGAGTGATCTACTCAATATCATTTCTTTTTCATATATTATAATAATATCTGGCGTAATGCCATTATCATATTATATAGAAATCAAAGTTTTCAGGTGTGATACCTTTTATAATATATCAAAATTAAACTTTCAGGCAGAATGCCCTTTACATTTTGGTAATGTTTGCCATTATTAAACACTCTTGTCATAAGATAAATAGGCATAGAAATGATCATACATGTATCGTTTTCAAAACATCGCTTTTATATAGAATCAAAAGCTTTCCGGCATAATACCTTAGTGATTTATAAATTTTAAAATTGAACAGGCGCAATGCCGTATGTAATAATATAAGCATTATAAATAATAATAATAAATAAATAAAATTTGAACCATATATTGAAACAAAATAAATAAATAATGTATAATAAATGAAAATATTAAAAAACAATAAAATCTGACACTGTGCCTCACTTGATAAATAAATCTGGCACGATGCCTCACGCGATAAATAAATTTGGCATGATGCCTCACGTGATAAATAAATCTGGCACGATGCCTCACGTGATAAATAAATATGGCACGATGCCTCACATGATAAATAAATCTTGCACGATGCCTCACGTGATAAATAAATCTGGCACGATGCCTCGCGTGATAAATAAATCTAGCACGATGCCTCACGTGATAAATAAATCTAGCACGATGCCCCACGTGATAAGTATTCCTGGCACAATGCCTCGTGTGATTTTTATTCTTGGCACAATGCCTCACGCGATATGTAATAAAATAATGAAAGAAATAAATGAATGAATAAATAGGTAAAAGCGAAGACTAAATAAATTAAACATCTTAGAAATAAAGAAATAATTAACAATAAACAATTTCTAACGTTATGCCTCGCGCGATACGTATTTCTGGCACGATGCCTGCGGTGATATAGATCAGGACATAATGTCTCACGTGAAACTGATTTCTAGCACAATGCCCATGTGATATAGTAAATATGTATAAAATAATATAATTCAAGCAATATAAAATAAATAAAGGAATAGTAAAATAAAATAAAAAATTAAGAATGACGTCACAGTCGATGAGAAATTCTCATGCGGTGATTCAATTCGGAGGCGCTTGAATTTTTTTCCTGACGGTGATTAATCAGCAAGTAGAGAAGAAACAAAATCAAAATTTGGTGATGATATTACCCGACAGAAGTGGATAGGGTTAATACCGTGCAAACCAAAAACTTTATAAGAGGAAATCAATATAGAAAAATATCTTAAATTAGGATTCGGCGGTGAAGCCATCAAAAGATTCTGGTGAGGCTATGTATATTCAATAGTGAATACGATTGATGATGCCAATATGGGATTCAGAGAGAACGTGCACCGATTGTACAGGCCAAAAAAATTATCATCGTAAGCGATTATTAATATTTATGAGGGAAGAAAAAATAGACCATGGATTGATTTGTTGGAATTGGGATCTAGCCGGAGTGGATTAATTCACTGGAACTAGAAAATGGTGAAACAAAGAGTGTGCTGATAACATGTTATAAATGAGAGAACAGAGAAAAGAGAGAGAGGTAATATAGGTTTTCATTCACCTCACAATTGAGTACAATGGACTCTATTTATAGATAGAAGAGAATAACCTAGAGGGGTAATATGGACATTCACTATATATATAACACAATAAGAGAATTCATTCTACTATCCTCGTTACTTTGTGTTTCTTCCCTTGCTTTAATGGTGGCATCGGTTTCAGTTCTACCCGGAACCGTCGGTTCTACCCGGAACTGATTGGAACCGGAACTGGCCGGAACCGGGCTGGAACCGATTCGGAACCGGAACCACCCCATGCGAAGCGAATACAAATACACGTTTTGAGATTCGGGACCAAACCGGGACCGGAACCGCCTGGAATCATCATCGGATTTGGAACCGAGGAACCAGAACTGGAACCAGAACCGGTGGAACTAGAACCGCCCCGAATCCGGTCAAAGTAGCCATTGGGATTCACCAAAAATGATGTCGTTTTGGAGCTGGGGCATGCGCTCTTCGGAGAAATATAGCCTTTGGGAACTGGAAACCGTAACCGCCCAGAATTTCAACAGCTCTTTTTTCTATGTGTCTAATGGCCCAACGGCTCCAAACAGCTATATTGCCTCAAACCCCTATAAATACACCATTTTATTCGTCATTATCACCACAAACTCATAATACTCTTCCTCTCTATTTTATTAGTATTTTCTTGGGCATTAAGTGTTATTAGCATCCTAGCTACTAAAAAGCTCATTTCCCACATTAACTCTTAATTCCCATTTTCTCACATTCTGCAAAAAATGTCTAGGAGACCCTGAAAGGAAGTGATGCCTTCTTCCAACCTCCCATCAATCCAAATTTTCAAGTTGATGAGCAAGACCAAATCGATGAGATTGAATTCGGTATCATCAACAACATCCACATTATTCACCTTCATCACTCCCCGCAAAGTGGAAGCTATACAATTTCTCAGGACGTATCTACAAACATAGGGGCAACACAACCAGGAATATCGCCACCATTTGGTAAGTTTAATATTAGTTACATTTAGTTTATACAAACTTTAATTTTAATTGCATTCTTATCTTAATTATAGTCTAAATCAATTTTTTTACAATTAAGGTACTTCCTCTACCCCATCCGCTGCCCACAACCTTGATCAAGATGATGATCAAGAAGATTGATGCCGACAACACCGCTTCAATTCCAACAAAATTGACACAACTTCTTGGGTATGGGCATACTTCACAAAAAAGAAGATCCGAATAAGCTTTGGACATACAAGCAATATTGCAATATTTGCAGCAAACGACTTGCATGGGCGGCGGTCACCAGAACCAAACCTTTGTAAACATATGAAAATGCACAAGATCTACAAGGATATGGTGACATGGCGTGCGGTAAGCGATCAAACTATGCTCACCGGGTTTTACCCAACGACAACCCAGTTCCAGGTTTTTTCATTATGATAGAGAAAGAATGAAAATGGCATGACTAGTTTATGATTGTTAACAATTACCTTTTATTTTGGTGCAAGTGCTTTACTTTGAAAACTTTGTTTACACCACATTACAACCAAATATAGTAGAGTGCCTAGGAATACGCTTAAATATAGAGCCTTTGCACAATACAGTAAACTAGAAACCAACTTAATGGAAATGATGAATGCATTTGATGGTCGTGTTTCATTAACTAGTAATATGTGGACATCTACTACTAATGAGGTTATATATTTGTGTTACACTTCATTGGATGATAGTTTGGATGCTTTAGAAGCGTATTATTGCTTTGAGATTTTTGATGATCACATACCAGTTTTAATATTTCTGAGAAAATTATTGAAGTATTATCTAAGTGGAATTTGTTAGACAAGGTATTTTCAATTTCTTTAGATAATGCTTCAAACATGTTAAGAGTGTAGATATCTAAAAGCTAATAAGACTCTTACACTCTTGCATAAAGGAGATTACTTGCATGTTTGATGTTGTGCTCATTTATAAATTTGGTGTGTACAAGATTTTTATCTAACTTGACTTCCATACTAAACCACTTAGGCATGTAAGAGAAAAATTAGAAAATCACATGTTGTTAAAATGAGTACAAAAAAAGTGTGAGGAATCCGGTTTACACATCATCGTCATTTTGCTCCCCTACCCCCCACTAGATGTAACTCCACATATGAATTGTTAGTTAAGGCTAAAAACACCAATCCATTGCTAGTTTTGTATACCACTATGGTTGTTTCAACGTGATCAAGAATTAATAGGTAGGGACTTTTGGTAAAGGGTAATGTAATGTTGTGCATATGTTTTAAAATTTTTGATAGTGCAACTAAGGTTGTTTCATTAGTTTTATGAACCTAATGTGCATCTTGTCATAAATGAATGCATTAGTATTTTCCATTTCTTGCATGAGAACAAGAATGTTGGTGAGATTAGTGGGGTTTTTATGATATGATGTCTAAATGGTTTAACTATTTCAATGAATTTCCTTTGATTTATTGTATGACAACTGTTCTTGATCCCCAATAAAATTGGATGGTCAAACCAAATTGCTTGATTATTATTATAGTATTGTTCCAGGAGGTCCACCCAATCTAGGTTATGTTTAACAACATGTAGAAAGGTTAATGAAGCCTTAAAAACTACATGATGATACTTCAAAGTATTGTCCCGATGAGCTTTCTTCTACTAGTGGTAGTGGTTCCTCTTTTAAACCCAAACGCCCTGGTAGTAAAGAAGTACTTTGATTTCTAACATATTGAAAAGACCAAAATCAGTTCAACGGTTCCAGATTTTGTACTTATGTTGATTATATTAACTTCACTTTTAGTTTGTGATGGGTGGTGATATAGATGTTCTTATGATGGCAGCACATGAAGGCAAGTTCCCCATCCTTGCAAAGATAGCTCAGATGTGCTAGCAATTCTAACATCAACCGTTGCTTTAGAGTCGGCGTTTAGTGCAGGCAAAAGATTGTTGGATGAAAAGAGATCAAGCCTTGCACCGGACTTAATCAAGGTTTGTGTTGAGAAGTATGATTGAGACTTAGCCAAGCTGAGATGCCAAGCACACACATTGCAATACGAGGGGCAACATGATGATTGGTATGAAGTGGGGAAAACACCACTTAAAACTTATATTTTTGTAATATAATCTTTTAGAATGTATTATATTACTTTCCTTTCCATGTAATCTTTTTTAATCTAGAAATTGAAATCATGTAACATATTAGTACCTGTACTCTTTTTTCTTATTAGGGTTTTTCCAATGGGTTTTTACCTGGTAAGATTTAATGAGGCAGTGAATCATATAATAAAATTTGCTTTGCTCCTCAACGCAAATTCAATCAAAATTCTAAGTCTTTGTTTATTACACATATAAGATTATAAACTTGAGAATAACCTATCTAGGAGTAAAGTGGAGGAAAAGAGCAACGTGTGCGTGCAAACAGATCTCAAATATACCTAAAATAAAGATTATAGAGCCGATCGGCTCTAGTTTCTCGAGACCGGATTTGGAACCGTGTGGAACCGGTTCCGGAACTGGAATCGGAACCGGAACCGCTCCAGAACCGGTCAGAACCGGTAATTTTAACAAATCCAAAGCGAATACAGAGTCCGGAACCGGAACCGCCCCGTAACCGCCCCTGACCTGTTTCGAATACGAATACACATATCTCGAACTGGAACCAGACCCGCCAGAACCAGAACCGTAACCGTGGCCACCATGACCTTGCTTCCCTTGGAAGGTGAACTTATGAGTTATTGTTGGAAACTCATTCCATACTCTTCATCTTGCTCGTACTATCCAAATTACTAAACTGTAATAGTAAATAACTTATCTTGTAGGAAGTGTAAATTTATTTAGACTTGCTAAATCGTCCTAACGAAAGAAGTGGAAGTCAGGAAAAATTGTACTCACTTCATCACATTTTCAAAAAAAAAAGGATAACTCATGAGATCTTCATCAGGTGTTTTTTACTTTCCTTTTACCCGATTTCGAACCTGGCGAAAGCGCCACATTCTAATATGGAGAAGGTTGACCACCTGTCAATATCATATTAGAGATAAATAAGAAAAAGAGAGTATAAGAGGGAAGTCATGCTGGGAGAGGGGAGAGGGGTATGTGTGTGTGAGAGAGAATTTTTTATTTTTTTCAAAATGTCATAACTTACAAAATATAAGTGCAAAAATAAAACAAATTATACCATTGTTCATCATTTTTATACTCTTCAAAACAAGATACGTCATGGATATGTTTTGGTAAACTTAAATTTTTTTATTTTTAGTGTGTACATATTTTTTAAAATTAATTATGAATCTTAAGTTTAAGAAAAGTGAATCAAAGGTTGTTAAAACGTGAATCAAAGGTTGTGAAAGTGAATTAGAGAGTTGCTTAAAAGTGAATAACAGGTTTAAAAAATGAATCTCATAAACAGAGATTGTTTAACTAAAGTGATTTTGATTCATTGACTAGTGTGAATCAGAGGTTTTAAAGAAGTGAATCCCGGTTGTTAAAAAGTGAATCACAAGATGTTACAAAGTGAATCAAAGTAATAAGAGTGAATCTTGTAAGCATAGATTGTTTACCTAAAGTGATTAGAGGTTTGAAAAATGTGAATCAGAGGTTTTTATAAAGTGAATCATGCGTTTAAGAAAAGTGAATCAGAGGTTTAATAAAAGTGATTATCGTAAATAGAGATTGTTTAAACTAAAGTGAATAAGAAGTTTAAGAAAAATGAACCAGAGGTTTGAGAAAAGTGAATCAAAGGTGAATCAAGGTTTAAGAAAACGAATATTTTGTTAATACTAATAAAAGTTAATCCTACTACAAACTTATGCAGGAACAGTATGAAATTTTTATTTATTGAAAGTGAATCATTCGTTTTAAAAAAAGTGAATCTTAACCTTGCTCTACAAACCATAAAAATGCAATCGACGTTTTTAGCACTCCTGGGTGGTTTTAGAGTGTTTGGGGGTAAGATTCATTTTGCCAATGATATGATTCATTTTATTATTAAAGAAAGTTCACTCTTTTTTTTTTGAGAAAAAGAAAATCACTTTACTAATGAGTAAGATTCACTTTAAAAATACGTAATATATACTCATTCTAAAAATATAAAATTTTAAGTTTACCAAAACATATCCATGATATATCTTGTTTTAAAGAGCACGAAAAATGATGAACAATTGTATAATTTTTTTATTTTTGCACTTATATTTTGTGAGTTATAACATTTTGAAAAAAAAAATTATTTATCTCTTCAACACTTCCCTGCATACGTCTACACACATAATTTTTTTTCATTCTTTTTTTTTTCTCCCAATCATATGCTGACATGTGAACAACTCCATATTCTAGCGTGGCGCATTCACCAGGGTCTTCGTCCCGTTTTTTTAATACCCACTCACATGAATTATTAATCGTGATAATGTCAGAACCAACGAGTAATGACCATAAACATCAATATAATGACGGGTTAACGGCCATGATAAATTTAATAGTAAATACTAATTAATCTGATTTTGGAATCCTTACTACTGAATATTAATTGTACTATTATTCAATAAAATCAAAATTTACTAGTTTAAACACGACCAGTTTCGTGTCCGCCTAATTCAAGGCTTGATATTTTACGATGACTGAAATAAGTTTGTAGCTCTTTTTCTCAAGGTTGGTTGTAAATTGTAATATTACGTTCTCTTAGAAGAAATATAGGTACGTACGGGATTGGTTATGAAGATGAGAGATGATATTTTATGAGGATAATTCTTTCAATGTAAAGGTAAAATCATTGGGATAAAAAACGATCGAATCTTTCATTATTATTACAAGAATAATAATAATAATACTAATAATAATAATATAATAATAATAATAATAATAATAATAATAATAATAATAATATATATATACTTTCAATTAATACCAACTCTCACTTTTACAATTTTTGAAAATACCAAAAAAGGAATAACAAATAAGAAAATAAGTATAAATTATTTCTATTTCTACGATTGTGCAACTTCCGTATATTCTAAGTAGTTGCACTTGGATCATAAAAGAGCCAAGCTTCTCCATCCAGTTATAGAGAGTTGGGAATGATGGCATGCAACACGTTTGTTCATGTGAAAAGTGTAACCATTTTTCTTTTTTATAGCACATGAAGCCTTGTCAAACAGCTACGCACCACCTATAGGAATATAACATGTGGGTCGGTCCGTTTGTGGACAAGTATTAGATGTAACTGTTAAAATAAGTAGAAGAGAAATATTAGATCCGACACTAAAATTAATGTCAGTTCTTAGATGTAACTTTTATAATAAAGTAAATAAAGCAGAAGAGATATAAGACTTCTCTACCCTTGCTTTTCCCTTTTTTTCTTTTTCCCCACATTTTCTTCTCTAATAGATTGTTCACACTGTAAATTTCTCCAACTTAGGGTGCGTTCGTTTATGACAATTTAAAGATTAATGAGTTTTTTCATAAAGTGTAGAACATATGTCTTGTTTTAATTGGATCAATTTATAACTATACCCCACAAAATGTTACTAGAGTACACATGTTCAACCAATATAAGTTAACCACGCACCTTTATCAAAAACAGGTTTTTACTACTTTTCACCTTTTCACTCAGCCACCACCGAACACGCGCTACAGTAGTTAGGATTCCAAAATCACATAAATTAGTATTACTATTAAATCTATCATTGCTGTTCACCCATCATTATATTATGTTTATATGGTCAATCGTTATATGGTTGTTCTGACATTCTCACAAATAATAATTCATTATATTGTACGATTGATAATTCAACTCAGTGGATTTAAAAAAAACACCTCGATGAAGATTAGGGTTTTCATGATTTTTTTTTCTTGAAAACCTAGATGGAGTGACTTGCCATACTATGTGCCGTTTTTTGCAGAAAGCACCTAAAAATTACAAATTTTGGAATTAATCACTTAATTGGATACTGTGTCCAGTTAATTTCGTTTTGGTGACAAAAAGCAAAAGAACCACATTTGTCAAATGCGGTTTTTCCCTTTGCAAAAGGACCGCATTTATCAAATGTGGTTTTTTTTTGTTAATAGACTGCATTTGGCAAATACAGTCCTTTTGCAAAGGGAAAAACCGCATTTGGTAAATGCGGACCTTTGCTCTTTTTGTGATTGGCCCCGCCCTCTCTTCCCTATATATACCCCACCCTACCTCCCTTATTCTTCACACAATTCTCAAACTTTCTCTTAATCTTCCATATTTACACTCTCATCTTCTCTTGTTGGGTGATCTTGGTAGGAGTAGTGGCAAAAAAATTTTGCAAGCAAGATGGCGGAAAGGTACACAGGAGCAACTAGAGGACCCGGGCCGGAGCAGACAGATATGTTTTCACTGTAGACGACCCACATCTCCTATGCGATTTTTCTGGATGCGAGGTTAGTCTTTAATTACTAAAATATTTTAATAGTTAGTTAAAATAGTATATTTAGATAATTTATTAATTAAAATTAGTATAATTAGAGAATTTATTTATAATTGAATTTAGGAGTTTCGGATTGAATCGCTTATGAATAGCGTACTAAAATGGCGTGGGGGTACGAAGTTGGTTGAAGCCCCCCATAGATTGATTGCCCCACTGATACAAGCTGCTGGGTTATGAGGTCCTGCTAGATTAGTGACCAAAGCTAATAATTTTATATGCAATGCTTTGGTCGAGAGATGGAGACCGGAGACACACACATTCATGTTTCCATAATTTGGGGAGGTTTCCAATTACATTAGAGGATTGACGCAACTTTTTGGTTTTCCTATCGAGGGTAGGCCGGTGATAGGTGATACCAGTGCTAATTTCGACGACTATGCACTGATTTATTGGGGAAGACTCCAGATTCCCAACACATCAAGGGTAACCATGTTCTTTTAACATGATTATCTGAAAACTTCAATGATAATGATCCATAGTTCGACGACGCCCCACCTGCTAGGATTGCTCAGTATGCTAGGGCATACATGTTGAGGCTGATTCGTGGGACCTTAATGCCATCCTACAATGGAAACACCGTAGACTGCTGTTATCTGCCTCAGTTGGTAGACTTTGATGTGGCTGGCAAGCAGCTGGGGCTCTGCTGTGTTGGCTTGGATGTATCGTCATTTATGCATGGCCACACAGATTAAATATAATGGATACCTCCTCTGTAGCACCAGATTACTCACTGAATGGGCGTACTCGAGGATCCCTCGATCTTTTATACGCCGGACTAGGCAGATTGCTGATGATGCACCACTGTGTGTTTAGTATGTTAAATTAACATTATATTTTTTGAATGCTTTTTTTCTCGTTATTCAATGCTAGCTTATTTTAAATTATGTCTTTTTGAATGTTTGACAGAGGGTCTAGGATGGACGCTGCTCAAATCCGAACTTTGCAGGATGCCAGAAATGTAATTGATTCTATGTCTACACCACCCACTATTGATGATGTAAGTTACAAGCAGCCTCAATAATTGCTTAGAGTAACGTATTTTTTAATTAAAGTATTTAATTATTGTATTGCTATTGCAGTGGAGGTGGTTTCCTTATGCAGAGCTTCCATACTTCCAAGGAGTTGAAGCTTACGTTGGTGGTTCCTCTCATTCATTTCAATATTGTTGAGGGACACCAACCAGATCGAGTCATGCGACGTTTGGTAGAGACCAACCTATTCCCGCTGCTCCGCTTGATTGTGATAGACTTCACAGTCAAGATCGTTCTGGGCTTACCACCATCGATTGAGGATCTTACATTGATCCGTATGTGCAGCTGTGGGAAAGTAGGAATGACCGGCGCATTCCTCTTCACACCAGATGCACGAAGAAATGTCGTTCTGGTATTAAGTTTTTTAATGTCAATATTTTTGTTTATACTAGTTATTTTATAAATTAATTTGTTTATATAATTATCCCTACTTCTTTTTTCTTAACATCTTTTTCTTTTGTATGGACAAGCAGTACAACAAGTCCAGTATGTGTCGCAGGATACTGATAGCAGTCAATATGCGGCATACATGGCTGATCAGACTGGAATCTATGAGCATATGCGGTACGGGTACACACAGCTAAAGGAGTATTTAGTCCCACTGATAAGTGTGAAATACATATATGTTTTAGGCTTTAATTCTTCCTATTTTAATAACAATTCATGTCATATTTCTCACTTATCATATGCTTTTGCTTAGTCTAATATTTATGTGAGAGTTGATGTATATTATGTATCAAATGCAGGAAAAAAAAGAATGTGGATTCACATCTTTAATTACAATGCAAGAAACGGTGTTTATATATATATAACACATTTTCATTATAATAAAGAAAATCATGCTATTTCTAGTGATGATGATTCATTATCAATACATTTATATACACTCACGTTTTAATTATATATTTATACACTCACGTTCCAGGGCCATTAATTCTTCACATCATACTTTTGTTGGCGATCAAATACAATGGCTACAGCAGAGGAGATTGTAATTGAATTGGACTAGTCCATGCGGACATATATAGAGGCGCAGACATTGGAAATAATATGGGCTAATTTAGAGCCCTATTGCTCGACTAATGCAGACCGACAGGACAGAAATTAAAAGCAGATTACAAAACCATTTTAGATATGATATCGTAAAACCCATGCAGATACAGGCGGGGGGAGATCGATCGCACTAATCTTCACAGGGGACTTACGCCATTTACACACTGCAGACTCACGCCATTCTCCGCCTTCATTCTCGACGTTCATTCCGCCTCACTCTCAACACATCTTTTTCACCGTTCACAAACACCACATCCACATTCACGCGACACTATCATCTTCATCCCGTCGATCACCAGACCATCGTCATCATTCTCCATTCGCACATCGACAACCCGACACCGACACCACAGCGACAGGCCTTCCATTCAATATCATCACCATCGACCACATCTTACCACGGAGACCATCTCCATTCACGCTCCATCACACCTGCACTGCACCTCATCACCACCCTCATCTTCACCGCATCCATCCCTGCATCTTCATTCACCATCTCATCCGCACCGCACCTGGTCATTCATCGTCCTTCATCTCCGATCAAGATAACGATCACTCACCGTCGCATCGTACCACTATCTCCATTAATGCCATCGACTCCATCGGCACACGACTCTCACCGTCGACGTCTTCATCTCTCGCCATCGCCTCTCCGTATCACTTCACCTTCACCCTACGACGATTCATCATCACATTCACCCATCGATTCACACTATCTTCATTCACCGAACGCCCGCATCATCACCATTCAACACTCACCATCTCCACCACACTATCATCTTTTCATCCCCATCGACATCGAATCCTCACAAAGAAAGAACACCCGACATCATATTCACGGGCATCTTCATTCATTACCCATTCACCGTCGTCATTCCACCGTCTCCATACCTTCACCACCGTACGTTCTCATCGAACAGAGGAGGAGGATTTCCTTCATCGCCATCGACATCCGCATCACTAGATCGTCATCCTCGACTCATTACCATCCCTCTCCCTCATCAGACCGCCATCATCGACCGCGGATCTTCAAACATCACACCACCATCATCTCATCACTTCGCCACTTCATAGAAAGCCACTCATCTTCATCACCCCGCCACACTCGCACATCGCACTCGCACTCACACCAACTGACCAATAACCATCCCGAGGGCGAGACTCATTTTCACCAACTAGCGTGAGGATGAGCAGAGTAATGTCGAGAACTTCTTCCATCGGCGATTCGAGAAGAGGAACAGAGCTTTGAAGAACCGACACGGGGGGAGAAACGACAAATTGGAGAATCAATCTTGAGCGAACCGGAAGGAATAAAAGAGGAGTGAACCGGCAATTCATGAACCGGACCGGACCAAACTAAAAAGGTTTCACTTAACTCACTTTATTATATGTTTGTTATATGCTATTTACTTCTTGTTACATTCTTAGTTATTACATAACATTTGATAATTGTTTTAATGTTTATTTTTGTCTTTGGAATAATGAGTGAGTAGTTTATATTTACTCTGGGTGATGGTTTAATTGCAGTTTGTTTTAATTATATTGCTGGTTTTAATTAATTACGGATTGTTACGATTAATGTTATTCTTGCGCTTTTTAATAAATGTCATGAGTTTATTAAATTGCTTTACTAAATCTATTTTGATCCGACCAAGTGATAAATAGATCGGTTAAATTAATCTGTATATCTGTGGAATTATTGATTGGATTAATTAATTATTCCTGCAGACGCAAATTATTATTCCTCATACTTAATCCGTTTACATGTGTTTCTGCTTGAGTCTAGACTAGACCCCGCATTTCTGGTAAACGAATTCTTCTGAGACTATGATTTAGCTCTTAAGAAAATATCAGGAATTTTAAATCTGTCTTTAATTAACCAGTAGACATAATTAATCAAACGGTTTTAACCTGAACCCAGAGTCCCGTTCATCTATATCATCTACTCCTCCTATTCTAATTATAAGTCATTCTAGACTTTTTCACAATTTTTAAGAAAGAGTTTAAAAAGACTAGCATACCCTTACTTTTTGTATTGGGAGAATAAAAAAGTAAGTATACTTTATTGGTAAGATAAAAAGTAGAGTGCAATGATAATAATAATTAAAAAAATAGAAAGGGTAAAAGTAGAAAGAAGATACAAAAAGTCTAAACTTATAATTTGAACATAATTCTAAAGCCTAAAACGACTTATATTTAGAATAGGAGGGAGTATCACTTTATTTTATCTGTTATTTATTTTTCCTGTCTGTTATTTTAGTTATCTCATTCTTATTATTTATTTAAATCCCAAAACAAAAACAACCCCTTTTGAATTACCCATTGTCTTAGGCTAGACTTACTTTATCAAGTCCCGTGGATTGACACCTGGTCGCTTCTAAATTGCTATACTACTACGACCGGGATTTTTGCAACCCGACGGTCTATTGATTTGTTGATTTCTAGGATTATTTCTTAGCTTTTAATACACCAAATAAATCGTTTGCAAAATGGCGCCGTTGCCGGGGACTTGACTTTGTCTAGTCCCTAAGCCTTGGTGAATTCATTTGTTATATTATAATATTTTGTTTCTTTTATTTTTGTTTTCTGTTTTATTTTTGTTTATTCTGTTTGCTATTTTTGTTTGTGTTTCGTAATTCAGTCTTATTATTATCTATCATTTTCTTTTGCTGTTTATTGTACTACTATTGTTTCTGTCATTTAATTATTCCAGCAATCTACTTTTCGTTTTATTTGCAGTCATTTTATATTCTAGTTATTTATTTTTATTTTTTTATTTTGCTATTTAAATTTCAGTTATTTATTTATCGTCATTTAAATTTCCTTGTCATTTAATTTCTGCCATTTAATTTTCAGTCATTTAAATTTTCAACAATTTTATTTTTGTTATTTAAATTTCGTTTCTTTATTTTTTGTCATTTAAATTCCAGTTATTTAAATTCCCCATTTAAATTCCAATAATCTGGTCCTTTTCAGTCATTTTTAGATTCCAGTACTCTAGTCCTTTTCAGTCATTTGAATTATTGTCATTTAATTTACTTGTCATATAAATTTCAGTAATTAATTTCTGTCATTTAATGTTATAGTTATTTATTCTCCGTCATTTAAATTTTCTGTCAATTAAATTCCGTTTCTTTATTTAATTGTCATTTGCATTCCAGTTATCTATTTATTTTTATTTTTATTTTTGTCATTTTAATTTCCAGCTATTTATTTTCTGTCATTTAAATTCTGTCATTTAAATTCTGCCATTTAATTTCCAGTTATTTATTTATCGTCATTTAAATTTTCTTGTCATTTAATTTTTATCATTTAATTTCAGTTTATAATTTTTCTGTCATATAATTTTTAAGTACTATAAGTTCTTTTGTCTTGGTCATTTCGTTAATTTTAGTATTCCTTTGTTTATTTTAGCTCTAAATTCAACACATTTCGTTCCTTTCTCTATTGCTATTACAAGTACCTAGTGGATGCGCAGAACGTGATCATCTGGTCCACCGGATACAAACTTCGACCCCGAAATCGAGAGAGTTTACCTCCAAGCTCTAAGAGCGAGAAGGCAGCTTGATTTCAACATGGCAGCAAACCATGACCAGCTGGGAGGAGGTCCAATCACCCAGTACACGATGGGGAGGATAAACAGGCCACCAGCCACACCAAGAAGAGGCCCAGTGGTTCTACCAGACTTAACTGCAGAACTAGTGGCCAATTGGCAAAAGGTAAAACCTTCCCATCAATCCAATACTGTTCGAAATCACCCTGCAGGAACCTTTTCAGGTGCCGACCCAGCGGATGCACTAGACCACGTACATCGATTCTTAGTACACTTAGACTCACTTGGTCTATCACAAGGATTGGAGGAGTATGCCAGACTTAGCCTGTTCCAGCACAGCTTATCGGGAGAAGCTTCAAAGGGGTTCCACAGACTACCACCAGGCATCATCACCACCTGGGAGCAGATGACAGATAAATTTTATGAGAAATGCATCCCCATCTCCAGGACAAGACAGATGATTGCCGATCTGATAGCATTCAAACAGTTGGGTAGCGAGACAATATGTGAAGCGTGGGACTGATTCAAAGAGCTACTCCGCCAGTGCCCACACCATGGACAGAATATCACCTCACTGGCCCAAGGATTCTTCCAAGGGATAAAAGATGAAAACAGAGGTGAGGTAAGAGCCGCTCTGGGAGGAAACCTGCTAGCAAAAAGTGGGGAAGAATTCATGGCAGCCATGGAATCCTACTGTGAGGAACTTCATCAATGGAGCAACACTGGAGGGAGAATATTCTTAATAGCTCACAGTTCCACCCGAGCTCCGGACCCGATGATAGAACAGATAGCCGCCGATCAAGCACAGCTGAAAACCACGATGGAAGCATGGCAAAAATGCTCGAACAGCTTACCATGGGGCCAATCCCTAGGCAATCTGTCAAGACGGTCTCTACAAGTGCCAATGAAGCCTGCTGCTCTCAGTGTGGGGACGCACATGAATATGAGGACTTCCCACTAGTGGCCGAAATGAGGCAAACTGAGGAGGCCAATGTCATAGGACAATTCAACAGTAGGCAGCCCTGGGTGCAGAATCAGCACCAGAACCTCAGGTACGGAAATCCGAACAATGCACTAAATTCACATCAGATGCAACCTCAGAGGATGAACCAGGGAGGACCACCAGGCTTTGCTAAGCCTTAGTATAATCAATTCAGGCCACAGCAGTCTCAGGCTCAGCAACCTTCATTGAGCTCAAACAATGTCAGTCTGAAGGAAATGGTGGATAAATTGATGGCTTCTCAGGAGCAGCAAATTGCAATCAATCAGAGTCTGACAGCTTTTCAACAAAAATTAGAGAATGCCATGGTAGAGATGCAGGGAACGATGAGCCAGCTGACTCAGTTCCTCTTACAGCAGAGACCTTCTGGATCACTGCCTTCCCAAGCAGAAACCAATCCCAAGGAACAGTTGAAGGCAGTATCGGTCTCAGATTGCGAGGATTCGGGAGAATTGGCAGCAGTTACCCTAAGAAGTGGAAGGAATTTAATCAAAGACAAAGTGGCAGGAGACCATACTGATGAGGAGACCGAGCCCCTTTCTAATACCGCCGGTGCACCATCAGGGCACCCCAACCCCTTTTGAATTATAAAAAACTACATCTTGGTGTGGTATTGCGCGTAGATTTCAAACTATCACATGACACCCGTTTAGGCTATAACTTTGGATATACGTATTACTACATGCACACATTATATTGTCCAAAGCTCACCTCATTCAGAATTCTACAACTATTTCATAAATACGGTCAAAGTGGCTAACATACACAATATTTGAATTATAAAAAACGGCATCCTGGTGCGGTATTGCGCGTAGATTTCGAACTATCAAATGACATCCGTTTAGGCTATAACTTTGCGTATACGTAGTATTTCATGCACACATTATAGTGTACAAAGTTAACCTCATTCCGACTTCTACAAGTGTTTCATAAATACGGTCAAAGTGGCTAACATACACAATATTTGAATTATAAAAAACTGCATCCTGGTGCGGTGTTGCGCATAGATTTTGAACTCTCCAACGACATCCGTTTAGACTATAACTTTGCATCTACGTAGTACTACATGCACACATTATAGTGTCCAAAGCTCACCTCATTCTGACTTCTACAAGTATTTCATAAATACGGTCAAAGTGGCTAACATACATAATATTTGAATTATAAAAAACTGCATCCTGGTGCGGTATTGCGCGTTGATATCAAACTATCATACAACTTCCGTTTAGGATATAACTTTGCGAATACGTAGTACATGCACACATTATATTTTCCAAAGCTCCCCTCATTCAGACTTCTAAAGTGTTTCATAAATACGATCAAAGTGGCTAACATACACAATATTTGAATTATAAAAAATTGCATCATGGTGAGGTATTGTGCGTAGATTTAAACTATCAAACGACATCCGTTTAGGCTATAACTTTGCGTACACGTACTACTACATGCACACATTATAGTGTCCAAAGCTCTCCTCATTCCGACATCTACAAGTGTTTCATAAATACGGTCAAAGTGGCTAACATACACAATATTTGAATTATAAAAAACTACATCCTGGTACGGTATTACGCGTAGATTTCAAACTATCGAACGACATCCGTTTAGGCTATAACTTTGTGAAACTCGCAAGCGCTCCTAATGTGTCCCCGACGTGTCGTGGACGTATCGTGGACTCTAATAAAACTTGATAGACGAGAGGCAACAATTAAACTGGAATACACATTTCGATTGAGAATTTACACATACGAAATTCACTCAACCTCCCTTGCCCCACACACGGACTCCTGGGACAGTTTCCACTTTACCCCTAAAGTCGTCAACCCTCTCCTGACTATAGGCCTACGGTTCACCGGCCGTTCCCCGACCTGTCGTGTAACACCCCGTCCTAAGCCAATCGTGGTTGTCGCAAACTTAACAACTGAATCATAAACATTGCAGCGGAATAAACTAACACCGGGACCTTGCCATGGTCTGATCAAAGGAACATACCGAACTTACTTACTTATAAACGCTTACCCAAAGGAATATGCCAAATATTCAAAATGTTCACCAACCGAATTCATAGTATCTTCGATAACCACATAACTACTAACAATTTTCATATCAATAGACGGGAGCACAAGCGCAACCCGTATTCAAAATAATAGTCCCACCTAAGTCTACCCCCTCCTCCTACTCTCATGGTGTGACTTCATGGGCCGCTTACCTGCAAAAGTAAAAATAGCCCCCAAGGGGGTCAGCAAGAATGCTGGTACGACCCTCTCATGGCCCCCAAGCTAACGGGGCTACGACGACTAATTGTCGATAGAATGGAATTGATTAGAATCATAATCATAATATGAAGTGCAATAAAACAACAATCCACCAATGAACATACACAGTTCACACACAAATGAACGACTTAAAGCGTTCTCTTAGTAAGTGAGTTAGTAAGTAAACTCCTTAAGTTCCAATTCCTCTTTCCTCCTCATTCTATCTTAACTTACCTCAGTCTTAGCCTTATCTTAATCTTAGAATACAACCGTTCTTTAAATAGAACTGGTCGTATCTTATCTCAATGTTTATTTTGTCGGGTCAAAGCAACCCTAGCCAATGAGCTATTAACTTCATTGGTTGAATAAACACTTATCTTATAATTTAGGATTTAGGTGATCCTACAACACCATCTTAATGCCTCCTACTTTGGACTAGAAATCCAACGTAGCTGAGCTGACATTCGACCCTAGGCAACAAGTCCGAAGACAAGTCCTTAAGCGGAACTCAGATCTGATTCAGATACCGACCCCCTTTCATTAGCATGCATGACCGGAGTCAATCCCGGGTTCCTCACTCCCCCCTTAAGTTCCAGTTAGTGAAAATCTTACAAACCATGTGCTAGTTAAACCTTAACGGGTATTAACCAACAGTTACCAACGTATAATTCCTCCCCTTAACTCAATAGGTACTAAGCTTAATTAGTAGCAAACCTCAAGTTCATGGGTTAGTGTAAAGGAAAACACATTCACAACAAGAACAACAAAAAAAACCGGTTGCATGCTTTATCTTGTCTTAGTCATAGCAAATAAACAGATAGCACACAAGCCGAGGGACATCTCTTTAGCAAGCAGGTCACAAGAAAGACTGTACCGTTCACCGTCGGTTGTCCTGGTTGTCTAATTCTCCTCTGGTCCCAAACTTTCAAGTCCTAAAATATTCATCCAACTTAGGTTATTAATTACTTACATATTTCTTAACCTTAACATTTTAAGCTTAAACTTAACTTAATCCCTTGGATCCTTATCCTCCTAATCATCATTACCCTCTTATTGGTATACCCTAATACCAATTAACATCTTTAGAATTAAAAAAAATTATAAGTTTTGGGCCGACCGAACTTGCCGACCGACCTTACCCAAGGTCGGTCCATTCCAGAACATATTACCGTTTGAAAATTTTACCCTGACCGACCTTGCAAGTCCGGTCCCCAAGGTCGGTCTATTCCCGAGAGTTTCCCCCTTTGAAAATTTAGGCCCGACCGACCTTGTCAAGGTCGGTCCCAAGTTCGGTCGATTCCAGAGACCAATCCCCGTACAAAATTTTAGACATGACCGACCTTGTAAGTCCGGTCCCCAAGGTCGGTCCATTCCAGAAAGTTTCCCGGTAGTGTAAACTGGGCTCGACCGACCTTAGAGGTCCGGTCAGACCCTTGTTTCTAATTGCCCATTTGACTCCAATCTTCACCTTATATATCCTAGTATGTTCTATCCTCATTTGGGCACTTCAAACACACCTTTAGCCATCCCCTAAACCCCTTCAAATCACTCACCCAAAATCCCCTTTACCATTACACATAATCTTGTAAAAATACTAACACTTGTAATGTTTTTCACTAGGTTTTCTAAGTGATGTTTCATACTTATAATAACCACTATGCCAAAATGTTTTTCTCACCACTATAACATCATTTCCCAAGCATCTTTCACCATCTAAAATTCCTTTATGCAACTACTTGAAGTTCCTTCACAAGTTTATGCCTCCTTCTCCCAACACATTATTTTCTCCCTTTTTAACCACGGTTTGCATAGGTACTAAACACAATCCCAAAAACTCATTTTATTCCTAATTCCTCCATGATAATGCCTAAGTCATTCTAATTCTCAAGAACACCTTAAACTCACTCTTTTTCATCAAAACAACTCCTAAAGTTTCCTAGCACTTCCTTAGTCATAAAATCTCCTTAGAACATCTTAAACACCAAGTTTCTTCACCAATTTTGACATAGGTTCCCTAGTATATTGTTACACCCAAGCACTTAGATTTTCACCACCATACAACCATAAACACTCAAATTCTCATTACACCATCTTAACACACAATTCACACCCAAACTACACTACATCACAATATAGTGCATAAACTTAAATTGCTTGGCAGTTAGGCCCTTAAATGTATAAACCTTAAACACTGAATTTCCACAATATATATTGCCTTTGACCTGTAAATACACACAACAAGGCTCCCATTGCAATATAAATGTTCTTATAGTTCACCTTGACATTGTTTAACTATCTCCTTTCTCATTTGCTCTTTAATCACAAGTTATCAAATATAGTCATTGTTTCTCCTAGGTTATATATAGCCCTTTTCTAATGTAAACACTAAGCTAAGCTTATCCTATATCTAAATCCCATTCCCTTAACAATAAAACACCTTAAGATAAGCAACTTACCTTGTTCTTTACAAGCTTCACAAACTTCCTTACTTAGGCTTCTCCTTGCACAATCTCGGTCACCAACCAAATTATCCTTGCCAATGTTCTAATCAACATTCAATGATTCTAATGAGTGCTAGACAATGCACTAACCTTAAGGAGCAAACCCTAGGTCAAAAATGTGTTTTAAGGTATTAAAATGAGTATTTTACCTTGAAGTCTTAAGGTAGGCTTGGATATGAATCAATAAGGACCTCCTCTATCCCTTGGAGAATAGAAAACAAGCTAGAACAAGGCATAAAAATGGAGCCCCATGAGTAGAAACTTTCGGTAATGAAGGAGAAATGGTGGGAACCTAGTTTTTCTTACATATTCTTTACCTTAATAGAATGAAGAAGCTAATGAACCCCTCAAGCTTGTGTTTCCTCCTCTCTAATGGCGGTTTGGCTTGGCACCAAATTGAAGCTCTTGAAGATTTGAAAAGATAGGAAGAAAGAGCTTGAGCTAACTAAGAGAATTATGTATTTTGTTTTGGTTTTGGAGCTAAGATGAGTGTTTGGCAAGCACATGGAGAAGGAGCTAGCATGGGGGCTGCTCTTACGTGAATGGAGAAGGGAAGAAGATGGTGAAATTGGTGGAGAGAGAAAGAATGAAGAAAGGAGGAGAGAGGGAAGCTAAAAGAGATATTTGTTTCTTTAAAAAGCAAATAGTAACCTTGTACTTTTCCCTCTTCTTTTCTAATGTGACTATCTCAAGTGGTGACTCATTCCCTTAGGAAAAACCGGCCCCCCTCTTATAATTAAGGCTAGTCTTGGTCTTGTTTGACCAATTAATTAAACTTAATTGATTAAAGACTAAACTAGGCACTATTTGGTTACTATTCACAATTATTGCACATATTTGTGAAATTTTTGATTTCCCATTGATTTAGACTTCCTAATGTGATACTAAATAGTACACAAGTTGATTAAGGAGTAATCATGGGCATTGAGCCACTTAAAACCCCTTTCTAAGACGATTTTTCAAAAATGTGCTTTAAGAGTCCTTAAAGCACAATTTGTGTTTTAACTTGTTTTTTAGCTAGGTTTTCTTTGGTAATTGGTTTAACATGACAATTAGGATATTAATAAGTTCTAAGAATGGTATTTGGGTGCTAACCCAAGTTACTCCAAGCTTAGAGCACATTTTTGCTTAAATTGCTCTTATAGTGTTTCCTTGTGTTTTCTTTGATTAAAATTGTTTCTTAATATTTCTAAGGCATTATTTAGCCCTCTTATATCTTAGTTTATCATCTAAACACCATATATAGGTTTGGGGTATTTCAATCTACCCCCCTTAAAAGAACTTTGTCCCCAAAGTTCACATATATACTTAATCATTCACGGTACTCAATTTCCTTAATCTTAACACCACTTCTTATATTCTCATTCACACACCTCAAGACTCAAAGGTCTTCCATAAGTACAATACATAAGTACTATACATAGCTTAAACTTACCACCAAAGTGTAATACTTATACAATACATATCTTACACAAAACAAACAACGACAAACATGTTCGTTTACTAACTCAAAAGCGAGGAAGCTCTACCCCCCTTAAAAAGCGGTACACCCCGTACCCTATACATACGATCTAGTCGGTAAATAACGAAGGGTACTTGAATCTCATCTTATCCTCTAATTCCCACGTGGCCTCTTCGACATTTTGGTTAGACCAGAGAACCTTCACCAGTCGCACTGACTTATGGCGAGTGTCCCTAGTCTTACTATCCAAGATTCTCTGAGGAATCTCCACGATCTCATATTTGGTTCTACGTCACCTCTCAGGTTCTAACTCATGGGAGGGGTGGTGCATGTATTTCTTTAGCTGTGAAACATGAAAAACATCATGCACTTTACCCAGCTTAGCAGGTAATTCAACCTGTAAGCAACTGGGTCCACCCGCTCTGTAATCTCATAAGGTCCAACAAACTTTGGGCTCAGTTTGCCCTTCTGCCCAAATCTAAATACACCCTTCATCGGTGAAACTCGCAGAAATACCCGGACACCCCACTGCAAACCCAGGTCACGTCGTCGAACATCAGCATACAACTTCTGCCTATCTTGAGCAGCTTTCATGTTCTCCCTGATTTGCTGAACTTTAGCCTTAACTTGTTCTAAGTATTCTGGTCCTATAATGACCGTATCACTCGACTCATCCCAGCAGAGAGCGGTGTACGACATGGTCTACCGTACAACGCTTGAAAATACGCCATCTTGATCGAAGCATGATAGCTATTGTTGTATGAAAAAACTCGATCAGATGCAACTTGTCAATCCAACTGCCCTGGAAGTCTAAGGCACATGCCCTCAGCATGTCCTCGAGTGTCTGAATAGTACGCTCAGTCTGACCATCTGTCTGAGGATGGAACACGGTACTCTCAGCTTCAGTTCTGTAACCCAACGCTTCCCTGGTAGCTCTCCAGTACCTTGAAGGAATCTGGTATCTCTATCTGACACTATGGTCTTCAGTATCCCGTGAGTCTCATAATTTCCTTCTCAAACAACTCAGCTAATTTGGTTACCTTCCAAGTATCCTTCATCGGTATGAATTGGGCTACTTTGGTAAGGCGATCCACCCCACCCACATCATGTTTAGATCTCCCCTAGCAAGTGGGAGTCTGACTATGAAGTCCATGGAAATATCATGAAACTTCCACTCCGGAACTGGCATCGACTGTACCATTCTGCCCGGTCGTTGGTGCACGAAATTCACCTTCTGGCATATGAGACACCTCAAGATGAACTCGGTAACATCTGTCTTCATCCCCGACCACCAGAAGTATCTCTTCATCTCTTTATACATCTTAGAGGCTCCTGGATGGATGGAAACTGAAGAACAGTGTGATTCTCTAAGTATACGGTCTTTCATATCTGTGCTGCCTCGTGGTATGCATAACCGGCCCTTAAGTCTGATCAGATCATCATCATGAAGTCGGAAGTCGTATTTCTGACTCTCAAAGTTACCATCTGTAAGCTTCTGTCTGACCTCTCTCATGTACTCATCTGTCCTTTAAGCCTCTCGCACCTCATCAACCAAGCTGGAGAAAGAAACTAGCGAATGGAGTGAGTATGCTCGGCGACTCAGGGCGTCAGCTACAAATTGGCCTTCCCTTCTTTGTATTGGAGGTCAATATCATAGTCCTTCAAGAATTCTAACCATCTCCTTTGTCAAAGATTCAACTCCTTCTGAGTGAATATGTATCTCAAGCTCTTATGATCGTTGTAGATCGTCACACTAACCCCGTATAAGTAGTGGCGCCATATCTTCAAAGCGAAGACTACAGTTCCCAGCTCTAAATCATGCGTGGGGTAGTTCTCCTCATGTTTCTTTCACCTGGCGTGAGGCATATGCCACCACCTTTGCCATGTTGCATGAGCACGCAACCCAGCCCTCTGCCGATGCGTCACAATAAACCTTAAAGCCCTCTGTACCGTCTGGAATGGTCAGAACCGGTGCGGTGGTCAGTGAGTCCTTCAAGCTCTGAAACGAACTCTCACAATCAGCCGTCCATACGAAATGGTGCATCTTTCTTTCATCAGACCGGTCATCAGTTTCACGACCTTGCTGAAATCCTTAACAAACCTCCGGTATTAACTTGCCAAACCAAGGAAGCTCCGAATGTCGGTAACTGTCTTCGGTCTTGGCCAGGTGCGTACAGCATCAATTTTAGCTGTATCCACCGTGATCCCAGCATCCGAGATGACATGACCCAGGAAAGAGACCTGGTCAAGCCAAAACTCACACGTGGAGAACTTAGCATATAGCTGGTTCTCCCTCAGTATCTCTAACACCTTCCTCAAATGTTCCTCATGCTCAGCCTTTGATTTCGAATATATAAAAATATCATCGATGAATACCACAACCGACTTGTCCAGCTCCTCCCAGAACAAGCGGTTCATCAGATCTATAATTTCACCGGTGCGTTCGACAAACCGAACGAAATCACTATAAACTCATAGTGGCCGTATCGTGTCCGGAATACCGTCTTCTTATATCCCCCTCTTTAATGGCTTTCTGATGATACCCGATCTGAGATCAATCTTAGAAAACACGGATGCCCCCTTCAACTGATCGAACAGATCATCAATGCGGGGTATTGGGTACTTATTCTTCAACAGTCACTGCGTTCAACTCTTTGTAGTCGATGCAGAGGTGGAGACTACCATCCTTCTTCTTCACGAAGAGAACTGGCGCTCCCCATGGTGATACACTCTGTCTAATAAATCCCTTATCTAGCAAGTCTTTCAATTGATCTTTTAACTCATTCATTTCTGCCGGAACCATGCGGTATGGTGCCTTGGCTATCGGTCCGGTTCCAGGTAGCAGCTCGATGGTGAACTCTACCTCCCGAGTGGGTGGCATGCCGGGCAGTTCCCGTGGGAAAAGATCGGGGAACTCCGACACTACCGGTAAGTCGGGGTCGAACTCGGGGTCTCTCTCTATGTCCTGGACATAGCAGAGGTACACTTCTTCCTTCCTCCTCAACTCCTTATACATTGCCATAGCGGTGATGATCTTAGTCGAAGGCTCTCCAGGCCTCGGGCGGTAAGATATTGTTACCCCAGACGGACTCCTGAGCAGCAGTCTATGCTCGGCGCAGAGGATACGACCCTTGTGCCGCCCCACCAGTTCATCCCGAAGATCACATCAAATCCCAACTCCATGAACTCAATAAAACTGACTAGGAAGTCTTCCCCCTTAATTCTGACGATGGCTCCTCGGTAGTAGCAAGTGCAACGAACCTTCTCCTTAGACGGGAGCGTAACCGTGAAGTCGGGTAACTCATCAGCGTCTAGCCCCACCTCCTCACAAAATGCTGAGATAAAGGTATGCGAGGCCCCTGAGTCGAAGAGAACTAATGTCTCAATCCCATTAATCTAAAGGTGCCGGTGAGGATAGTACCGCATGCGCCGGCCTGTGCCTCTGTAAGTATGCTTAACGCACCTTCCGTACCGAGTCCATAACCTAATTGTATTTCACAGCTTAATGAGTAATGATGGTATAACAAGAGTCGTAACAATCAACATGAACAACACTGTTATTTTATTAATAACCATCCTATTTACATCATGTGCTTTATCCTTACATCTCATTCTTTATCTCATACTTAACTTAAACATTACATGGCTAATATTGTCTAAAGGTTAAGTTTAACCGCCCTGGTCTCATATGCGTCGCACTTATCACTGCTGACGGTGGTATTCAGCTTGATTCTCTTAATCCCATGGTATACATCCTTGATTCACCTCCCATAACTAGTACATCCCCTGACTTAAGTATTAACTTATTGGCACGATCCGCACGCTTCTGCTCGCCGTACAAGAACTCTGTGTCGTCTCCAATGGACCAAGACACTACGGGTATCCCCTTTTCGAGAGATTCCGCTGTCTCATCCTTATCCTGGTGTAGCCCAAGTCGCCCATCTTTCTCGTAGAAGTTTACAATGCAGATGTCTGCTTGTATGTCTAGAATTGGGTCAGCTTTCAACTGCTGAGCGATCTCCATGACTTGTGTAATAACTGGGTGGAACTCTTCGGGTATCCCCGGTGGTGAGACTCCATCTTATATTCTCATGGTCTGGTAGGTCTTGGCATACGGATTCCAATCCTTGCCGAAGCTCATCATCTTTAACTTCATCCTTGCTCCCCCTGGGTACTCCGGTGTATAGAAACCTCTCCGGTCCCACTCCTAGTTGACTGCATCTCCTGATGATGGCTATTTGCGCTTCCGGTGTCAGGTACCCCCCTTAATAAAATCATACCTGGGCGGATAACCTGACATTGTCCGGTTGGAAAGTCTCGAGTTTCGATGGCGGTGTCTTCCAGGTTAGGTGTTGAGGTATTGGATAGCAAACGTTGAAGTTTCCTAAGGTGGTAATTGGTCATATCTTACTTAAGGTCTAATCTTATCTTATCCTCATCTAACTCATTTATTCACCAAACATGCATGATAATGCGGTAACAGGCAATTTTATCACTTAAAGGTTTATAGTGGTACCTGGCCTCGATGAGGGTTCAGGCTCATCGACCCGGTCCACCATGTGTAGTGTGGGTCCCGACTTCTGGACTACTCGTGGGTTCTTATCTGCAGCTTGCTGCACTCTCTTCTGGCAGTCAGATCCAGCTCCCTGATCGGTCTTGCCCTTGCCCTTCATCTCGGGCCTGTAGGCTCTGCTCTCGGGGTTCCGGAAGCACTCGTATGCTACTCGGTGCCCTATACCCCACAATATTTCACTCAACCTTGTTCCCCTTACAATCGAGCCCGGGGTGGTCCTTATGACAACCCTAGACAGATGTGTGTCGCTGGTAGCCACCACCGGCTCCCTTACCAGTCTCAGATCCTGATCATTTACAATATTAGTACTCATATCCTTTACGGTTTGCTAAATGTCTCTCAACTCACTCAATATTAACTTCCTTACCCTTTGGCGCCCTTGAGTGAAGGGGCTTAGCAGCATATGGATAAGTTAACTTCAGTGGCTCTTCAGTAGCCTTCTCAGTTCCTTCCTTTCCCTTCTGGTTCTGACTCTTCTGGGCTTGAGGCTGGTACTTCTGTTTCTTGTACCCACCTTGCCCTTGGTTCTCTGTGCTCTTCCAAGCATTCTTTCTCTTGGCATTGTCCTCGTCCCTCAGCTGGACGGTTATCTCAACCTTAGCAGCGGCATGATAGCACTCGTACTTTCCAAGGTATTAGTTTCTCTTATTCCTCATAACTTAAATCTTACTCACTTATTAATGTCTCAATTTTTCTCATTACTACAAGGTAGTAACTCGTCGGCCCCATGCCGTAGCGGAGTCGATGGCTAAGCCCGTCATAGAAGCGGTCCACCAGTATCTGGTCTGAATATCCAAGACCCGGCAGAAGACAAAGCAAGATGGTAAACTATAAGTAATACTTGTCTACAGTCATCCTGTCCGTCTGCTTAGCACATCCAACTGTAAGCGCTTCTTCGTTCGGGACATGGGCGGGGTAGTACTTGGCTCGTAGTAGTGCGGTGTACTGCTCCGAGCCGAACTCTGGATTGGCCACATGCTCGGCCCTCACTAGCTTCCACCAATCGCCCACTGCCCCTTTCAGGTAGAATGCAGCCAGGCGCACCTTGATCCCGGTGGGGACATCAAGGGTCTCAAAGTGGTCTCCAGCTCGAGATGTACGCCTCAAGCTTGGTGGGATCAGTCTCCCTCTTAAAGTGTTCGGGTTGAAGGTCTGCAAGGCTCTTCACCTAATTCGGTTCCCGGGGCTGTGGCGGTGGAGGTGGTGCACCCACACCAGGCTGATAGCCCATATGCCCTAACGTGGCAGCCACGATCTCTGCGATCGTCTGCCCTCCCGGTATCTCAGTAACATCATTGCCTCGGCCTCCTCTAGGACGTCCTGCCATCTGAACAACACACAACTCACATTAGGTCTGTATTCACCACGGTTTTGGTTCAAGAAATTATAACGTCCGTAGACGGTAAAGACGATCCACACTTAATAGTGATCATCTGACTCTACTCACTCTAACTTCTCACACCCGTAGCCCATTACTTATATCTAAACTCATATCTTAACTCGGTGGTCACTTATGTCCATGTTTCTTGATCAGAGCGTAACTACGCTCTGATACCACTTTTTGTAACACTCTGTCCTAAGCCAATCGTGGTTGTCGCAAACTTAACAACTGAATCATAACATCGCAGCGGAATAAACTAACACCGGGACCTTGCCACGGTCTGATCAGAGGAACATACCGAACTTACTTACTTACTTAAAATGCTTACCCAAAAGGAATATGCCAAATATTCAAAATGTTCACCAACCGAGTACATAGTATCTCCGTTAACCACATAACTACTAACAATTTTAATATCAACAGCCGGGAGCACAAGCGCAACCCGTATTCAAAATAAAAGTCCCACCTAAGTCTACCCGCTCCTACTCTCATGGTTTGACTTCATGGGCCGCTTACCTGCAAAAGTAAAAATAGCCCCCAAAGGGGGTCAGCAAGAATGCTGGTATGACCCTCTCATGGCCCCCAAGCTAACAGGGCTACGACGACTAATTGTCGATAGCATGGAAGTTGATTAGAATCACAATCATAATATGAAGTGCAATAAAACAACAATCTACCAATGAACATACACAGTTCACACAAAATGAACGACTTAAAACGTTCTCTTAGTAAGTGAGTTAGTAAGTAAACTCCTTAAGTTCCAATTCCTCTTTTCCTCAGTCCATCTCTCTTAACTTACCTCAGTCTTAGCCTTATCTTAATCTTAGAATACAACCGTTCTTTAAATAGAACTGGTCGTATCTTATCTCAATGTTTTTTTGTCGGGTCAAAGCAACCCTGGCCAATGAGCTATTAACTTCATTGGTTGAATAAACACTTATATTATAATTTAGGATTTAGGTGATCCTACCGCACCATCTTAATGCCTCCTACTTTGGACTGGAAATCCAACGTAGCTGAGCCGACATTCTACCCTAGGCAACAAGTCCGAAGACAAGTCCTTAAGCGGAAGTCGAATCTGATTCAGATACCGACCCTGTGAGCCTCGATTTTAAACCCTATCCTATGTGGATTAAGTTGATTGGGATCTAGTCGGGTTTTAGGTCCACTTATAACCTAAGATTAATAACTATGTCATAAAAACAATAATTATTAAAACCTAAGCTAGCTCACTGAAACCTATTATGAGTCGCCACCTAATTTAACCTAGATCAAATTAGGAAAGGAGAGTTCGGGTTCGGGGGCTTGATATTCGACTTATTTAGGGTTCAATTACTTTCATTACCCTTCCTAGGTCGTTTTTCCTCTACTTGGTTTATTTACGGCTTATTACGAGTCGTTTTAACCTAAGTGCGCGAGCTTCTGTTTTTTTTGTGTTTTTTAGCATTTTTTGACAGAAAATTAAAGTGAACTTAAAAGCTACCTAAACTAAGGTTTCAGAGGCAGAATTAGGTCGAATTTTGCTTACGTCCGTAGCCACGGACCCCATGTCCGAGACCACGGACCCCAGTTAACCTAATTATACAGAAGAGTCGTAATTTAAAGGAAAACAAAATTTTGCAAAGTCCGGGGCCACGGACAGGCTGTCCGTGGGCCCGGACATTATTAGAAAACCTAAATTTTGATTTTTTTTAAAATCCCGCCGCCGTCCGTGGGCGTCCGGGCTTACGGACAGGGAGTCCGGGACCCCGGACATGACGTCCGTGGGTGCGGACCGCCCTCGGACGACGGCGTTGAGGCTGTTCCCGAAGGTGTTTTTGGCTCAAATTTTATGGGTGTGTAGCCTGAAAGATGTACAAGACGTTAGTGATTGAAAGAATTCAATTTGAAGTCAAAATTAATACGAAACTTAGTTAACAAGTTATTAGACAGAAACACAAACAAACCTTAATTCAGAAGCAATAAAAAGTCAATTCGATTAGAAATTTCACACATAAGTGTATTCTGATCAGAGGGGTTAAGGAAGTCAAATTCCAACCTGTTTTGACTTCGGGATTTGATTGTTCCTTCACGTCGGGGATCTTCGAGAGCTTCGTTGATGGCCAATCCGGTTCGACTTTGACCCAAGCTTCTGGCTCCTTCTTCCTTGTATTGTTAGCCACGGTTTGCTTCTGTATTTTTTGTGTTTTGGTGCTAGGAATCTCAATGGGAGAAGAAGGAATGTGTTTTTTGGTGATTTCGGGATGATTTCGGTATAGATTCGAGGCTCGGGGTTGCAGAAACGTTGGAAGTAGGTTGACGCTGAGTTCTCTCTTCTGGGGATATCTCTCTCCCTGCCCTAGTTCGTTTTTTTGGGGTCCTTTTATAGAAAGAGCATGGTCAAATTGATAGAGCAAGATCTTTATCTAAAACACTGATTTCGTGCTCTAAGGGAATCTGATTTTGTAAAATATGTTTCAGGCCGAGATAAATTATGAAATTTTAACTGAAGATAAAGGATGATTTTTAGGAATTTTGAGAGTTGGAATCGTGTAATTTTGATAAATAACCGATTAGATAAAAATCTTGCAATCTGGAATCTCCCCATAATTCATAACTTATTATTGGAAAGTCAAAATAACGAAATTCCAACGGCATTAGTCTCTAATAAACATCCTCTATCTTGTGTTAAAATTTCATGACGTTTTGTTTTAATTTCGGTATTTTCCATAGGAGAGAGAAAATTGCAAAAATGATTGAATTTCTCTTTTAAATTTGGGCTAAGGTACCAAATAAAATAATTTCAGGTTTATGACTGTATGTAGTCATGCTAACCATGTGACAATTTTATTTTAATTTTGGAAACCTTTTATTATTTCTATTTTGAGGTTATTTCATGTGTTAATTAAAGAAATTAGCTTATAATATGAATTAAAAGCTAAATTTCCAGAATAAATATTATCAGAGAATCATAAAATACCTTTCATAATGACTATGATGTTTGGAAGTGTTTTGGAGATAATGAACAAGTCATATAAAAATAGAAAATCCCGATAATGTCCTTGGAAAATCCCGCCTTGGTGCTTTTTGACCCCTTTTGCCCTTTGTAACACGTATGCCTTAGAGACTACTCCGGGGGGTTGAAATTTTGGGTATAACAGATTGCCCCCGTCAACTAGGCTTTGTAATGAAGATGAAAAGACTAGTTGATGCCTGAGTGATACCCTAAAATTTTTGGATCTTAAAAGTCCCTATATGCAGATCGTGTTGAGCTATTCTAAGGTGCTGACCACCTAAAGTGATGAAAATGATGTCAAGCTATTCTAACTAAGGCGTTGACTACCTAAAATGATGAAAATGGAGTAATGTCAAGCGATTCTAAGGCGTTGACAACCTAAAAGATGAAGTAATGTCAAGCGATTCTACGGCGTTGACAACCTAAAAGACGAAGTAATGTCAAGCGATTCTAAGGCGTTGACAACCTAAAAGACGAAGTAATGTGTAGATACAAGAATGTTGATGATGCTCGGATGCTTCTGGGGACCGAAACCCGTGCCAATGCTCCTGGCTGGACCCAATGTGGACTTATTGCCATCGCCCCCCAAGCCGGTGTGCAGGGATAACTCCTGGTAAAAACCCTGGGGACTTATTGCCATCGCCCACCATTCGTTGATCCCAAAATAAGTTGA